>JAWPHD010000273.1:0-528652 GCA_037043455.1 Cyrtodaria siliqua | reverse complement strand
AGAGTCAACACAACAAAAACATGAAGACCTCACAAGCCTAAACCAGAAGGTGCTAGCTAGCGCTAGGCTTAAACGAAAAGCCGATGTAGCATGAGCGTGGTCGAGTGAGGGAAAAATCCTTGTTAAATGGAAAAATGATGGGAAAATGTCAGCAATCCCGTACGAAGAATACCACAAGTGGCTAGAATTAAGTTGGCCGACAAAATAGTAAAATAACATTTCGAGCATTAGACCTAACTTTTTTTGAACAGTATAATCTTTAGGTCTTATGTACGCCAGGGCAATTATTTGTCCACGCACGCAAACAACGTGCGAACGTTTTATTTTAAGTGTGACATTCATACAAAAAACGTGACAGCAAAGACATTGTATTCGCACCAAACCTCTACAGTATTCACACAAAAAAAAGCAGTAAACAAATGATTATTTTATTCTGCCGGCGAAGACAGACGATTGAGTTGTAGACATGTAGACAATTAAAACAAAATCAACATATATTGAGATTTGTCTATCCACTAAGTATTTTTCATGTACAATACAGGTTTTTATTGGCACCATTGCAGTATGTTACACATGAATCTGTGTAAATTATGATGTTAGTAGCATAAGGCGGTTTGGAAGAAAATAGTTTATATGGTAAATTTAACATCTAAATATGAGCATGTGCGTGGGCAAACATGTTAATAGTCCGATTATAACGGATTTGTATTTGATCATGACTGGATCATTCAGGTTGTAGCTATATTGTGTTCAAAATATTAAATATTTCATGGCAGATTTATTTACAGTAATAGGTTTGATAAACTAATATAAATAGGTTCAAGTGATTTAAACACATTATGTATTATCTAATAAAAGGTATAGATGAGCAAAGAATGAATTACAATACATGCTTATTTGATTGAGTGTTTAGTAAGCGTTTTGTGAAAACATTGTAGCAAAAGATACCGGGTGAAGAGGGTGATTTATGTCTTATATTGAAGGTACATTGTTATACACAGAAGCTAAATACACGTGACTATGATACAGAGTATTGATGAAGTGCAATGGAATAATAGTAGTAATTGTGACTGACGAGTGTACATATGTTGATGGACGTATTTGACAATCTTTATTGTTTTTGTTGATGATTTTTTGTGTTACTTACAGGCCACCGATAGTGAACCCTATTAAAGGTCCATATACAATATTAGTAATGATGAACAAATATAGGACACATGGAATAGTATATACACTTTATAACGGGTTGTCTTTGCTCTACAAGTATTAAGATGCATATCGACACATCTGCATCATGTGTCTCAATCATAAACTTATATTGCTTCCATTGTCTCCACGTTATATGCAAGTATGTACATAGGATACTTATTACAAAGGCTATGCTATATACGCCTATGAATTTATGAATTGAGTATGTTACTTTCTCTCAGTTTTATTAAAAACATGTAAACCAGTAGAGGCTATGCGAATTAAGATGTATGTATGTATGAATGTGTATTTGTTGTATTTTCAGCAATGCTGATGTTTATGAAAGAATGTTTTTTTTATATATGACAAAGTGTTGGTCTTTCGAAAATAACCTATATGTGTGTGCACATATTGGTTAACTAGCTTGTTACATAAAAATATTATGTTGATCATTTCTGTACTGCTGTGTACGTTTTTCAGTGTCTTTTACTAAATTAAATCAGTTATAACACATTGTTGATGGATAAGAATGTACGCCTGAAAATCTGATGTTTTGCTGAATATATATAGCAGCGGTGTTAAGGCAACGAGAGAGGTTTCTTTAATATATGTCGCTGATGTAGATAATGGTTTATTATTTAGTATCAACTTAAAAATATATCTGCTTGTTAAATTAAAAAAAGTATATCTTGGTAAATATAATTATACTTGGAATATAGCTCATGAGGAACGTTTAAGTAAATGTGGGTTCTTTCCAATTTATTTCGCAATGTGTTATATGCTATAATAATTAATAATTAATGTATCAATAATTTATATGTCCGGCTATTGTCACTTTGGAACTGCTGTTTATAAATATTATAATAGTGAAGAGTTATCTAAAAATATGTTACTCTTCTAGGTAGCATACATATATTTTTTATGATTTAAATTACCCCTGTGTAATCCGTAAAGTTGGATACGACGACTGTTGTTTTTTTAGAATATTTTGGCAGGTGCCGCTCTATGTTTATATATATATATATATATATATATATATTAAAATCTCTGTAGTATTGTATAAATAAAAACTCTAGCAATTATATTTATGCCGTAGCTTTCGGCCTTGCGGCCTTCCTCAGTGGCGTATTTATAAACAATGAATATATACAGTAAAACGGAACTGACGTAACGTTATTTAGCGACGTCGTTTGGCGCGCTATTCCTTCGTATTGATGCCGTACGGCTTATAAGTTCTGAGCTTATTCTTCCATAAGCCCTCGATTGTTTTTCGGTACATGTCTTCCCCATGCAGTTTTTCGAGGCCCATCACCATAAAGTCATCAACGCTATGGCCTTCACTATAAAAATGGGCAGCTACCGGTTCGTCGTGCTTGGTCCTGATTCTGGATATGTTTAGTAGGTGGCGTTGATATAGTGTATCTCCCGTCTCTCCAACATAAATGTAGTTATTGCAGGTCTTGCAAAATACTGCATATACAACGTTGGTAGACTTACAGTCTATATAGTAACGGACGTTGTATACCTTTCCGTCGTTGCCCTGGAACGTATCTGCTTCCATCATGTGCGGGCACAGGGCGCAGCGTTTCGCTCGACATGGTGCGCTTGTGTTGTTTTTACTAAAAAAACAGCTTATTGTGTTTTTTTATGGACAAGTATGTCTTGAATATTACAGTCCCTCTACATTTATGTTGGAGAGACGGGAGATACACTATATCAACGCCACCTACTAAACATATCCAGAATCAGGACCAAGCACGACGACCCGGTAGCTGCCCATTTTTATAGTGAAGGCCAGAGCGTTGATGACTTTATGGTGATGGGCCTCGAAAAACTGCATGGGGAAGACATGTACCGAAAAACAATCGAGGGCTTATGGAAGAATAAGCTCAGAACTTATAAGCCGTACGGCATCAATACGAAGGAATAGCGCGCCAAACGACGTCGCTAAATAACGTTACGTCAGTTCCGTTTTACTGTATATATTCATTGTTTATAAATACGCCACTGAGGAAGGCCGCAAGGCCGAAAGCTACGGCATAAATATAATTGCTAGAGTTTTTATTTATATATATATATATATATATATTCAATTATCATCCTTTGTAAAAAAAAAAAAATCCGATTACACCAACCATGCTTCTTCTAAATACTACTATATTATCCTCTTTCTTCTTATATTTCCTTGAGTTTGGTAGAGAGGGTCTTGTACAAACCATGGTATCATCCAATAATGACATTTAAAATAATATCATATAATGTTAAGGGCATAGGCAACTAGAAAAAACGTATCGAAATTTTCCAGTGGATCAAGGATAGCAGAGCCGATATTTGTTTTTTACAAGAAACACATTTTAAAGAAAATTTGCATGAATTATGGGAAAATGAATGGGACGAAAAACGTATTTTAGCGGCCAAAGCACAAATAGCGAGGGAATAGGTATATTATTCGATAACTTTAATAAATGTTTATGGATTGAATAAAGATGAGCCAGTTTTATTTAATAAAATAGAAACACACCTTCAGCATAATGAGGATAAAAATGTTATTATAAGAGGCGATTTTAATTTAGTCTTAGACCCAACTATGGATAAAAAGGGGGGAAATATTGATACGCATAAAAAATGTCGAGCAAAACTATTACATATGATTGACTCGTATGAACTGAATGATGTATGGAGAATTTTAACCCTACAAAACAAACATATACTTGGCATTCAAATACACGACCGACAGTTTTCTGCCGACTAGATTATTTTTTAATCTCAAGCAATCTTATGAACTGCGTTACTCGAGCAGACATTCGAAATAGCTATAAATCTGATCACTCAATATCTAGCATTAATATACAACTGAAAGATACACCAAGGGGTCCTGGATACTTTAAACTGAACTCAAGTTTATTACTCGATAATGAATATCAAACAAAATTAAAACGTGGAATAAATGAAACTTTAGAATTTAATAAAGAGGCAAACCCAAACACTATATGGGAACTGGTTAAAGGTACTATCAGAAATAACACTATTCAATATGCAACACAAAAAAAGAAATTGGAGGATGTAAGCTGTAAACAAATTCAAAGTGAAATTGAAGAGTTAGAACACAAATTTTCAGAACTGAACGAAACCCAAATTTTAGAACAAATAAATACAAAACGAGAGGAATTAAATAAGTTTTATGAAAAGAAGACAAATGGAATAAAAACTAGAATAAAGGCACAGTATTTAGAAAGTGGAGAAAAAAATGTTAAACTACTTATGAGTCTTGAAAAACACAGAGCAGAAAGAAAAGTAATGAACAGATTAAACATAGATGGACAGGTACTTACTGGTCAAAAAGATAAATTAAATGCAGAACGAAAATATTTTGAAAACTTTTATCAAAAAAGGGAGCAAGTAAAACCGAATTTCAATTTTATTCAAAATAATATTTGTAAATTATCAAATGAAGACAAAGCTTACTGTGAAGGCATTATAACGGAAGAAGAATGTAAAACCGCAATAAAAGATATGAAAAATGGGAAAAGTCCGGGTTCAGATGGGATTTGTGTTGAGTTCTATAAATTATTTTGGTCTGAAATAAAATACAGTCTTATAAATACATTAAACTATTCGTTTGAAAACGGAAATTTAACGGAACTTCAGAAACAAGGTTTAATAAGCTTAATACCTAAAGGAAATAAAGACTTAACTAGCATTTCGAACTGGAGACCAATAACATTATTAAACGTTGACTATAAAATAGCAACAAAGGTTATTGCAAATAGATTAAAAAAAGTTCTATTTAAGATAATTCATAATAGCCAGACTGGTTTTATTAAAGGACGCTACATAGGAGAAAATATAAGCTTATTGTTCGATATTATTGAATATTTGGAAGAAAGTGAGCTTCCTGGCCTACTGTTTTTAGCTGACTTTGAAAAAGCTTTTGACAGTGTTGGACATGACTATATATACTCAGTTTTAGAATTTTTTAACTTTGGTCCTATGTTTATACAATGGATCAAGTTATTTTACAGTAATGCAAAAAGTGCTTATATAAACAATGGCTACATGTCATATTTTTTTAATGTGAGAAGAGGTGTACGACAAGGCTGCCCACTTTCTCCTTATATATTTATTTTAGCAATTGAAATACTTTCAATATCCATACGTAACGATACAGATATTGCAGGTATAAAAGTAAATGATCAAGAGATAAAACACACAATGTTTGCTGATGACGCGACCATTTTACTAAACGGGTCTGAAAAAGGTTACAACGCTATGCTAAACGTTTTTGAAGAGTTTGAACATATATCCGGCCTAAAATTAAATCTCAACAAATGTGTAACATTAAGAGCAGGAACACTTAGAACGCAACATGACTTAATTTATAATAGAAAAAAATGTATAAAATGGACATCTGAATCGGAAAAGGCACTTGGCATAACTTTTCATGCAAAAAACAGCGAACATGTTTGAAATTAACTATACAGATAGATTAAAACAATTTTACAATAGTATGGATCAATGGAAAAGGCGTAAACTATCAACAATAGGAAACATCACTGTTTTAAAATCTATTATTATTCCAAAATTAACGTACCTTTTTTCAACAATTCCAAATCCACCAGAGTACATACTAAAAGAACTAAATCAAAAATGTTTTCAATTCATTTGGAATTCAAAAAGAGATAAAGTCAAAAGGAGAGAAATGATAAAACAATATGAAGATGGTGGTTTGAAAATGATAGATATACGAATATACTTAACCTCCATTAAAGCATCATGGGTAAAAAGAATAATAGACCCAAATAATAACGGAGCGTGGAAAATATTCTACATGAAAAAACTCGAACGCTATGGTGGGAATTTAATTTTCAACTGTAATATAAATGTAACAGATAGTATGAGCTTTAAATTTAAAAACACATTTTTAAATGACATTTTGAAGGCGTGGTGTACTGCTAATTTTACAAAAAGCCCAAAACATATAAATGAACAAATATTGTGGAACAAAAGCAATATAAAACACAATGGTAGACCCTTAATATATCTTTATTGGATACACAAAAAGATTGTATGCATCCATGATATATATAATACAACTGATAGAAAACTAAAAACATTTAATTCAATCCAAAATGATTTTGACATACCTGCAACAGAATTCTTAAAATACCACCAACTTATATCTTCAATACCAAAGCAATGGTTGCAAGAACTCAACGTAGAAAATGTCAACATACTAAAACAAAAAACGTTATGCGAATGCATTATGGGAAAGCCTTCAAACTCAGTCAATTAATATCTCACAAAAGTTCAAATAGATAATTTAAAAGATGACACAAAATCGAAATCCCAAATTAAGTGGGAAAATATATTTTCACATACTGCTATGAATTGGAGGTACATTTATAGAAACATATTCAGATGTAGTTAAGATAATACATGTAATTTACAAATGTTTCAGTACAATTTTATATATAGGAGTATTGCCACAAATAAATTTTTATATAAATGCCAACTTGCCGTTTCAAGCATTTGCACATTTTGTAATATGGAAATCGAGACTTTAGACCATCTATTCTGGGAATGTATGTGAACGCAACATTTCTGGAATGAATGCCGTTTATGGATGGAGAGAACAGACATTATTACCGAATTAAATAAATATAATATTTACTTTGGAGAACGAGATAAAATATTCACTTACATAACCATGTTTGGTAAACAATTCATATATAAATGTAAATATAAAGATCATATACCGAAATTTGAAGCGTTCTTAAGAAAATTAAACAATAGGATTAACATAGAAATGAACACTGCCCTTAAAAATGATACTCTTAATAAATTTTAAGAAACTTGGAGAAAACTATTAACAACACGTGGGCTGACCAACGATGCTCTCTAGCAAACTCATTATCTATTATCTTACACTATTCCCTTCTAATACTACCTTTTTTCCTTTCCTTCCTATTACACCTCTTAAAATATAGTCATACAATATATTTATTATGATTTAAACAGTGTTATGCAATTTCACTGCTATGTGCTGTTTAAATGTGTGTAGTAATTGTTTTTTAATGTAATGTTGTATGCAAAAAAATAAATAAAAAAACAACAAAAAAAAACCACAACAAAAACACGCACAGAAACAAACAATAGTTACAAAGATGACTAAAAGGCAAGATATGACATAACGAACATACAAAGTCTGACAATAGGGCTACAGCCTTGGAACGGTAAGTGGAAACAAAGGCCGCTGGGGGTTTAAACCAGGTTCTAGGGTGCACCAAACCTCGCTCTTATTATACTGATAAAAGTTACCATAATAAAAGTTGCAACCAGTCGAACAATTTATTTATATCATATCCTTTGGTATCAGTTATATCATGATTATCTAATCGTGTTTCTACATTGGAAATAAAACAAGATATATTTATTGATTTTATTTTCTGCCACCGCATTCAGCATATACTCGTTATATGTGCATTTGCATTGATATATTTAATGTTTTCATTGATGATAAATAGTGTTGCTTATATGCTGGAGGAGTTTGTTTATATGCCTCTGAAACGTAGGACATTTGTAGTTATGAAATAGTTCCTCGTGCTATTTGAATGTCCATGGAACATATTTGATATAATTGATATGACCACATATCTGTTTCGAAAAAAATAATGAACAATTCAAAGCTAAATTATTTAAAATATGGATTTCTTAGCCAATTCCAGTCCTAAGTCATAAGACCCATAAGGATACAAAATGTGATAAACCAGAGAATTACACGATTGTACTAAATGCAAAGTATTAACAATATTCAATTTAATTTTAAGGAAAGAGAACATAACACAATTAGATAATTTCTCTTCTTTTTCTTCTTGTTCTTGCTATATTTCCCCCAATTGTTATAGTTATTATTATTTAAGCTCACATTTTATGCCGATGAGGTGACGTGTAATTCAGTTGTAATTATCTTTATGACATCCGTTTGCAAAATCAATCAACGCAAAAGTATTAACTGCAGTGTTAACGTATCTAAACTGATATCTATGTTGTAACAGGAATCTATGCGCAACAAACTTGCATGAGGCATATGAAACATTTTATGCATGCTATTATAGTAATTGTATTAAAGTATAGATTTTTGAACATGATCATGTCGTATTCATACTTATCTTTGAAATATGGTTATTTACTAACTTAAATATGATACATATGTTCATAGTTATTAATTAACATTTTGGATTTATGACTTTAGTATAGTCTTATCATTATGTTAAGAACATTATTGACTTTTGTATTGTTTAGTATGGTCATGCTCTCGTATTAAGTTTAATCCATATTTTGTACTTTGTAAGTCTGACGATGGGAAGGCCTCGACCCGCAATAAGCGTTTTGACGAGGAAAACAAGTTATAAAATGAGTAACACTACTGTTTTTTAGTGGTGGAGACAGTTTACAGTCGACTGACAGCGCCATACATAGTAGTGTGAATGTCAATAAATATCGAAAAATAGTTTTTACAGTCGACTTACAGCGCCATACAACATCTAGTGTGAATGTCAATAAATACCGAAAAATAGATTTTACAGTCGACTTAGATCATCATGCGGGGATTTCGTTATTTACACTGTCCTGTTTTAATGGGATGACAGTAGGGTAAGTGTGAGGTTTGGTGCACCCTAGAACCGGTTTAAACCCCCAGTGGCCTACTTTGCCACTGACCGTTCCAAGGCGGTAGCCCTTTTGTCAACCCTTTTGTGTTTGTGATGTCGTTTGCATTTATTTTTACTTTTGCCATCTTGTTTGCGGGTTTGTTTCTTTTTTTTTGTGGTTGACTGCCCTCCTTGAATGCTACTTCCCTGTCCGATCTTTTTATATTTCTTTAATGTTGCCCTCTGTGGCCTACTTTGCCACTGACCGTTCCAAGGCGGTAGCCCTATTGTTAACCCTTTCGTGTTTGTGATGTCGTTTGCATTTACTATTACTTTTGCCTTCTTGTTTGTCTGTTCGCGTGTTTGTTTCTGTGTTTTGTGGTTGACTGTCCTCATTGAATGCTACTTTCCCTGTCCGATCTTTTTATATTTCTTTACAGCGCCATACAACATCTAGTGTGAATGTCAATAAATACCGAAACATAGTTTTTACAGTCGACTTACAGCGCCATACAACATCTAGTTTGAATGACAATAAATACCGAAAAAATAATTTTTACAGTCGACTTACAGCGCCATACAACATCTAGTGTGAATGTCAATAAATTCCGAAAAATAGTTTTTACAATCGACTTACAGCGCCATACAACATCTAGTTTGAATGTCAATAAATACCGAAAAATAGTTTTTACAGTCGACTTACAGCACCATACAACATCTAGTTTGAATGACAATATATATTGAAAAGGATGCTATAACCAACTAACTCATTCAAATGTATAAATTAGCAGAGTTTTAATTTAAAGCAACATACGTTTCAGTTCAATGATTCCGCAATACTTGTTAGTAACACTGCTAATAACGATGACCAACTATATACCAATCATGTTCATGATGTTTACTACCAAAACGTTATACAGAGCGAGAATAGCACACTTAAAACATTTTCTACTCCATGCATCCCAATCTTAATATAAATTTGCAACAATAAGTGGCCATCGATGGCTCAAAATGGAGCGAGAAATCTGGTGGACCTTGCTACAGCACAACCAATCGTCTCGATATTTGTTAAAATCTCGAAAGCTGGTACTCAGCTGGAGATATTTAGTGAGCTGACTCTCACCACACATGTCGAATAGTTATGATTAAATGTGTTCATCATAGTCAAGTTTTGTCATATTGTACACTATGTTTTTATTAATTTCCACCACTTTGAGCGATATTCAAAACAACATTTATAATCGTAAAAGCATCATTAGCGTATGCAAACGAAAGACAACTCTAACTGAATTTGCGAAAATATGCATCATAGTATAATAGAAAAATCTGCTGCAATATTTTACAACGTATAATAAAGGAAAAAAGAAACGCAACTGGGGATTTGTCACTATATATTGTATGTATAATGTGCTGCTGTTAATAGAATGGTAAATGGCTACATTAAACCGTTCTTTTCCGATAATGGACTGACTAAAACAACATCAAATGGTAACCCTCCAAAGTTTGACTCAGTAAGATGAGCAAACTTACAGTAAAACGTCTCCCCGCGCTTGCAATCAGTACTGTTATTCCTTCGATCTTTGGAGATCGCTAAGCCCGATACTTACATTTAGTTATCGGTGGTACATTTTCAATTTCTTTTGTTTTCTTATTTAATTTTTGATTCAGTGGTTCCACTACTCCGGCCGATAAAAGGCTCTGGGTATTGTTTAACCACTTATAGGATATGTTGTCTGCTTTTTGATACGCAGGCTTCATAACCGCTGCTCGCAACTAAATTCCATTATGTTTATTTCGCTCTTCGGGGCATTTCATTTTATTAGATACTGGGACCATACGCCGTACGACATGGGGAAGCGTTACACTCCATGTCCACCGCCATATGCATGCCAACTTCGGGATGGTTAAAATTTTGTACTGTTGATTTTATGAATATTGAGTTCTGCTCAACCCGGGGCTAGATGGCGTGAGCGGTAGCTACGTAGCATATTACACTACCGCCCAAACAAATAACCATTACATTTGCATGAGGTTTATGAAACATTTTATGCATGCTATTATAGTAATTGTATTATAGTATAGATTTTTGAATATGATCATGTTGTATTCACTCTTCTTTTTGCAATATAGTTATTTATTAAGTTAAATATGATACATATGTTCATAGTTATTAAAATCAATTAACTTTTTGGATTGATGACTTTAGTGAAGTCTTACCATTATGTTGAGAACATTATTGACTTTTGTGTTGTTTTGTATGCTCATGCACTCGTATTAGGTTTAATCCATGTATTTTTTGTGCTTTGCGCGGCTGACGACGGGATAGCCCCGACCCGCAATAAACGTATTGTCGAGGAAAACAAGTTCTAAACGCAATAACACTACTCATTTGTAGTGGTGGAGACAGTTTTACAGCCGCCTTACAAACATCTCCAAACTTTTAACTTCTTGTCTTACTGCCGTTAAAGATCACGTTTAACGATATTGTGGTAAAACTTATGAAAACTCTGGGATTAATTTGTTTTGATCTATAAAATATTCAGGAGATGTTCTTGATAAAATGTTCAATAAACCTCATGTTTCATCTATAAGCACTTATGATTTCTCTACACTATATACAACTTTACCACATCATCTTATCAAAGACAAGCTAGTTTCCCTTATTAAAAAAACATTTGCTAGAGAAAATACTACATTTTTGGCCTGTAATAATATTAAAGCGTTTTCTACTAACGGCAGTTTAGACAATTATACTATGTGGACTTGCTATGAAGTTTGTGAAGCACTCATCTTCCAATTAGATAATATTTTCGTCAGATATGGAACCACCGTTTATAGACAAATTGTTGGTATCCCTATGGGTACAAACTGTGCACCACTTGTCGCAGATTTGTTTTTATTTTGCTATAAAAGAGATTTCACTTTGATTCTTTCACCAGTTACCCAGGCAGATGTTATTGAAGTCTTTACTGACACCTCTCGGTATCTGGATGACATATTAAACACTGACAACACTTTCTTTCCAACTATGGTTAATAATATTTATCCTAAAAAACTTCAGCTTAACAATATAACGAAATTCCCGAGAAATTCCAGAGTTGCGTTACTTTTTTCATTTAGTAGAGTTGTTTATATATTGCTTTACACTATGTTCTACATTAGGCTTTTTCTTCCAGCCACAACTCATCTTAGTTAGTTATCGGTGGTACATTTTCAATTTGTTTTTGTTTTCTTACTTAATTTTTGATTCGGTGGTTCCACTACTCCGGCCGATAAAAGGCTCTGGGTATTGTTTAACCACTTATAGGATATGTTGTCTGCTTTTTAATTTAGTCTTTTGGCTGTTACTTGTGATACGCATGCTTCATAACCGCTGCTCCCAACTAAATTCCATTATGTTTATTTCGCTCTTCGGGGCATTTAATTTTATTACATACTGGGACCATACGCCGTACGACATGGGGAAGCATATGACTCCATGTCCACCGCCATATGCATGCCATCTTCGGGATGGTTTAAATTTGTGTACTATTGAATTTATGAATATTGAGTTCTGCTCAACCCGGGGCTAGATGGCGTGAGCGGTAGCTAGCATAGTACACTACCGCCCATGAACAGTCTCAATCAAACCGAGACTGCAATATTTCGTATGTGTCGTGCTCGGTCGTTTCCAAAGGTCCATTATCATACTTTTTTTTTGTACTGTAATATATAAAAAGTAATCACGTGTATAAATCTCCATACGTTGCCGAATCTTCAACAAAATATCAGATCCTAATAATGATCCGTCTCTACGATTACCATTCCATCATCATTATATTACCGTTTTAAGTATGACAAAGAAGATATATAAACTCCGTTTTGATTCATTTATTGCAGATATTTCCCCCCAATGTCGGCAATATTCTCAGATATTTTTTATTAAAGAAATATAAACCCCGGGCTGTTACTTAAATTCGGATTTATTTACCGCAGATATTTTCTCCACAGTATACAGTATTTTAGACATTATTTTATTAATTCATTTGGTGTAGCTATATTTAATATGTTCAAAAAATTAATACATTCGTAAAGAGCAATGCCTTCGCATGCAAGTATATATAACATTAATAAATGCTGAAAAGGGGGTCCCATGGAAGCAAGAAACACAAACAAGAGATAAAAGTAGCAGACTCGGTTTTATCAAGTCTGTTCATGAGAGATATTTTTAAGTGCAAAACCTCTCACGCCTCCTAACACCAGCTTAAGTGATATTCTACTTTCAAACCACAAAGACTGGGTTTGATGATTCCACAGGACCAGTACGTATTAACACTATTGATTTGTAAACCAACATTACTTTTAAAGGGTATTCTAATTTAAACGCTATAAATATCGTCTTTGATAGATGTGATATTATGAGTTTGACATCAAACAAACACACACTACTTTTCAAATCAGTGAATTTAATCGAAACATGCACATATTTAGCAGTTGTGTCTTTGCCAACGCTACCTGGAGTTTCACATTCATATCAATAAATGATATATTCTAGAAATATTGCATATATACTACGGTTACCTCTGTTAACACCTTGTGTTCTTCGTTCATATTGTTTATCTACCGTTTTCTACAAGAGTGGGAATAGTAAGGTACACTCCAACAACGTTGATAAGACGGTTTGGTCAAATGAAAAACTGAATTGAAACGTAAATATAACTTAGCAAGACAAACATGTTTTTATTTGGATTAAACGAAACATGTTACTATATACGGCAGTTAGAACTATACCACTTATTCAGTGTGGCGGTGGTAAAACATCTCTCCGCGCAGATAAAGATGGTGACGTTCACCATTGTTTCAGCGTGGGTTTGAGCTGTATCATAAACTAATTACACCTTATAAAACACCAGGCATATTATATTAAATATGTATTTTCATCTCAAACTGCACTCCCTGTCTACTGTTAATCATACCCAGGGACATTTTAATAGTTTTTAATAGTTTTTAGATCATCTGAGCCGAAGGCTAAAGGTGATCTATTGCATCACTCGTCGTCCGTCGTTGTTAGCTTTTGATTCAAACGATTTCTCCTCAGAAACCGCTCAGGCAATTTTGTTAAACTTCACACAGATGATCCTTAGATGAATGCTTTTTAGATTTGTTAAAATTATCCAAAATAGCCGCCATTACCATTTATGTTGGAAACCTAACAAATATTCTTCTAAAAAAAACCTGGACAGATTTCGACATTTTTCTTGTAAAATCATCGCGAACTATCTAGGTTATTGTTTTTTGGATTTATATCTATACACGAGCATCTTTATGTTTTACTTATATTGCCTAGTTATGCTGCCTTGTTGGTTAGAAAATAGTTCATGGCGGGGATTTCTTTATTTACACTGTCCAGTTTTATTTGAATGACAGTAGGGTAAGTGTGAGGTTTGGTGCACCCTAGAACATGGTATAAACACCCAGCGGCCTTTTTTGCCATTGACCGTTCCGAGGCGACAACCCTATTGTCAACCTTTTTTGTGTTTGTGACGTCATATGCCTTTATTCCTTATTAACATTGCCATTCATGTTCGTCGTTTTGCGTGTTTTTGGGTTTTCTGTGTTCTGTGAAAGCTGCATTTCCTGTTCGGCTTTTATACTATTTTAGCGCTCATTAAAACATCTGTATTAAACCGATTTAAAGTTCGACCGGTTTTTATCAATGTATTATAAACAGTATAATATTCCTCTATTCTTAAAATATGACAGTTTTATGGGTGTTGAAGAAGAGTAGGAATTCTGATCCCAACTCTGGAGTTAAACCCCAAAATAGTACATTGGAGGACACCACTCCAATTAAAAAAATCCAACCTGGTCAGCGTACAAGATTTTGTACAGTTTTTTGTGAGCATAAAACAAGTTACATAAAAAAGTAACTTTTAGCTTGGAAACTTCCTGTTCGGAATGGCCCTGTAAACTTTATTTATAATGGCCAACATATTAAAAATGCATTGTGTAGTGAGACCTCGAGATTCGAGGCATGCAATAAACAGACGATCTTGCATCAGTGACTGTTTAATATTGAATTTATTTAAATAGATGAATAGCATTAAACATTGCAACACTGAACATCAGTAGTAAATAAATGCTGACAAGATTTGATTTTGGTTGACTGTGTTCTGTGAATGCTTCATTTCCTGTTTGACTTTGTACCTAATTTTACTAAACCGACGACGCCTGAATTTTAGGTTTTGCGTTCAAATCGATACATTTATAGTAAATATGTTAGTTCTGTTTAGCAATAAGTGCTCTTCGTTCGTGCTCTTTATCAACCGTCTTCTCCAAAGAGCAGGAATAATAAACATTAAACAGGAAAGGTAGCATGCTGAGACCACACTCAACCAAAATAACGCATCGAAACAAATAACAAGGATACTAAACAGCAAGGTATGTGACATAACAAACATAAACTAGTGGACAATAGTCTACCTTCTGGAACGAGATTTAAATCAGTTGCTAGGATGCACCAAACCTCACGCTCACCCAATTGACATCTCAACAAAACGGGAATGTTTTTCGTACTCCCTCCTCCTCCTCCTCCTCATCATCATCACCATCTTCACTGTTGTGATCTGTACAAGCATACAGCAGCAATATTCGGAGTCGTAGACATACTCACCATTATTACTCACGATTGTCTCTGTTGTGTAACCATCGACAAATCAAACGTAATACTGGTATCTAATTCTGGACAAGACTTCCATGATCACTTTCATACTATCTTTGTTGAAATTGTTAAAAGATTTATCAAAAGAGGTTATGACCCTATCATTTTGCAACGCACTGCATAGGTAAACCTATTTACAGCTCGCCACTATGCTTTCCTCTTTCATTGTGCGATGACCGTCCGTATGATGACGTCTACCTAAACCCCAAAAAGGACTTTGACGTTTGATGTTTGTCTGCAGTCTTTTCTTGTCTTGCCCTCAATGGTTTATTCTCTTGTTGCTCTGGTTTTTGGCAAATCATTGAGTACCTTCTTTGCTTTCTATGCTGTTGTATGTTTTGTATTTATATATACACGAGCATCTTTGTGTTTTACTTATATTGCCTAATAATGCTGCTTGTTGGTTAGATAATAGTTCATGGCGGGGATTTCTTTATTTACACTGTCCCGTTTTATTGAGTTGACAGTAGGGTAAGTGTGAGGTTTGGTGCACCCTAGAACCTGGTTTAACCCCCCGGCGGCCTCTTTTGCCACTGACCAAGGCGGTAACCCTATTGTCAACCCTTTTGTGTTTGTGATGTCTTATTTGGCCTTTTATTCATCTTTAAATTTGTCCTTTGTTTCTGTGTGTGTTTGTGGTTGTCTGTCGTCCTTGAATGCTGCTTTTCCTGTTCGATGTTTATATATATATATTCAATTTATCAAGCCTTTTACTGTCTCGTCCACAGATCCAAAACTGCATCCGTTTCTTTTCTTAATTTTGGGAGATGTGCGGACAGGCTGTGGACCCTATGATGACGCCTACTCTAAAGCCCATTGGGACGGTGGCGTTTGATGTTTGTCTATGATCTTTCTTGTCGTGCCCTTAAAGCCAACAGTTCGGATATAGTAGCAGCATTTCTCGATCTTCATCTCTCGATTTCAAATGATTGTATTCATACTAAAATCTATGATAATAGAGATGATTTCAATTTTAGCATCGTTAACTATCCACACCTAGATGGAGATGTACCTCGTGCTACCTCATACGGGGTGTATATCTCCCAGCTCATTCGATTTGCTAGAGCGTGTAATGATGTTATAGACTTCAATGGTCGAAATCAAGTTATTACAAGTAAACTTCTTCAGCAGGGATTTCGTTATCACAAACTACGTAGATCTTTCTCTAAATTCTACCGCCGCAACGAGGGTCTGCTGGAAAAGTACAACACCAACCTTAAAACATTTCTGCGACTAGGCATATTACAACCCTCATTTTATGGAGATGTGGTCTATAACTTCGGAAGTTAAGGGGGTCTGACGGGTTTCCTGACCGCTTTACAAATTTAATCAGGAAGTTCGTCAGAAAAGAATTTAACCCTTTGGTTTTACAGTGCACTGCATGTTTAGTGATCGACCCCTCTACAGTCAGTCATTACGCTTCACGTTTCACTTGTGCGATGACTGGACTACCTCTTGGGACTCTATGATTGCACCTACTTAAACCCAACTGCAACTACTATGGTTGTTCAGTACGATTCTGGATACATCTGAGATGTTTATTATTTTGTATGTGTTTCTTTAGTTATTTTCTCTGGATGAGGACTTTAGTGTTAGAGAATTCCTTTTGATGGGATGTAGTTTCGTTTACACTGTCTTGTCTACTTCGGCGCTGCAGACAGGATAATAGCGAGGATTGTGTGCATATAAAATCGATTCAAGCTAACCAGTAGGCCTTATTGCTTACTGACCGTTCCAAGTCGGTAACCCCGTCTTCACCACCCTTTCTGTTGTTTTTTGTCTCTTTATTTGCATTATCAAGTCCTTGTTTGCAGTACAGTGCGGACCTACGATGCCATCGGTTCGGACGCTGTGGTTTCTATAGGACCATATATCTCATTATTCTCTTGTTGCCCTGGCTTCTGCCAAGTCATTGACTTCCTTCATTGTGGTTTTCTAGGCTATTGTGTTTTTGTATTATATTTACACGAGCATATGTGTGTTTTACTTATATTTCCTATTGATGCTCCCTTGTTGTTTAGATATTAGATTATGGCGGGGATTTCTTTATTTACACTTTCCTTTTTTAATGGGATGAAGTAGGGTAAGTGTGAGGTTTGGATGCACCCTAGAACCGGTGTAAACCCCCAGTGGCCTACTTTGCCAATGATCGTTCCAAGGCGGTAGCCCTATTGTCAACCCTTTTGTGTTTGTGATGTCGTTTGCATCTAATATTACTTTTGCTTTCTAGTTTGTCTGTTTGCGTGTTCGTTTCTGTGTTTTGTGGTTGACTGTCCTCCTTGAAGGCTACTTTCCCTGTCCGATACTTTTATATTTCTATAGGTGGCAAAACCACTTGTAAAAAAGAAGTATCACTTGCCACTCAATTTGACCTGACGCGGAATCTATGAATAGAGATCTTAACCGGAGCCAATGTAAATTACTGTGGATGCTATTGGCTGAATACGACTTTCTTTAGCTACTGTTATAAGTTTAGCTTCAGTGTTTTTGAGAATTAAACGCATCAGAGGGTCCTGATCTTGGAAAATGTATATGCCCAAAATCATCTCAAAACTGATTTGAGATCTGTATAAAAGAACAAAGAATGTAAAGTCAGTCGCATGTTTAAAATGAGCACTCGTAACCTTAGTAATGTTAGTAGAATATCCCTTAAGCCGGTGCTAGGAGGCGTGAGAGGTTTTGCACTTAACACTACCTCTCATGCAAAGGCTCAATAAAACCGAGTCTGCTGCTTTTATCTCTTGTTTGTGTTTTTTGCTTCCATGGGATCCACTTTTCAGTATTTATTGATATATATATATATAGTTCACAAATAGTTCTCCCTATATATAATTCTGCTTTGTGAACGTGAATCTCCTACGAGATCCCAATTTCGAAAGTTGCCGTAGTGAGTTCAAATTATCTGCCTTTAATATATTTACTGAATTCACAGTATCCCCAAGATCCGGCACCTTTCATTGTCACTGTGTCAATATAGCTGTGTGTGGTTCAATGCTTAAATGTGGCCCACTCATATGAGCTATAATTGTTTGTATGTATGCGTCTATATGTTAATTGTGCCTCCAGACGAGTGTGTTATGATGTAGAGATACAGTTCATCAACGTGTGTTGCAGCTATCCTTTTTAGGGAGTGAATGCATACACTTGATTTCTGTGTATGACGTATAATACATAGTCACTAAGACAAATGAATATATATATTTGATTGTGGATTTAGTCATGTATATGACAATGTATTTGTTTGTTTGTATGATGTTTTACGTCATTTTCAACACATGTCTCTAGATGTGCCATCCTCATTAAGCAGTTTCCATGGAAATCCATAGAATTCTATGGAAGTTGGGATGGAATTTCATAGATTTCTGTGAAATCTTAAAAAAAATCCATGAAAATTTGAAAACGTACCATTTTTCCATGGATTTTATCTGACATCAGGAATATTGCAATGGATTTCCATGGAAAAATTAAAAAATGCCATGGAAATTTGGAAAAAATAAATGATGAAAAATAGCAGGGAAATTATCTTAAACTTTCTGGGGGATGGAAATCAATGGAAAATATGGACTTAGAATTTTCTCGATAAAACAAGTGTGGACTTTAACAAATTACGTTGAAAATAATACTGGAAAATGAAACTAGTAGATGTAATGCTAATTATTATTTGTTCTATGACTTCCACACATCCATATGAATCAAAATATTTAAACACTAGATATTTATAAATTATAATATAAAAATAAGTCTGCAAAATTAAATTAATCTAAAACTTATTTGATTGTCACATTTTGGGGTTCTGTTTATGACATTACAATTGATAATATTTAGAAAGAATAATTATTTAGTGAGATGCAGTTATTTAATTTAAATATTTAGAAGATTTGCAGAAATAAATTATATTGACTTGTAACAATGAAGATGTATATCATTTGACATTTTATCCAAACGCTACCCTTCAGCATTCGTGATAAGCCCTTAATGAATGTGTCTGTATGTGTAGTTCTGAGGTTTATAGTCCCGCCACCAACTAACACGATAAGGTAGCCTTGCCGCGACGGGCGCAATAGAGTCTGGACTGTTCTAGTTTAATGTGTTGGTTGATCTGGTGCTGCTGTGTTGCTGTGTAGTCAGTTCTCTTGAAGATATGTTGATGACGTGTCGCTGCTGCTATAAGTAGTTTTCGCTGCGGCGGTAAGGTGCTTGGCATGGTCCACATCCGCTAATGGTGATATTTACTATCCTATCCGCTACATAGGGCGTGAGGTGGTGACGATCCCTTTTAGGGCCACACCCGCCATGGTGGACCACTGTGCCGCATGTACCATCTGACGACCCACATCTTCCCTCCCCCACGTCGAATACGCTGTGGCGCTTGGGCATCTCGGTGTTGAAGTTGGGCGTAGCCATCAGTTGATACATGTTCTGGCGGGAAACACAGTGGCCGACATCAGATTAGTCACACAGCACCAAACCCCCATCCACGCGAATAAATGTGGGTCAGGTACTGTGTGTGCCCTCTCTGCGACGTACACGCTCTGATGTCCTAGAGAAGCCTTAATGAATGTTTAATTAACCAGACCTAATATGTAGATTAATAATCTTTCCTAATTAACAGATGATCCCCCATTAACTTAGAGCTGATCATTAAGTCACTGAGAACACTCGCAGGAATATAGACTTGCCACAGTACCACTTTACTTACTGTAGGGCACAGTTTGATTTATCAATTGCATGAGTCATGTTAAAAGTTGCAAGACATATCTTTGTCAATATTAAAAGAATATTTTAATATACTAATTCAGTCATGTATAAGTATTACTATAGATAGTGTATGGTACATCTCGATGTTGAATCAACCAACAAGATGAGACCATATTATTACTCTGTTTGTTTTGTAGCACGTCCATTTCAGTTGTCTTCCATACTATTAACTTCTAATAACTGGTAATAAGAGTAAACCATTTATTCTGACAGGTTTTATCATTTAAATAATTTACACCTGTGCAAATACAAAGGGAATTCCAGTGACCATGCTACAAATAAGTATTACCCATTGAAAGTTCTGTGGTCACATATAGAAATTAGTTAAAATTACCAGTAATATTAATCACCTTTTTTAATTGGCTGGTAGTATGCAAAGCTATTATGATATTCTAGAAATTATTTCTAGCACTGTCAAAACAATACTAATTTATGATATGGTACAGGAAAGCATGAATATACATCTAAATATAATAGGTCTATGAGGAAAGTGGTGCAATTGATTGGTGTTTATTAAAACTCTATCATTTTAGAAATAAAACAATACTTTCAGCAACCACATATTTATGTTGAAACCTGATTCCTTTATAATTGTTGCCACTCTCCCAACCTTTCAGACATAAAATGTATAGTTAACACTAAACAGATGTTGGGGAACTTAGGGGGAACTGACCACCATATGACATTATATGTTGTATATGGCAGCTCAGAATAAAAACCTGCAAACTCTACAAATTGCCTCTAACTCAGTCTAAGTGTGAATTGGTTTATACACATTTAGCAGTTCGGATTTGAAAAACTGAAAATGTATACAAAGGTTATGCAGAAACATGTGCACAGAGTTTTTAACTTTCGGATTTTTAAACTTGAATTACAGAATGTAGCACTTAATGTAAACTAGTTGAAGACCTTTCTTTATGTTTATGGTTACTAATTGAGAGAGCTCTGAAATTTAATTGTTTACTTAGTTGTTTTATGACCTTATTTCTTTACTGAAGTTAATGTTTCATCTGTTTCATGCATATATCTTCATCAGTATTTCTTATATAAGAACAGTGATAATTTGCAAAGTGGAAGTACTCTTCTAATGCTCTAATGCTAATTTAAATTTCTTTCAGCTGATCAAATTAAGGATAACTCCCGCTGATTATGTCTGACAGTTGCACAACATTGAAGTTTGCATCAGGACCATGAATAATTTGATTTCTTATCGCATAATGGTAAGTAAAATGGTTGTTTAAATAATCTGTTGCATGTACTTAAAAATAACTTGTATGGCAAGATGTGAACTTGAGGTGTTGGTAACATAATAGTTTACTATGTGATGTAATTTGATGAATTTACTGTTTTATGACAGTGGTTATAATACTCATAATATATGTTCCTTAGATACTTACCATACCAAACTATAAATTATTATAACTCAAATAATTATGCCAAAAGTGTAATAGCATGACAGTTTAACAATTACAAATAATACTTTAAAGCTGTATATTTACACATTTTGAATGCCTTATTAACAAAAATATTATAAATTCATAAACAACTATTAATATCAAACTATTTACATTAACTTTCAGGGTTTGAGATCTAGACAACAGTCTTCAAGTGGTTAGAGATTAGATCATGGCGGGGATTTCTTTATTTACACTGTCCTGTTTTAATGGGATGACCGTAGGGTAAGTGTGAGGTTTGGTGCACCCTAGAACCGGTTTAAACCCCCCAGTGGCCTACTTTGCCACTAACCGTTCTAAGGCGGTAGCCCTATTGTCAACCCTTTTGTGTTGGAGATGTCGTTAGCATTTATTATTGTTTTTGCCTTCTTGTTTGTTTGCGTGTTTGTTTCTGTGTTTAGTGGTTGACTGTCCTCCTTGAATGCTACTTTCCCTGTCCGATCTTTTTATATTTCTTTTGAATGAAAGAATGGATTCAGTGAAAATGAATTTACCATTGGATGCAAAACTGTTTATTATTATTTTTCACAATGTATTTTACACAATTTAAAATGTCAAAATTCCATGAGTTGTAGATATAGGCTTACACGTGCTTGTGACTGTCTAAAGTAAAAGGGACATAGAAGGATAACACATTATTTTGAAGCAGTTCTAAATGTTAATGTCTACCAGTAGGTTGAGTTCAGTTTTTTAATTGTCTTAACTGTTACTTTATTTTTTGGCCTCAAAGGCCAAGGTCACACTTAGGGTCAGAGGTCACACATGTTTTGCGGGCATTTGCCAATTATTGACATTTTCGATCCTCCGTTTATTTTTTTGATGCATGATATATACAAACTGTATACTCAAAGTTGTGAAAGTTCTGACTATATATCTACCGATTTTTTGTGTGTTTTTGTATTAATTTTGTTAGTGTTTTATTAGTATTTTGTTAATAGTATTCTATAGGTGTTTTGCTGAACAGTACATCATTAGTGTTTTGTTAACAGTGTTGCGTTGATGTTTTGTTAAGTGTTGCATTGATGTTTTGTTAACCGTGTTGCATTGATGTTTTGTTAACAGTGTTGCATTGATGTTTTGTTAGGAGTCTTTTATTAGTGTTTTGTTTCAGTATTTTATTGGTGTTTTGTTAATATTCAGATTTCAGTACAGCATTTGTATTTTGTTATAAAACAGTGTTTTATTGGTGTTTTGTTAATAGTGTTTTGTTAGTGTTTTATAAGTATTTTGTTAACCTCATTTGCATGTCATTTGTGACGCTAATTCTGCAATAATAAAATACTAGTATTGCATTCATGTTTTGTTATAGTGATTTGTTACCCCTTTTTCATATGGGGTTACTATATGCGGCAGTACGAACTGTGTCTAGTATTCATCTCTCCATGTATGCGATCAATGTTGTTATTTCTTCCCATCCTGAGGGCTGGCGTGGCGCAGTCGGTAGCGCGGCGGATTTGTAACCGGAGGTCCCGGGTTCAATCCTCCGTGGTGCCACTGAGTTCCGTCGGTGTGTTCTTGGGCAAGACACTTTGCCTTAGCCTCTTCCGTCGGATGGGGACGTAAACCGGGCGGTCCCGTGTAATCGGTCTATCCTCCGAGCACGTTAAAGAACAATACGAATATATTCGATAATAAGAGTAGGGCAGGTTCCCGGATTACTATGTATCCTTCCCCTCTCTCTGGGGCGGCTCTAAATAACCTATAGTGTTTATGAGCCGTTAAACGACATTCATTCATCCCATCCTATATAGATGGCGGCGTTCAACATTGTTTCAACGTGGGTTTGATCTGTATCATAATCGGATTACACCTTGTAAAACACCATGCATTTACTATTTAAAAAAAAGAAGTAATTATTTCCTCTCAAACTTCACTCTGTCTACTATTAATCTTAATCAGGGACATTCTACTAGTTTTTGAATTTAAATTATCGATCAATTTATCATGGATTAAACTTTATTTTGCGTGTACCGTTCATATTCCTGGCACTAATTTAATATTATGAATTGGCCTTTCTGCTAAACTAACACCCATTAAGACATCTGTACTGTTCGAGCAGTTTGTATAAATAGATTAAACAGTAGGTTTCTTTCTATACCTCTACAATGACTTCAATGCAACTCGAAAAGTTGTTTTGCCTGCACATAATTGTCATCATCGAAACTACAACAAGTGATAGGGAGTTCAGTATCAATGTAGCTTCAGACATGCATTTACTGATCGTCCAGAAACATCATTTATGTTTTAAACTGAGATCATCCTAAATTTTAAACGTCAAAATGGTAGCTCCTTCAAAGCATTTGTTTTCTTGTACATTTGTACAATGTGTCAATCGAAACGATTTTAACGCCCTTTTACACACATTTAGGGATTTGAGGCATTAAATAAATAGACGATCTTACATAAGTGACTGTTGAATATTGAATTTATTAAACGAGATGGATAACAAATAACATTAAACATTGCAAAAACATTGAAAACGTACTGTAAAAGTGAATCCATTGTAAACAACAAACACAACAATGAAAGAAAAGTAGCAGATTTGGTTTTATTAATACAATTTGCAACACCTTTCGCGTCCTCTAGCACCAGCTAATTAAAGCTAGAATATTGGACTTTATCGCAAAGGACGAGTAAGAATTAGCACTATTGATTTTTAGTCGGGGTGAACGTTTACAGCCACCACACAGCACTAAACAAACGCTAGTGTGTCGAAGGACACTATATTTAAACGGTAAAATATAAAAAAAAATTGATATAATTGTAACATGTAATTTTAGTTTGACATTAAACAAAAACACAGACTACTTTTAAAATTAGTCATTTTAATCAAAATATGCATATATTGTACATGTAGCAGTTGAAACTAAAAAACACCACTGAGTAATTGTCACACCTTGCAGCAGTCGTTTCTTTTGTATGCATGCTCATATATCGCATATAAGTTTTCTGTATGCTTGGTTTTGGTTGACTGGGTTCTGTGAATGCTACATTTCCTTAATAGTTAATATCTACTTTTACTAAACCAACGACGCCTGGCTTTATTTTGATTACATGTATTATATTCTTTGATTATAGCAAATATGTTGGCTCTGTATAACTCTTAGAGCTCTTCGTTCGTGATCCATATCAATCGTCTGCTCCACAGAAAAGGGATAATACAATGTAGATATAAATGTTGAATAGGAAATGTACTATACAATAACCACACTCAACCAAAATCACGCATCAAAAAACACTAACAAGGATAATAAACAGCAAGGTGTGTGACATCACAAACATGAATTGGTTGACAATAGACTAAATTCTCGGAACAGGCAGTGGTAAATATACCGCTGATGATTTAGACCAGCTTCTAGGGTGCACCGAACCGCACTCTCGCCCCATTGCCATCTCAACAGAACAGAATGGGACTGTACATCCTCCTCCGCTTACTCCTACTGATCATCATGATCATCATCAACATCATCCGAACTAAAAGTCATCATCATCAACATCTTCACTTTTGGGGTCTGTACAATTATACAGCAGCAATGATCGGAGTCGTAAATAACATCATAATTATTACTGTGGGGATCTTGAAAAGTAATGTTGCACCAGAATGTTATTCTCACTCAAAACTGTTTTTTAACAAGTTTCCGGTGTGTAGCCATCGACAAAATCAAAGTCATACTGGCATCTAATTCTGGATAAGACGTCAATTTATCAAGTTTTTCTTCAGTCTCGAAAACATTTAATCAATTGACCAGCTCCGACACGGCATCCGTTTCTTTTCTTGATGTTGTGACATGTGTGTTTAGTTAGCGAAGACAATGTAAAAAGAGGTATCACTTGTCACCTATGAACATGATGAAGGGCAAATTCAAATTGATGTGACGCGGAATCCTGTAATAGAGATCTTAAACAGAGACAATATAAATTAATGTGGATTCTATTGGCTTTCCTTAGCTGCTCCTAGAAGTTAATCTTCTTCGTTTGAGGCAATTAAACGCATAAGTGGGTCATCATTTCTATTTGCTGCATTCAGTATATACTCATTATATGTCCATTTGATTGCATTTATATATTTAATGTGGATTCCACTGATGATAAACAGTGTTGCTTTTAGGTCTTACCAAATAGTTATTGCCCTTGCAAGTCACGGTAGGAACATCCTTGCGCTTAAAAAAAAATAGAACTGTGTTATTCGGTTCTCGCTTATTTCTTTAAATGTGCAAATATTTAAAACAAAAATTGTTGCAGGTGATAAGAATGGGACACGTTCATGATTTCATATAGGTTTGGATATGCGTGAATGTTTCTGAGCCCAGATCTGAGAATCTAATACTGGGTAGTGATACATTTGAAAATGTAAGTGAAATGAACAAATTCAAGAGGGCCTCTTCAAATTATCGATATTTAAGAAAAAGCAAATGGGTCGACCCCTTGTTTTTTGCTGGATATTTCGAATAGCAGACTTCAAGTTTCACAAGGAAAACAATTTAAAAAAAAAATCAGGAAGTTCTACAGTGGTCCAGAGGGTCCTGCTACATATGTAGAGAAATGTAAAAGTAACTGTGTTGTGAGACATAAATGCTGGAGTTTGTTTGTATGCCTCCGAATGGTAGGATACTTGTATTTATTTTAGAGTTATTTGTGATATTTGAATGTCATTGGAACATATTTGATATAACTGATATGACCACATATCGTCCCATCAACGCAATAACTCCGTAAGCGACATGTTTTCAGAAAATCACTTTTTTGCATAAATGGGTCTCTCACATTGAGATACATGTTATATCAAAAGATTAGAGTTGATTTGGCACTTTTCGGGATTTTATTTCATTAGATGCATAACTCACTATCTACAGTCATGAAAAAGTTCAATGCAACAACTCAATAAGTGCTCTTACGGAGTTGTTGCATTGAATATTTCAATGCAAAAACTCTATAAGTGCACTAACAATAACTCTGTAAATGCACTTACTGAGTTATTGCATTCAATTAATCTGAGTATCAAGACTTATGACAAGACAGTGATGTCACTAAATTAATATGTCATAATTTTTTTAAATGATTATTTAGCTTATAAAATATATATTATTCATACAAAAAAGGAAACGTTTACAATTTTCCCCCAAAATAAAACTTAAATCACTGGTGAACACAGGTTGATATTGAGCTCTAAAACCATAGATTAAGAAGAAAAAATACTAAATTTTAGTGTGATAACAGAAAATAATTACCAGTGTTTTTTAATATCTACTTCATAGAAAAGAACTACTGTATGCTATCCAATCTCATAGAAAAGAAATGTGCATGTGTTTATTGTTTCTGTGTAATATAATTAATCCTGTTACAAACAAATTGTAATTTAAATTGGTTTAGTGGCATCAAACTTTGTACAGGTGATGGTGAGCACTATGCTTGATTGTGAAAATCAACTTAAGAACTGAGGTCAAATTATTTATTATTGATAAACCAATTACTCAGACATTAAGACAAGTCATATCAGTATTTGTTTTGACCTGCAACAAGTGTTGTGTCTACCCCATGATGCTATGCATCAAGTTTATACTCCGCGCCCAAGTTAAACAACTTTATCATTTACTCTATGGGGTCAGGTGATGGCTTTTAATATATTGGAATGAAATAATTGCAAAAAGGGAATCCTGTGAGATGTTTATATGCTTTTGGAAGCAATGGCTGCTACCAAAATAAAGCCCTTAGCAAGACATTTTATCTGCATTTGCTTAGTACCAGTTGGTTCTACCCAGGAAGACATCAAGAGTGGTTCAAATAAGAGAATTTTCAGTGACCATGCTACAAATGATTTTATAGTATGGCACTCATTACAGCTTGTACAAACTGATAAGTAATAGAGTATGGTTTCATTGAGTTGGTTAATTTACACATCGAGATGTGTTTAAATTAACCAATTAAATTAACCAATGAGATGAAACCATACTCTATTTGTTTTGAAGCATGTCCATTTCAGCTCCCTGCCATACTCTAACTTCCAATAACTGGTAGTTGTAGTACACTATTTATTCTGACAGGTGTTATTTTCAATTGAACGATTTACACCTGTGCTATTACAAAGAGAATTTTCAGTGACCATGCTACAAGCATCAATAATTGAATTGAATTGAGGTTTTAAGGCGCATCAACACATGAAAGATTATGTGGCGCCTAACAGGAAGAACATGCCAGGCTCATTCTCCATGTACATCGAGATAAAATATGGAGAACGGGCCTAAGAACCTTCTCACCCTGAACTGTAGAGTTGCTGCAAATTCTATTGTAGACACTCCATTTACGCTGGAGCCACATTATTGTTTTTCTGCCACTGCTCTAGTGATATGAGCGAGATGGCACCTGAAACAATGCAGGGGTCATGATGAAGACCTTTAATGAGCATGAACAGAAAATGATAAAATGAACATCAATTCGGGAGGGTTCTACCCCTCTGCCTTCTCCTCCAAAGGGATCTGCAGTGGCCCTATTCTTTTCCCCGTAAGCAAACGGGGCCCCCGAGAACCACACGGGGTTAAAATCATATAAATATGATGAACTGGGTCAGATTAACCTTATAGAAAACTTTCTTTAGTGAAATGTGAAGACATATTCTAGAAGAAAAGAAAATGCTTCTGTGAGTGAAGTGGTTGCAATGCCAATACTAATCCTTCTGAAATATTGCTTAATTAAGAACTGATGTACAAATTCTCAGCGTTTATACAATTTTAAACGCTGGTAGTGCATTGCAAATTCGATGTGGGCAGTAGTAATGTAGTAAAATTGAAGTTTACTTGAAATTGGACGTTTTTTCCTTTCAGAAAGTATCAACTGAATGTAAAAATTACATGTCTAATAAGGAGTTAAAATGATTATTCACTACTGACCAGACCCTTAAGATGTTATAATTGCCAATATCTGATTATCAAGTTACATGGCATAGTAAAATATCTTGCAATAACGTGGATTCACAGGGATTTTCTAGGACCTGTTCCTAATGCAAAATACTGTATTTTTTACATGTAATGTACTGATACATCCCTTATGTTACATACTAATCAATATAAGTAGTATGTTATTGATGTAATAGTGTTCCTAATTGTACCTATTAGGCTATTACCTCATCGCAACTTAATACAAGATGTTGACGTAAATAATTCTCAATTGGCCATTTTATCGAAGAAAAGAATCCCAATTTGGTCATTTTTACGGCAGAAATTACCCACATTTACAAGGGTCCTTTTTCCTAAAATACCTGGAAAAAGCCATGAATCAGTTTTGTTTGTACTACCCTTACAGTATAGACAGCCATGAAATAATCTGTGTTTTTTTTTAGCATTTTTTACGACATGGCCATACATTTTAGGTCTGAATCCAAATTTTTTAATTTTATGGCTGAAGTATTTATATGTTAAGCTATATAGACTTAAATCATAAGCAACTACAAATGCAAGTTAGGTATTAATAATAATAACCAGCACAATTATTCACAAACAGCGTTTAAGACTATTAAACTTGGCAAAGTGCAGTTGTTGCGTTGACTTTTTTCAGTGCAACAACTCCGTAAGTGCACTTACGGAGTTGTTGCGTTGAACTTTTCAGCGCACAAAGTCACTATGATTTAATTATTGTCATTAACTCATTTAAAAATAGTTTTAATTTAAATATCATAAAAGAGTGACCATAGTAAAGGTATATTACACTTAAATCTAAGGCAGTGTCTTTATATGTACCATTGTTAAGGAAAAAAACAGTTTATTGTCTCTCCTGAACAATTTACCAAAGTGCACTTACGGAGTTATTGCGTTGATGGGACGATATATGTTTCGAAAAAAACAACGTAATCGAAAATACGCTTTGTTATGAATTTACAATTACGGGTTGATGAACAATGTCAAAGCTAAATTAATTCAAACATCGATTTTTTAGCAAACTCCAAAAGGTCAAAAGACCAATAAGGATAAAAAATGTGATAAACCAGAGAATTTCATGATTGTACTAAATGCAAGGTACTAACAATATTCAATTTAATTTAAGGTGAGAGAACATAAGACATTTACATTTAAAAATTCGATAATTGCTCTATCTTTTTCTTCTTGTTCTTGTTCTTCTCCTTTTTCTCCAATTATGTTTGTTATTATTAATTAAGCGCACAATATACGCCGATAAGGTGACATGCATTTCAGTTGTAATTAGCTTTATGACATCCGTTTGCAAAATTAATGAAAGCAAATGTATTAACTGCATTGTTAAAATGTCTAAAATGATATGTATGTTGTAAATATAGATACAAAAATCGAAAATGTAAAGCAGCATTCAAGGACGACAGTCAACAACAAACACACACAGAAACAAAGAACGAATTTAAAGATAAATAAAATGCCAAATAAGACATCACAAACACAAAAGTGTTGATAATAGGGCTATCGCCTTGGATCGGTCGGTGGCAAAAAAGGTCGCTGGGGTTTAAACCATGTTCTAGGGTGCACCAAACATCACACTTACCCTACTAACAACCCAATAAAATAAAGTGTAAATAAAGAAATTCCCACCATGAACTATCTCTAACCAACAAGGCAGCATTAATAGGCAATATAAGTAAAACACAAAGATGCTGGTGTTGATATATAAATATAAAAAACAATAGCCTAGAAAGCCACGAAGAAGGTACTCAGTGACTTGGCAGAAGCCAGAGCAACAAGAAAATAAACCATTGAGGGCACGACAAAACGAGACTGCAGGCAAACATCAAACATCAGCGTCCTTTTGGGCTTTAGGTAGACGTCATCATATGGTCCACAGCTTGACCGGTCATCGCACACTCAAAGAGGAAAGCATAGTTGTAAATGGGTCCACCACCAAACATGCAGTGCGTTGCAAAATGATAGGGTCATAACCTCTTTTGATAAACCTTGTAACAAGTTTAACAAAGATAGTATGAAAGTGAACGGTATCAAGCATATTTCACTACCGTTCATGATAAATCAAACCGAGACTGCAATATTTCGTATGTATCGTGTTCGGCCGTTTCCAAAGATCCACTAGCATACTCGTTTAGTGTAGTATTAGTATGATGTTAAGAACATTATTGACTTTTGTATTGTTTAGTATGCTCATGCACCCGTATTAGGTTTAATCCATGTATATGTTGTGATTGTGGGGCTGACGACTGGAAGGCCTCGACCCGTAATAAACGTATTGACGAGGATAACAAGATTTAAAAGAAATAACACTACTGATTTGTAGTGGTGGAGACAGTTTTACAGTCGCCTTACAGCGCCATACAACATCTAGTGTGAATATCAATAAATACCGAAAAGGAGTTTTTGTTTGTTTGCTTGTGTGGTGTTTTTCGTCATCTTCAACACATGTAAGTTATATATGACGATCGATTGTTTTTTTGATGAAGGCAGACCACCCCATTTTCCTAGGTAGAACCAGTACTGTAAACCTCCTGCCATCCGTAACAATCGACACTTCCTCACATACAAGGAAATATAAATATATCGGACAGGGAAAGTAGCATTCAAGGAGGACAGTCAACCACAAAACACAGAAAAAAACACGCAAACAGACAAACAAGAAGGCAACAGCAATAATAAATGCAAACGACATCACAAACGCAAAACCGTTGACAATAGGGCTACCGCCTTGGAACGGTCAGTGGCAAAGTAGGCCACTGGGGGTTTAAACCGGTTCTAGGGTGCACCAAACCTCACACTTACCCTACTGTCATCCCATTAAAACAGGACAATGTAAATAAAGAAATCCCCGTCATGATCTAATTTCTAACCAACAAGACAGCATCAATAGGCAAAATAAGTAAAACACAAAGATGCTCGTGTAAATATAATACAAATAATACAAAAAAACAATAGCCTAGAAAGCCACAATGAAGGTACTCATTGACTTGGCAGAAGCCAGAGCAGTAAGAGAATAAACCATTAAGGCCACGACAAGAAAGATTATAGACAAACATCAAACTCCACCGTCCCAATGGGCTTTGGAAGGCGTCATCATAGGGTCCACAGCATGTCCGGTCATCGTACAATTAAAGAGGAAAGCATAGTGGCGAACTGTAAAAGGGTCCACCACAAGTATACAGTACGTTGAAAAATGATAGGGTCATAACCTCTTTTGATAAACTTTTTAACAAGTTTAACAAAGATAGTATGAAAGTGATCATGACCGAGAATCTTACGAAGTTTATAAATCACATCACCATAGAAGTCAGGTTGTGATAGACCTTGTCGCAGAAGAGTCCTTAAATTATTTTTATATTTGGAAAGAAGATCAGGCTTACGATAATAACATTTTGCAAAGGATTTACGAAGTTTATGGTAACGGTAACCCTGATTGAGTAACTTTTCAGTTATACAAAGATTACGAATAGTAAAGTCCTCAACTCGAGTACAAGCTCTAGAAAAACGAATAAGTTGAGACACATACACCCCATAAGAAGTTGCTCGGGGAATATCCCCATCCGAGTGGGGATAATTAACAATGTCAAAATTAAAATCATCTCTCTTGTCATAGATTTTGCTAATTATTTTACCATTTTTAATCGAGAGATCTAAATCAAGAAAAGAATTGAATGTTGTTTAACGGCTCATCAAGACAGTACAGGTTATTTAGAGCCGCCCCAGAGAGAGGGGAAGGATACATAGGAATCCGGGAACCTGCCCTACTCTTATTATCGAATATATTCCTATGGTTCTTTAACGTGCTCGGATGATAGACCGATACACGGGACCGCCCGGTTTACGACCCATCCGACGGACGAGGCTAAGGAAAAGTGTCTTGCCCAAGAACACACCGACGGAACTCAGTGGCACCACGGAGGATTGAACCCGGGGTTTCCGGTTACAAATTCGCCGCGCTACCGACTGCGCCACGCCAGCCCTCAAAGAAGCGTTATTATCAGATATATTAGCTTTGTTAAGCTGAAGTTCTTTAGGATAAATATAATTAACCATAGTTGGAAAGAAATGGTTGTCAATGTTCAATATGTCATCCAGATACCGAGAGGTGACATTTATGCATGCTATTATAGTAATTGTATTAAACTGGTGAAAGACTCAACATGAAATCCCTTTCATAGCAAAATAAAAACAAATCTGCGACAAGTGGTGCACAGTTCGTAGGTCGAGCTGCCTGTTGGATTCGAACTCGCAGCTGTGAGAGGCGAGGCCCTTTGAAAAGGAGTAAATAAGCAAATAATACATTCAAAAGTAGAAACTAGCAGAGAATTTTAATTTAAAGCAACGACATTTCAAGTCAACGATTCCAAAATAATAATTATTAATATCATTACTAATAAGTTTGAACTTTGTTCCCACATGCGTGTGTTCTTATAGTCAACACAAAATGACCAGCTATATACAAATCCTCTTCATGATATTTACTACCAAAACATTATACAGAGCGTGAATAACACATTTAAAAGCATTTTCTACCCCATGCATCTAAATATTAATACAAGTTGCCAGTCATCAATTTGCAACACTAAGTGGCCACCGATGGTTCAAAATGGAGCGAGAAGTCTGTCCATCAGAAACAAGTTTTGTTACATTGCACACTATGTTTTTATTACTTTCCATCACTTAGAGCGATATTCAATACAACATTTATAATTAAATAATAAAGTACGTAAAAGCATCATTAGCGTATGCAATCGCAAGAAAACCGTAACTGCATATGCAAAATATGTATCATCTTATAATAGAAAAGTCTGCTGCAATATTTTACAAATAATAATAAAGGAAATAAGAAACGCAACTGGGGATTTTTCTCTATATATTGTATGTACTATATGCTGCTATTAATAGAAGGGTACATGGCTACATTAGACCGTTTCTTTCCGATAATGGACTAAAATAACATATAACACATCAAATGGTAACCCTTCAAAGTTTGACTCAGTAAGATGAGCAAACTTACGAGGTTAAAATTTGCAATCTCTTTAATTAACATTGATGAATTTCGTGTTATAAAGTGTTCTGTGATTAAAAAGTCTACAGCAGCACAGTGTTGTCCTTTCTATAACTAGATGCAACCTTTTTTTTTTTTTTTTTTTTACAAACATCTTGATTTTTCTAGAATAATACGTGAAATTACATGTACATAGCGGAAATTCCCGAATGTTACGTTTGTTTTTGCCTTTAGTAGAGCTGTTTATATATTATTTTACATTACTTTCTATGGTAGCCTTTCTCTTCCAACCACAATTCGTCTTGTACTATAATCTATGAAAAAAGTAATCACACGTATACATCTCTATACGTTGCAAAATCTATAACACCCTAATGATCCTTCTCTAAAAGTACAATTCCATCATCTTTATGTTTACAGTTAAGTATGTTAAAGATACACTCCGGGCTGTTATTTAAATGTTGGTTTATTTGTTGCAACTATTTTTCCACGTGTATCCGATATTGTCAAATATTATTTATCATATAGGTCATATAAACCTCGGGATGTTTTATTATATTTTGATTTATTTGTTGCAGATATTTTCTCCACAGGTTTGTAATATTCTCAGATAGTACTTTATGAAACAAATATGAACTCCGGGCTGTTATTTTAAATTAAGATTTATTTGATTCAGATGTTTTCTCCACAGCTATCCAATATTTTCGATATTATTTTATTAAACGATACACACCCGGGCCGTTATGTTATATTCAGATTCAGATTAGCTATATTTAAGAATTTAACTAATATTCCCTCCCACCACAACTAAATTACACTACATTATAATTACTATTTTACAACTAAAATAAGGTGATATGTAATTCAGTTGTAATTAACTTGATGACATCCTTTTGCAAAATCAATGAAAGCCAAAGTATTAACTGCTGTGGTTAAAATGTCTAAAACGATATATAGGTTGTAACACGAATGTATGCGCAACAAATAACCATTAAATGTGCATGAGGTTTATGAAACATTTTCTGCATGCTATTATAGTAATTGTATTAAAGTATAGATTTTTGAATATGATCATGTTGTATTCACTCTTCTTTTTGCAATATGGTTATTTATTAAGTTAAATATGATACATATTTTCATAGTTATTAAAATCAAATAACTTTTCGGATTGATGACTTTAGTGAAGACGTACCATTATGTTGAGAACATTATTGACTTTAGTATTGTTTTGTATGCTCATGCACTCGTATTAGGTTTATTCCATGTATATGTTGTGCTTTGTGCGGCTGACGACGGGAAGGCCTCGACCCAAAATAAATGTATTGTCGAGGAAAACAAGTTCTAAACGCAATAACACTACTCATTTGTAGTGTTGGAGACAGTTTTTTACAGTCGCCTTGCAGGCCATACAATATATAGTGTGGATGTCAATAAATACTGAACAGGAGACTGCAACTAACACATTCAAAGGTAGAAATTATCAGAGTTTTAAGTTAAAGTAACAACTTTTCAGCTAAATGATTCCAAAATACTTGGTAGTAATAACACTACTAATAAGTTTGAAATTTGTATGTGTGTGTTTAACAGTTAACACATAATGACCATTTCTCGTCATGAACACCACAACCAACACATAGTGTAAAGAGAGAATAACACACTTGAAAATATGTTCTACCTCATGCATCCCAATATTAATACAAATTATCACTCATCAAATTGCGACAGTAAGTGGCCATCGATTTCTCAGAATGGAGCGAGAAGTTTGGTGGACATTGCCGCAGCGTAATCAATCGTCTCGATAAGTGATAAAATCTCGAAGCTGGTACTGACATAAAGTTATGATCATGTAGTGAGCTGACTCCCATCACACATGTCAAATTATTATGATTAAATGTGTCCATGAGAGTCAACTTGTTTTACATATGTTTTTATCACTTTCCACCACTTCACACTACTTCGAGCGATATTCAATACAACAGTTATAATTAAATAATAAAGTACGTAATAGCATCATAATCGTATGCAAACGCAAAGGAAGCGTAAATGCATATGCAAACATATGTATCATATTATAATAGAAAATTCTGCTGGTATGTTTTACAAATATAACAAAGGAAAAAAGAAACGCAACTCGGGAATGTTCACTATATATTGTATGTATAATATGCAGCTGTTAATCGAATGGTACATGGCTACATTGCATTAGACCGACAATGGACTAAAACAACATCTTGGGATTTCTCTGGAATATTACGTGGAATTAAGTTTGCAGTACATAGACAATATAACGCAATTCCCGAGAAATTCCCGAGAAATTCCCGAGTTGCGTTTCTTTTTTCATTTAGTATGTTCGAGATGTTTATATATTGTTTTACACTATGTTCTGCATTAGGCTTTCTCTTCCAACCACAACTCATCTTGTAGTGTAATATATAAAAAGTAATCACGTGTATAAATCTCCAAACGTTCCGAATCTTCAACAAAATATAATACCCTAATTATCCGTCTCTACGATTACCATTCCATCATCATTATATTTACAGTTTTAAGTATGACAAATAAGATATATAAACTCCGTTTTGATTTATTTACTCCAGATATTTCCTCCCAATGTCGCCAATATTCTCAGATTTTTTTATTAAAGAAATATAAACCCCGGGCTGTTACTTTAAATTCAGATTTATTTTATGAAGATATTTTCTTCACAGCTATCCAATATTTTAGATATTATTTTATTAATTCATTTGGTGTAGCTATATTTAATATGTTCAAAGAATTAATACATTCGTAAAGAGCAATGCCTTCGCATGCAAGTATAAACAACATGTATAACATTAATAATAAATACTGAAAAGGGGATCCCTCGGAAGCAACAAACACAAACAAGAGATAAAAGTAGCAGACTCGGTTTTATCGAGTCTGTTTATGAGAGATCAGTGAGTTGGCTTATTTAAACACCGGGATGGGCGTAGCACATCGAGGTGTTTAAATAACCAACGAGCTGAGACAGACTCTATCTTTTTTGTAGCATGGTGCACTTAGTAACACTGTGACGTCATAGTGACCGTACTCTAAATTCCAATATCCGGTAGTTGTAGTACGGCATAGCCACGCCCCTTTAGTTACCCTAAATAAAACGATTTAATGCTCTGCATTCATTAAAGGAAATGTCACCGACCATGCTACAATGTTAAGTGCAAAACCTCTCACGCCTCCTAACACCAGCTTAAGTGATATTCTACTTTCAAACCACAAAGACTGGGTTTGATGGTTCCACAGGACCAGTAAGTAATAACTGTAGTTGGGGTAACAGTGTACGGCCTCCACACAGCACTAAACAAACGGTAGTGTAAATGTCAATACATACTGAAAAGGGGATCCGTTGGAAGCAACACAATCAAACAAGAGATAAAAGTAGCAATAAGGCATCCGTTGTTTTGATCATTAGATCTGTTAACTTTAATGCAAAGATGTTTTAACATTTAGATTCGTGGTTAACAATTATCGGAATTATAATACAGTGTTGTTTAAACCAACATTACTTTTAAATGGTATTCTACTTTAGAGGCTATGCATATCATCTTTGATAGCTGTGATATTATGAGTTTGACATCAAACAAACACACGCTACCTTTCAAATTAGTGAATTTAATCGAAACATGCACACATTTAGCAGTTGTGTCTTTGACAAATCAACCTGGAGTTTCACATTCATATCAATAAACGTATTATATTCTAGAAATATTGCATATATACTACCTCTGTTAACACCTTGTGTTTTTCGTTTATATGGTTTATCTATCGTTTTCTACAAAGAGTAGGAATAGTAAGGTACACTCCAACATTGTTGATAAGACGGTTTGGTCAAATGAGAAACTGATTTGAAACGTAAATAAAACTTTGAAAGAACAACATGTTACAACCTGAATTCTATGGTGATGTGATTTACAAACTTCGTAAGATTCTTGGTCATGATCACTTTCATACTATCTTTGTTAAACTGGTTAAAAGATTTATCAAAAGAGGTAATAACACTATCATTGTGCAACGTACTGCATGCTTGGTGGTGGACGCATTTACAGTTCTCCTCTATGCTTTCCTTTTTAATTTAACGATGACCGGACAGGCTTTGGACCCTATGTGACGTCTACCTAAAGCCCAAAAGAACGGTGATGTTTGATGTTTGTCTTCGGTCTTGTCTTGTCGTGCCCTCAATGGTTTATTATTTTGTTGCTCTGGCTTCTGCCAAGTCATGGAGTACCTTCTTTGTGGTTTTCTAGGCTATTTTTTTTATTTATATATACACGAGCATCTTTGTGTTTATTTATATTGCCTATTGATGCCTATTGATACTGCCGTGCTTGTTGGTTAGAGAATAGTTCATGACAGGGATTTATTTATTTAGATTGTCCCGTTTTATGGGGATGACAGTAGGGTAAGTGTGAGGTTTGGTGCACCCTAGAACCTGGTTTAAACACCCGGCGGTGGACCCTATGTGACGTCTACCTACAACCCAACAGAACGGTGATGTTTGATGTTTGTCTTCGGTCTTGTCTTGTCGTGCCCTCAATGGTTTATTATTTTGTTGCTCTGGCTTCTGCCAAGTCATGGAGTACCTTCTTTGTGGTTTTCTAGGCTATTTTATTTTATTTATATATACACGAGCATCTTTGTGTTTACTTATATTGCCTATTGATGCCTATTGATGCTGCCTTGCTTGTTGGTTAGAGAATAGTTCATGACAGGGATTTCTTTATTTAGAATGTCCCGTTTTATTGGGATGACAGTAGGGTAAGTGTGAGGTTTGGTGCACCCTAGAACCTGGTTTAAACACCCGGCGTCCTTTTTGCCACTGACCGTTCCCAGGCGGTAGCCGTACTATCAACACTTTTTGTGTTTGTGACGTCATATGCCTTTATTATTACTATTGCCATTCTTGTTTGTCTTTTTGCGTGTTTTGGGGTTGACTGTGTTCTGTGAAAGCTGCATTTCCGACTTTTATACTTACTTTTATTTGGATTAAACAAAACAAGTTACAATATACGGCAGTTAAAACTGTGTCATTTATTCATTGTAACGGCGGTAAAACATCTCTCCGTGCATGCTATCAATGTTGCTATTTCTTCCCATCATATACAGATGGCGACGTTCACTATTGTTTCCGCGTGTGTTTGAGCTGTATCATAAACGGATTACACCTTATAAAACACCAGACATCTGCTATTAAAAAATTAATATAATTATTTTATCTCAAACTTCACTCTCTGTCTTTTAATCCTACCCAGAAAAATTCAAATGTTTGATCTATAGGGATCACTCGTCGTCCGTCGTCGTCGTCGTTAACTTTTGATTCAAACGACTTCTCCTCAGAAACCGCTTGGGCAATTTTGATCAAACTTCACATGGATAATCCTTAGATGTATGCCTTTTATATTTGTATAAAAACCTAGGTGAGCAAGACATCCAAAATAGTCGCCATTAGCATATAAGTTTGAAACCTTAACAAATCTTCTTCTCAAAAACCGCTGGACAGATTTCGACAGTTTCCCTTTAAAATGATCGCAAACGCCTAGCCTATCGAGTTTTTTCAAATAAAGTCCTCGGAATAAAAAATCACCGAGCTCCGGGTTTCCAAATTTGTATATTGAGATTTTTTAGGTTTTTGGCTTTCTCGTATGTCAGCCCTTTTTGTGTTTGTGACGTCATATGCCTTTATTCCTTATTAACATTGCCATTCATACTTGTCGTTTTGCATGTTTTTGGGATTACTCTGTTCTGTGAAAGCCGCATTTCCTGTTCGACATTTATACTTATTTTCATAGATTTATATAGGAACAATCTTTAAAAAATCTTCTTCTCTGAAAACACAAGGCACAGGGCTCTCATGTTTTACACGTAACATCATTTTAAGGTCCTCTACTATGTTTGTTCAAATGGTGACCCTAGGATTAAATTTGACACCGCCCCGTGGGTCACAGTTTTTCATAGACGTATATAAGAGAAACAACAACGTCTTCTCTGAAACTACAAGAGCCAGAGGTTTAATATTTTGCATTTACTAGGTCTTGTACCAAGCTTGTTCAAATGGTGATCCTGGGGTTACATTTGGCCCCGCCCCAAATGTCACATGACCGTTTTACAAAGACTTACACCGGAAAATATAGGTGAATGTTTTTTCAAATTTGTTAAAATTAGGCAAACACGACATCCAAGATGGACGCCATAGAAAAATGTTTAAATTACTTCTTTTACACTGTCATGGTGTTGTAGTGCACCTCTCATTTTGGGTATATTTGCTGAAGAAATGTTGTTGTGTTTTGCACTTCTAAAATGTTATTGAAGGAAATTTAATAATGAAATACCTTGATCTAAGAGTCATTTTAGTATGCAAAGCATCCACAGGCCTCTGTTCTTTATTATTATAAATGATCGCTAACCCCTGGTCTATCAAGTTTGCTCATTTGAAGTCCATGGGGTCAAAGATGGCTGTAACCCCTGGGTCCAAAATTTGTATGTAGAGATTGTTGCATGTTTTTACATAGACTTACTTAAGGAAAGACTTAAAAACATCTTCAGTCAACATTTGCGAGGACAATGTTTGCATCATTGCAAAGACCCCCAGGTGATCGATTCAGAGCCATCTTGGACCTGTTGTTAATTTAACTTATCGATCAATTTATCATGGATTCTAATACACCCGCACTATATAGCCTAGTTTAAAATATCTCGTTATATTGAACGATATATCACTGTAATTTTTGCAACGTTAGGAGAATAAGCATTGCACATTGCGCATTCCGCATTCTAACGTATGCAACGTTTGGCAAGCAAAGCAATGCGAAAGATTTCAGATGTTTGCGATATTTTCACATTTTAGGTGTATTAGAATAGAAATAGAACATCGTTTACTGTGAATTATCTATACTATATCACGGTTTTTCGTTCAGTTGTGAACAAAATAATTTCATCGTTTACTGTGAATTATCTATAATATATCACGGTTTGTCGTTCAGTTGTAAACAATAATTTCACGAGCCTTCCCTTCGGGCTCGTGAAATTATTTTGTTTACAATTGAACTCCAAACCGTGATATATTATAGATAATTCACAGTAAACGATGTTCTATATCTTAATTAAAATTATTATGCGTCTACGGTTGTTCATAATCCTTGCACTAATTTAATATTTAGAATCGCCCCTTTTGTTAACTTAACACCCATTAATACATCTGTACTAAATCGAATTAAAGTTCGACCAGTTTTTATCAATATATTAAACAGTAGACGTACTTTCTATTCCTCTATTTTTAAATGCAGCTCGAAAAGTTGTATTGCCTGCACATAATTGTCATCATCGGATAAACTGTTTGGTAAACAAATGGTAGAGAGTTCAGTATCAATGTAAATACAGACCGTCTAGAACAATAATTCATGTTTTAAAATTGGATCATTATAAACTTTAAACGGTAACATGGTATCTTCTTAAGGGTATTTTGTTGTACACTTGTAAATAGTGTCAATCTAACCAATTTAGAATCCCTCTTTACACACATTTAGAGATTCGATGCATTCAATAAACAGACTTACATCACTGCCTGTTAAATATTGAATTTATTAAACGAGATGGATAGAAATTAATAACATTAAACATTACAACACTGAACACCAATATTAAATAAATACTGAACAGAGTTGATGTTCTGTGAATGCTTCATTTCCTGTTTGACTTTGTACCTACTTTTACTAAACCGTCGACGCCTGGATTTTGTGTCTTGCGTTCAAATCGGTACATTTATTATATGCTTTGAGTAAAGCAAATACGTTAGTTCTGTTTAGCACTGAGTGCTCTTCGGTCATGCTCCATATCAACCGTCTTCTCCAAAGAGCAGGAATAATAAACATAAAACAGGAAACGTAGCATGCAATGACCACACTCAACCAAAATAACGCATCGAAACAAATAACACTAACAAGGATACTAAACAGCAAGGTATGTGACAAACATAAAATAGTTGACAAAGTGCTACGTTCTTGGAACGAGATGTAAATCAGTTTCTATGATGCAACAAACCTCACTCTCACCGTATTGACATCTCAACAAAACGGGGCTATTTCTCTTACTCCTTCCTCCTCCTCCTCATCCTCCACCTCCAAAACCTCCATCACCTCCTCCCTCTCCTCCTCCTCCTCATCATCATCACCATATGCACTGATGTGATCTGAACAAACATACAGCAGCAATATTCGGAGTCGTAGACATCCTCATCATTATCACTTAAGATTGTCTTTTAGCTAGTCTCTGTTGCGTAACCATCGACACATCAGACGTCGTACTGGCATCTAATTATGGACAAGACTTCATTTTATCAAGCCTTTTACTGTCTCGAACACATGTAATCAATTGACCAGATCCGAAACTGCATCCTTTTCTTTTCTTAATTTTGTGGGATGTGCCTTTAAAAAAGAGGTATCATTTGCCACTCAATTTGACCTGAAGCGGAATCTATGAAAAGAGATCTTAACCGGAGCCAGTGTAAATTACTGTGGATGATATTGGCTGAGTCGACTTTCCTTAGCTGCTGTTATACGTTTAACGTCCGTAAATTTGGCAATTAACCGCAACCGTGGGTCCTGGTTGGGGACTATTTGTATCAAAAGTGATTCGTGATCTGTATAAATGCACGAAGAAGGCATACTAATCATGTCGAGTTGAAGATAAAAACAAATCTTTGGGAATATGCAAACATATGAGTAAATTCATACCAAATGAACACTCGTAACCTAAGTAGTGTTATTACTTACTGGTCCTTTGGGATCATCAAGACCAATCTGTGTGGCTTTAAAGTAGAATATTGCTTAAGCCGGTGCTAGGAGGCGTGAGAGGTGTTGCACTTAACAGTAACACTCATGCACCGACTCAATTAAACCGAGTCTGTTACTTTTATTTCTTGTTTGTGTTTGTTGCTTCCAAGGGATCCACTTTTCAGTATTTATTGATATATATATTTTCCACATTGTATTTATCAAATTACTCTATCATTTAGTATCCTTTCTGGATCCAGTGTTTGTGAAAGGTGTTCTGTTCAATGTAGGATTTTCTCTACTATATATCCCTCATAGATTACCACGATAAAAGATGCAGCTGAATAAAATGTATGCACATGTTTTGGTTAGAGTTATATCATGATAACTCGTGTTTCTATCTTGGAATAAAAAAAGTTATCGTTATTGATTCTATTTTCTGCCAACGACTTCAGCATATACTAGATATGTACATAATTGAATGTTTTTAAACATATTAATACTGTTTTCATTGGAGATAAATGGTGTTGATTGCTTTGTATGCCACGGAATGGTAGAACACTTGTATTTATTTTATAGTGCCTTGTGCTATTTTAATGTCCATGTAACGTATTTGCTTCAGACATTGATTCCTTAGCAAATTCCAAAAGGTATATACCAGAGAATTACAGGATAGTATTAAATCCAAAGTACTGATAATATTCAATTTCAAGCATACAGAACAGAACATTTACACCTAACTATTCGATAATTCTCTTCTTCTTGTTCTTCCACCTTTTTTCAAATTATTATTATTATTATTTAACCGCACAATATAATTATGTCGATAAGGTGACATGTATTTCAGTTGTAATTTACTTTGTCATCCTTTTTCCCCTCAAAAAATGTTAACGAGTCTAAAATGATATGTATGGTGTCACAACAAATAACCACCATTAAATGTGCATGAGGCGTATGGAACAGTATAAATATTTATTTAATAATGTTGTATTAACTTCTCTTTTGTAATAGGGTTATTTATTAACTTAAATATGTTCATAGTTATAGATTTTTGGATTAATAATTGCAATGCAGTCTTACCACTATGGTAAGAACATTATCGACTTTTGTATTGTCCAGTATGCTTAAAGATGAATGGTCGCCCTTTTGTTTAGTTTTATCAGTTAACATTTTAACTCTTAAACATCACGGGAAAATGAGGTGTATAGCTACACATCTATTGCCAGATAATTGATAAATACATTTACCTGTGGATTAATTTACCTGTTCAAAGTTTTCTATGTCATCAAATAAAATATTTTTCTCGTTTTTCACAGATATTGCAATGTGTGAATTGTAAATAGCTATTGTTGTGTATTGATTTCGATTTAAATAAACATTGTTTATGAAACAAAACATGGCTGGAGAAATGTAGGCGTTGTATTATGTTTAATCCATGTATATGTTGTGCTTTGGACGGCTGACGACGGGATGGCTTCGACCGGCAATAAACGTATTGACGAGGAAAACAAGTTCCAACATACGTGCGTTCCCACATACGTGTGTTTCTACAGTTACAAGATAATGACCATCCTCTGTATGATATTGCTACCAAACATAAAACAGAGAGAGAATAACACACTAAAAACATTTTCTACTCCATGCATCCTAAAAATATTGCAATTCATCAATTTGTGACAGTAAGTGGCCATCCATGGCTCATAATAGAGTGAGATGTCTGGTGGACAATGCTGCAGCGCAATCAATCGTCACGATATTTGTTAGTAGCTGGTACTGACATAAAGTACGATCATTTAGTGAGCTGACTCCCACCACACATGTCGATTGTTATGATAAAATATGTCCATGAGAGACAAGTTTTAATACATTGCTCACTATATGTTTATCGCTTTGCACCACTTTGAGCGATATTCAATTCAAACATGTATAATTAAACAAAACCGTAACTGCATATGCACAAATATGTGTCAGAGTATACTCGGAAATGATGCCAATACATTATGTGGTCCGAGCATTAAATTGCCTATCCAAGCCCTTCTCCAAGAAGCAAAAACGGGGTTGAGTGGGGTTTTGAAAAAGGCTTAAAAAGTCTGCATATTGTAAAATTAAAACATTTAATAGGCATTTTGAAACAGGTTATCGTATTTTTTTTCAGTAAATATTGTTTATAAATGTGTTTTATTGTCGATATATCTGTTATAAAAGCTTGCAAATATAAGATTTTCCCAACGCTTAATGGAATTAAAGCGGGACCACGTAATAATAATCTGTTTTAAACCCCAGCTGCCTGTCTTGCCACTGACCATTCCAGTACCTAGCTCTGTTGTCAACCATTTTATGTTTGTGATACCATATCTTGCCTTATCAATCTTTGAAATTATTGTTTGTTCATGTGCGTGTTTTTGGTTGACTGTGGTCCTTAATACATTTGCTGTTCCACTTTTATATCTACGTTTTGTTATGTTTTTTTCACATTCTGTTCTATATCTGCAGAAGGCTTCTCTTCCAAACACAAGCGATCCTTTACAATAATCCATAAAAAGTGATCACATGAGTTAATCTTCATACGTTCCAGAATCTATACACAATAAGACCTAATGATCTGTGTCTACGAGACCATTCCATCATCATTATATTTGCATGTTTTAGTATATGCCAAAGAAGACATGTAAACTCCGAGCTGTTATTCAAATTTTGATTCACGTGTTGCAGATGTTTTCTCTACAGGTCTCCCATATTCTCAGATATTCTTTTATTAAACACATATAAACCCCAGGCTGTTATTTTAAATTCAGATTTATTTGATACAGGTATTAAAAGATACACACCCCAAGCTGTTATTTATTAAGTTAGATTCATTTGGTGTAGATATATTTAATATTTTCAAAGAGTTAACACATTCCTAAAGAGCAATGCGTTCGCATGCACATACTATTGATAAGTCATCCGTTGTTTTGATCATAAGATCTTTCAACTTCATTGCAAATATGTTTTAACATTTATCGTCGTGGTTAACAATTTGCAATATTACACTGTTGCTTAAAACAACATTACTTTTAAAGGGTATTATACTTTAAACGGTATAAATATCATCTTTGAAATATGTGTAACATGTAAACTTATTACGAAAGAGTATGATAACGGACCTTTTGAAACGGCCGAACACGACACATGCAAAATATTGCAGTCTCGGTTTGATGGAGACAGATAGTGAAATATGCTAGCTACCGCTCACTCTGGGGTTGAGCAGAACTAAATATTTATAAAATCAATAGTACATAATGTTAACCATCCCGAAGATGGCATGCATATGGCGGTGGACATAGAGATTTATCTCCCCCATGTCCAGCGGCGTATGGTCCCAGTATCTAACAAAATGAGTCTGACATCAAACAAACACACACATTACTTTTAAATTAGTAAATTCACACAAACACTACTTTAAAATTAGTAAATTAAATCAAAACATGCATACGTTTAGCAGCTGTATCTGACAACGCTGCCTGGAGTTTTACATTCATATCAATAGATGTATTATATTTTAGGAATATTGAAAATATACTACATCTGCTAGCACCTTGAGTTCTTCGTTCATATGTTTTCTACAAAGAGTTGGAATTGTAAGGTAATTAAATGTTTCGAGACTGAAAAAAAACGTTGGATTGTACGAAACATGTTACTATATGCGGCAGTAAAAACTTTGTCTAGTATTCATTTCTCCATGTATGCGATCAATGTTGTTATTTCTTCCCATCCTATATAGATGGCGACGTTCAACATTGTTTCAACGTGGGTTTGAGCTGTATCATAATCGGATTACACCTTGTAAAACACCATGCATTTACTATTTAAAAAAAGTAATTATTTCCTCTCAAACTTCACTCTGTCTACTATTAATCTTAATCAGGGACATACTACTAGTCTTTTAATTTAAATTATCGATCAATTTATCGTGGATTAAACTTTATTTTGAGTGTACCCTTCATATTCCTGGCACTAATTTAATATTTTGAATTGGCCTTTCTGTTAAATTAACACCCATTAAGACATCTGTACTAAATCGAGTTAAAGTTCGACAAGTTTATATCAATCGATTAAACAGTAGGTTTCTTTCTATTCCTCTATACTTCAATGCAACTCGAAAAATTGTTTTGCCTGCCCATAATTGTCATCATCGAAACTATAACAAATGATAGAGAGTTCAGAATCAATGTAACTGCAGACATGCATTTATTGATCGTCTAGAAATATCATTTATGTTTTGAACTGAGATCATCCTTATTTTTGAACGCCAAAATGGAAGCTCCTTCAAAGCATTTTTTTTCTTATATATTTGTACAATGTGTCAATCGAAACGATTTAAACTCCCTTTTACACACATTTAGGGATTTGAGGAATTAAATAAATAGACGATCTGAAATAAGTGACTGTTTAATATTGAATTTATTGAACGAGATGGATAACAAATAACATTAAACATTGCAAAAACATTGAAAACGTACTGTAAAAGTGAATCCATTGTAAACAACAAACACAACAATGAAAGAAAAGTGGCAGATTTGTTTTATTAATACAATTTGCAACACCTTTCGCGTCTCCTAGCACCAGCTTAATCGGTATTCTAATTAAAGCTAGAAGATTGGACTTTATCGCAAAGGACGAGTAAGAATTAGCACTATTGATTTTTAGTCGGGGTGGCCGTTTACAGCCTCCACACAGCACTAAACAAACGCTAGTATTAATATCAATTACACAACAAAAAGAGAAATGCAGAGACTCGGTTTCATTATGTTCCTGAAAGGTATTATAATTTCCAATACCTCTCACGCCCTTAGCACCAGCTTTAACGGCATTCTACTGTAAAGCAACAAAGACTGGGCTTGATGATCCCGAAGGACCAGTAAGTAATAACACTTCTGATTTTCAGTTGGAGCGACGTTTAACAGCCGCGACACAGCACTAAACAAACGCCAGTGTGTCGAAGGATACTATTATTTAAACGGTAAAATATAAATAAAAAAAACATTGATATTATATTAACATGTAAATTTATTATTAGTTTGACATTAAACAAAAACACAGACTACTTTTAAAATTAGTCATTCCAATCAAAATATGCATATATTGTACATGTAGCAGTTGAAACTAAAAAGACAACACTGAGTAATTGTCACACATTGCAACAGTCGTTTCTTTTGTATGCATGCTCATATATCGAATATATGTTTTCTGTATGCTTGGTTTTGATTGACTGGGTTCTGTGAATGCTACATTTCCTGTTTGACTTTATATCTACTTTTACTAAACCAACGACGCCTGAATTTTATGTTGATTACATTTATTATACTCTTTGATTATAGCAAACATGTTGGCTCTATATAACACTAGTGCTCTTCGCTCGTGATCCATATCAATCGTCTGCTCCAAAGAACAGGGATAATAAAAGTAGATATAAATGTTGAATAGGAAATGTACTATACAATAACCACACTCAACCAAAATCACGCATAAAAAAAACACAAGGATAATAGACAACCAGGTATGTGACATCACAAACATAAACTGGTTGACAATAGACTACATTCTCGGAACTGGCAGTGGTAAATATAAAGCTGATGATTTAGACCAGCTTCTAGGATGCACCGAACCGCACTCTCACCCCATTGCCATCTCAACAGAATGGGACTGTACATCCTCCTCCGCCTATTCCTACTCATCATCATCATCATCATCACAAAAAAAACACGCACAAAAAGTCATCATCATCATCTTCACTTTTGGGGTCTGTACCATTATACAGCAGCAATGATCGGAGTCGTAAATAACATGTAATGTTGCACCAGAATGTTATTCTTACTGAAAACTGTTTTTCAACAAGTCTCCGGTGTGTAGCTATCGACAAATTCAAAGTCATACTGGCATCTAATTATGGATAAGACGTCAATTTATCAAGTTTTTTTCAGTCTCGAAAACATGTAATCAATTGACCAGCTCCGACACAGCATCCGTTTCTTTCATGATGTTGTGACATGTGCCTTTAGTTAGCGAAGACAATTGTAAAAAAGAGGTATCACTTGTCACCTATGAAGGGCAAATTCAAATTGATGTTACGCGGAATCCAGTAATAGAGATCTTAAACAGAGACAATGTAAATTAATGTGGATTCTATTGGTTTTCCTTAGCTGCTCCTAGAAGTTAATCTTTATCGTTTGAGGCAATTAAACGCATAAGTGTGTTATAATTTATATTTGCTGCCTTCAGTATATACTCATTATATGTCCATTTGATTGCATTTATATATTAAATGTAGATTCCATTGATGATAAACAGTGTTGCTTTTAGGTTTTACTAAATAGTTATTGCCCTTGCAAGTCACGGTAGGAACATCCCTGCGCTTAAAAAGAAATAGAACTGTGTTATTCGGTTCTTGCTTATTTTTTAAAATGTACAAATATTTTCTCTCTTTTTTATTGAATGTGACAACAATGATACAAGTTCATGATTTCATATAGGTTTGGATATGCGTGAATGTTTCTGAGCCCAGATCTGAGAACCTAATTCTGGGTAGTGATACATTTGAAAATGTAAGTGAAATGGACAAATTCAAGATGGTCTCTTCAAATTATCGATATTTAAGAAAAAGCAACTGGGTCGACCCCTTGTTTTTTGCTGGATATTTCGAATAGCAGACTTCAAGTTTCACAAAGAAAACAATGTTTTAAGAAAATTCTGGAAGTTCTAAAGTTGTCCAGAGAGCCCTGCTGCATATGTAGAGAAATGTTAAATTAACTGTGTTGTGAGACGTAAATGCTGGAGTTTGTTTGTAAGCCTCAGACTTGTATTTATTTTAGAGTTACTTGTGATATTTGAATGTCATTGGAACATATTTGATATAATTGATATGACCACATATCTGTTTTGAAAAAAAAACACGTAATCGAAAATACGCTTTGTTATGAATTTACAATTACAGGTTGATGAACAATGTCAAAGCTAAATTATTTCAAACATCGATTTCTTAGCAAACTCCAAAAGGTCAAAAGACCCATAAGGATACAAAATGTGATAAACCAGAGAATTTCATGATTGTACTAAATGCAAGGTACTAACAATATTCAATTGAATTTTAAGGAAAGAGAACATGACATTTACACCTAAAATTTCGATAATTGCTCTTCTTTTTCTTCTTCTTCTTGTTCTTCTCCTTTATTTCCTATTATTTTTGTTATTATTAGTTATAATTAATTAAGCGCACAATATATGCCGATGAGGTGACATGGATTTCAGTTGTAATTAACTTAATGACATCCTTTCGCAAAATTAATGAAAGCAAAAGTATTAACTATGTTGTAAATATAGATATAAAAATCGAATAGAAAAAGCAGCATTCAAGGACGACAGTGAACCGCAAACACACACAGAAACGGAAAAAAAAATTAAAGATGAATAAAAGGCCAAATAAGACATCACAAACACAAAAGGGTTGACAATAGGGCTTCCGCCTTGGAACAGTCAGTGGCAAAAAAGGTCGCTGGGGGGTTTAAACTAGGTTCTATGGTGCACCAAACATCAGACTTACCCTACTGTCAACCCAATAAAACGGGACAGTGTAAATAAAGAAATCCACGCTATGAACTATTCTCTAACCAACAAGGCAGCATTAATAGGCAATATAAGTAAAACACAAAGATGCTCGTGTATATATATATAAATACAAAAGACAATAGCCTAGAAAGCCACAAATAAGGTACTCAGTGACTAAGCAGAAGCCAGAACAACATGACAATAAACCATTGAGGTCAGGACCTGACGAGACTGCAGACAAACAACAAACGTCCTTTTGTGCTTTAGGTAGACGTCATCATATGGTCCACAGCCTGTCCGGTCATCGCACACTCAAAGAGGAAAGCATAGTTGTAAATGGGTCCACCACTAAGCATGCAGTACGTTGTAAAATGATAGGGTCATAACATCTTTTGATAAACCTTTTAACAAAAAGTTTACAAAAAATAGTATGAAAGTTATCATAATCAAGTATCTTACGAAGTTGGTAAATCACTTCATCATAGAAGTCAGGTTGTGATAGTCCTTGTCGCAGAAGAGTTCTTAAATTACTTTTATATTTGTCAGGGTTACGTAACACGAATGTATGCGCAAACGAAGAACCATTAAATTTGAATTAGGTATGTGAAACATTTTCTGCATACTATTATAGGAATTGTATTAAAGTATAGATTTTTGAATATGATCATGTTGTATTCACTGTTCGTTTTGCAATAAGGTTATTTACTAACTTAAATATGATACATAGATATTTAATAACATGTTGGGCATGTCCACCGCCATATGCATGCCATCTTCGGGATGGTTAAAATTCTGTACAATTTTATGAATATTGAGTTCTGCTCAACACGGGGCTAGTGGGCATGAACGGTAGCAAGCATATTTCACTACGTTCAGGAACAGTCACTGCAATATTTTGTATTTGTTGTGTTCGGCCGTTTCCAAAGGTCCACTATCATACTCTTTTAGTGTAGTCTTACCATTATGTTAAGAACATTATTGACTTTTGTATTGGATGGTATGATCATGCACTCGTATTAGGTTTAATCCATGTATATTTTGTGCTTTGTACGGCTGACGACTGAAAGGCTTCGACCCGCAATCAACGTATTGACGGAGGAAAACAAGTTCTAAACGGAATAACACTACTGATTTGTAATGGTGGAGACAGTTTTACAGTCGCCTTACAGCGCCATATAACATCTAGTGTGAATGTCAATAAATACCGAAAATGTGTTTTTGTTTGTTTGTGTGGCGTTTTTCGACATCTTCAACACAGGTAAGTTATATAATTATGACAGTCGATAGTTTTGTGGTGAAGGAACCCAATGTTCCTGGGTAGAACCAGTTCTGTACACCTCCTGCCATCCTCACATATAAAGAAATATAAAAAGATCGGACAGGGAAAGTAGCATTCAAGCAGGACAGTCAACCACAAAACACAGAAACAAACACGCACAAAGACAAACAAGAAGGCTAAAGTAATAATAAATGCAAACGACATAACACAAAAGTGTTGACAATAAGGCTACCGCCTTGGAACATCCAGTGGCAAAGTAGGCCACTGGGGGGTTTAAACCGGTTCTATGGTGCACCAAACATCACACTTACCCTACTATCATCCCATTTAAACAGGACAGTGTAAATAAAGAAATCCCCGCCATGACCTAATCTATAACCAACAAGGCAGCATCAATAGGCAATATAAGTAAAACACAAATATGCTCGTGTAAATATAATAAAAAAAAATAATAGCCTAGAAAGCCACAATGAAGGTACTCATTGACTTGGCAGAAGCCAGAGCAACTAAACAAACATCAAACGCCACCGTCCCAATGGGCTTTAGGTAGGCGTCATCATAGGGTCCACAGCCTGTCCGGTCATCGTACAATTAAAGAGGAAAGCGTAGTGGCAAACTGTAAAAGGGTCCACCATCAATCATGCAGTACGTTGCAAAATAAGGTCATAACCTCTTTTGATAAACTTTTTAAAAAGTTTAACAAAGATAGTATGAAAGTGATCATGACCAAAAATCTTACGAAGTTTATAAATCACATCACCATAGAAGTCAGGTTGTGATAGTCATTGTCGCAGAAGAGTCCTTAAATTACTTTTATATTTGTAAAGAAGATCAGGGTTACGATAATAACATTTTGCAAAGGTTTTACGAAGTTTATGGTAACGGTAACCCTGATTGAGTAGCCTTTTAGTTATACAAAGATTACATATATTAAAGTTCTCAACTCGAGTACAAGCTCTTGAAAAACGAATAAGTTGAGACACATACACCCAATAAGAAGTTGCTCGGGGAACATTATCCAAGTGGGGATAATTAACAATGTCAAAATTAAAACCATCTGTCTTGTCATAGATTTTGCTAATTATTTCACCATTTTCAATCGAGAGATCTAAATCAAGATAAGAAGCGTTATTATCAGATAAATTAGCTTTGTTAAGCTGAAGTTCTTTAGGATAAATATTATTAACCATAGTTTGAAAGAAAGGGTTGTCAATGTTCAAAATGTCATCCAGATACCGAGAGGTGTCATTAAAGGCTTCAATAACATCTGCCTGGGTATCTGGTGAAAGACTCAACACGAAATTTCTTTCATAGCAAAATAAAAACAAATCTGCGACAAGTGGTGCACAGTTCGTACCCATAGGGATACCAACAATTTGTATATAAACGGTGTTTCCATATCTGACGAAAATTTTATCTAATAGGAAGATGAGTGCTTCACAAACTTCATAGCAAGTCCACATAGTATAATTGTCTAAACTGCCGTTAGTAAAAAACGCTTTAATATTATTACATGCCATTCTAGCGAATGTTCTTTGAATAACAGAAATTAGCTTGTCTTTAATAAGGGGATGTGGTCGAGTTGCCAGTTGGATTCGAACTCGCAGCGATTAGAGGCTAGGCCCTTTGGAAAGGAGTCTATAAGCAACTATCATATTCAAAAGTAGAAACTAGCTGAGAGTTTTAATTTAAAGTAACGACGTTTCAACTCAACGATTCCAAAATAGTAATTATTAATATCATCACTAATAAGTTTGAAGTTTGTTCCCACGTGTTTTTACAGGTAACAAATAATGACCACCTCTTCATGATATGTACTATCAAACATTATACAGAGCGTGAATAACACACTTAAAAACATTTTCTACTCCATGCATCCAAATATTAATATAAGTTGCCAGTCATCAATTTGCAACAATAAGTGGCCACCCTGGTTTAAAATGGAGTGAGAAATCTGGTAGACCTTGCTACAGCGCAATCAATCGTCTCGATATTTGTTAAAATCTCGAAAGCTGGTACTCAGCTGGAGATATTTAGTGAGCTGACATTTATAATTAAATAATAAAGTAGGTAAAAGCATCATTAGCGTATGCAAACGCAAGAAAACTGCATATGCAGAAGTATGTATCATATTTTAATAGAAAAGTCTGCTGCAATAGCTTTTACAACATATAGAAACGCAACTGGGGATTTTTCGCTATATATTGTAAGTATAATATGCTGGTGTTAATCGAATGGTACATGGCTACATTAGACCGTTCCTTTCCGACAATGGACTAAAACAACATATAACAACTGGTATCCCTTCAAAGTTTGACTCAATAAGGTGAGCAAACTTACGATGTTACATTTTGCAATCTCTTTACATTAAATACAGTACTAAAATGGCTCACATTGTGAAAGCTGAACTTCAACATCTATGAATTTCATGTTACAAGTGATTAAAAAGTCTACAACAGCACAGTGTTGTCCTTTCTATAACTAGATGCAACAATTTGTTTTTTACAAAAATCTTGATTGTTCTGGAAAAATACGTGAAATTAAAAGAAGCAGTACATAAATTACATAGCGGAAATTCCCGAATGTTACGTTTGTTTTTGCCTTTAGTAGAGTTGTTTATATATTGTTTTTACATTATTTTCTATGATAGCCTTTCTCTTCCAACCACAATTCGTCTATAATAAATCACATGTATAAATCTCCATACGTTGCAGAATCTATAACACCCTAATGATCCGTCTCTAAAAGTACCATTCCATCATCTTTATGTTTACAGTTAAGTATGTTAAAGATACACTCCGGGCTGTTATTTAAATGTTGGTTTATTTGTTGCAAATATTTTTCATAGAGCGTTATTCAGATAACTATTACCGTGTATAGAAATCATTATAACGCATTATTACTGAGATTATGTTTGACCTAATTCGGGATTCCATATACTGTATATAGTGTACAGTGAAACGTACAGTTGGCCTCTCCCTCGTGTATGGACATAGTAAATGAAGAATTCCATTTTCGGTATACGTTTTTAAAGCGATATGAAATACGTTTTGTTCTAATAAAATTCCAAGGAAATTTTGCATAAATGTATGAGTTTTATATAGTGTACATAAACCGTATTTAGACCTCACTGTTCAAACCGTTAAACATCGGGAGACGTTTCATTAAGTAATGTATTACTGGGAGAGCCTGATGTCATGGCATTTCGTTTCCTTTTGGATGCGGCCATTCCTCCATTTGTTTTCATTTTTTGTAGGGAGAGTGCCGTTGATGTTGTGCAGTTAGACCTAAACAATATATCGCAAGTAGAATATGTGCAGAAAATGTACACTCTCGACTGTAATCTTAATAAAGTTAGCAAACATTTTCAGTTGATGAATGGTGGTTTGTGTTTTCAGTGATTGACCTATATAACATGTAATCATCTTCGACACTTGATTGTATCAAGCGTCTCAGATGATCTAGACTACATAAAATGATAAAAAATGAAACTTATTTATTATTCGTACTGTACGTCTAAAGGGAATGTAACGACACAGCCAAACGTCTTTATTATTTAGAGTTTTGAAATACTTGAATAAGGGTGAAATAATTATCAAAATCGGATGCTAAACAAAGAAGATATGATCATTTGAAGTTTCTGTTGAAACGGATATGGAAGCGGCCATTTTGAGAGCTATGACATCACGGTTCAAAATGACCATATATGGAATATTTATAAACATGAAAATCTACTGATTTATAGGTAAAAAATGACAGCATGAAAAATATGTAATACTTATTGGTAATAATGATTTATATCACCAGTAAAAATAAATCATACATTTGCAGTGATTTTCTTCGTTTTAAATGATATTTATCAATATTCCATATATGGTAATATGGAACTATGACGTCATAGTTCTAAAAATGGCTCCCATATTCGTTTTAGAACAACCTTTAAATGGTATATATTTTTGTTCATCATCCGATTTGGTAATTCTTTCACTTTTTTCCAAGTTTTTCAAAACTCTCTATAATAGAGTTTGTTTGACTGTGTCGCTACATTCCCTTTAAATATTCGGTGAACAATTGGAAGGTTGTGTGTGCACAAACATTCCCTCACGTTTCTAGTCGTCGTCTGTATTTTTTTGTAATTTTACCTGATATTCATGTTGTTTGTTTTTTTTGGGTAATCCTCGTTAGCGAAAGTAAAAACAATTTTAAACACTACTAAACGCCATGAATTTCAGGTCTAATGTCGTAATCGGTAGTATCTAAACTAAAAAAGAACAAAATACCTAGACGTGAGAACCACGGCTGGTATGGTAGTGCAGTATGTATCTAGGAAAACTCTATGTTTTGGCAGACTGTCCATTTCTCTTTATTATACCTCACACCCTTAGCGTGAAGCAATTTTTACTGTTCATCGATAAACACATTTTACTATCACACAATTGTGACATCACGGGAAGTATAAAAACAGGTTTAGGGTTTTTACAATTACAACACGCTTTGCGCAATTGGAAATCGGTGAACGCTTATTAAAATACAGCTGAAGTTATGTCAGTCTTAAGATACTTGGTTTACCAAACGGCAAAAAACAGATATGGCGAGCAGATTCGCGACAACATGATTTAAACACCCTGGAACTGACCAAAGACTACACAAAAAAGGAAGTGTAGCTTTACCCTACATATCATTAAATTTTAATCAAAACATTTTTTGTTCGGTATAATAAAATAAATATTGCATTCCAGTGAGGGTGACAGTGGATATTGTCAACCTGAGGAAAAAATGTCATCCTCGGCATCACAGTGGATATTGTCAACCTGAGGAAAAAATGTCAACCTCGACATCGCCTCGGTTGACATTATTTTCCTCATGTTGACAATATCCACTGTCACCCTCACTGGAATGCAATATTTATTTTGAAAAAATGTCAACCTCGGCATCGCCTCGGTTGACATTATTTTTCTCATGACGATATCCACTGTCACCATCACTGGGATGCAATGTTTATATAATAACCATCTGGTGAGATTTTAACAAACTGTGTGAGAAGCCTCTGTATCATATGGAGATACCATATGACAGCATATGGAGATACCATATAGTTGGGTTTTGGTTCAGTGGCTTTTAGCTCGACCTTTCCGAAGGGAAAAAAGTGCTATTGTCATCACTTGATCGTTGTCGTCGTCGTCTGGGTCCCCTGCTTAAACTTTATATGTAAGCTTGTATCTCCCAAACCACATTACCTAATGGATTGAAACTTCACACATTTATGCAGCATCATTAGTTGACACCACAGAGTCAGGTGATATAACTATTGATTTTATTTTGACAGAAATATGGTCCCCTTGGTACATGTACATGATGTACTTAGAAAACTTGGTTAAAGTTTGTATATAAGCTTGGTTAAAGTTTGTATGTAAGTTGTATCTCCCAAACCACTTTACACAGTGGATTGAAACTTCACACATGTACTCAACATCATTACTGGATACCACAGAGTTAGGTGATATATCTCTTGCTTTTATTGTGACAGAATTATGGCCCATTTTATACTTAGACAACTAGGTTAAAGTTTGTATGTAAGCTTGGTTAATATTTGTAAGTTTATATCTTCCAACCACTTTACACAATATATTGAAACTTCAACATGTATTCAACATCATTAGACTCCTGCATTTATTTTGACAGAATTATGACCCCTTTCATACTTAGAAAACTTAGTTGAAGTTTTTTATGCAAACTTGTATGTCGCAAAGAACTTAACATAATATATTAAAACTGCACACATTCATTGTCATCATTACACAACACCACAGAGCCAAGTTGATAACTCTTGCATCTATCTATTTAATCAAAATTATGGCCCCTTTTGTACTTAAGAAAGGTTAAAGCTTGTATGTAACCTGTATCTCGCAAAGTACTTTACATAATAGATTAAAACTTCATACATGCATTCAGCATTCATTAGACAACACCACAGAGCCAGGTTCTATAACTCTTACGTTTAATTTAACAAAATTATGACCTCTTTTATTCTTTGAAAATTTGGTTAAAGTTTGTATATTACATCTCGAAAAGTACTTAACATAATGGATTAAAACTTCACACATAAGTCTGGCATCTTGTATAGCCCATGTTTACATTATAACAAAACCATGGCCCCTTTTATACTTAGACATCTTGGTTAAAGCTGCTATGTGATTATTGGAACCCTTGTTTATCAATTGTAATTTCACCAAAGTCAAGCGTCTGCGCCGTTGCCGGTGCTTGTTGATGTGAATTATTTTGTATGCCATTGCCTATACAGATATTCACCAAACTTTGTGAGAAGCATCAGTATGAAGTGGAATTGCTCATATACATGTAGTCGTGAAGATGACGTTTGCAGAGGAATTAATAATCTTCAGTGATAGTTTTAGTTTCAAAAGGTTTTAATCTAAATGTTTATTAATTTTGTCTAGTTTTGTACGATCTCTGCAGTGTAAGGAAACATGCTTTTCTTCCGAGAAAAGAAATCCAGGTTCAAGATTTTGGCGGGAATCTGACACACTTACTGAGTTGTTCATACAATTTCTTTTTTTTTTCGCATCAATAATGTTGTTTTTGTACAACATGGATTCATCATTCATTATCTTATCGTATGTAAATTGTAATTATTCATACATATTCAGAGTGTGTTTTTATATAATTGTGTATTGAAGCATTATTTATAATCAAAAGTCAGATTTTTAAGAATACATATAGCCGGAATGCATAGAGCGGAACTCAGCTATAGCGAACTGTCAGTTTAAGCAAAGTTTGTTTCGGTTCACTAGACAGCTAATCAAGTCTTTGCTTAATATAAAAATAGCAAATATACAGCTTTCTTGGTTATAGCAAACCTCTTAAATTGCACATTTTTTAGTTTCAAATGAAACATTTCATCTTTATTTCACTTTTACATTTTATTCTCTGCCGTTGCTACACTAAATATAACTCAATTTTAATTTTACACAAACAAATCACATATGATGCAGTAATTCCAATGCAATGAATTTAAACAAAAATAAACTACACTTTTCATTCTTATTGCCGCTCGTCGTCTTAGTATAGATTGTATAGATTGTCAAATTGTATTTAATCAAACAATATAAACCTCGGGCTGCTTTATTTTATTTTGATTTATTTGCTGCAGGTATTTTCTCCACATATATGTAATATTCACAGATAGTATTTTATGAAACAAATATGAACTCCGGGCTGTTATTTTAAATTAAGATTTATTTGAGGCAGAAATTTCTCCACGGCTATCCAATATTTTAGATATTATAAACACTCCGGGCCGTTATGTTATTCATTTGGTGTATCCATATTTAATATTTTAAAATAGTTAATACATTCTTTAAAGAGCAATGCATTCGCATGCACTATATATACATATATATATATACTATATATATATAAATATATATATATATTATACCTCATTTGCATATTCCACTCTTTGTTTAATGTGACGTCATCCGGTCCATAAAGTTGCTATTACATGTGTTACTATATATAGTAACAAAAACGGCCCGTTTTTCGTGTAATACAGGCATTATCTATGCGGTCATATTACACAAGCACGTGAAACGTCCAAAATTCCATATGAAGGGCCAAAAAACCCATATGACGGGCCGAAAATCCATATTAAATCTAGACTGCGTTACATACATTTAGCATTAAAGTATAGATATTTGTTTTAATAATCGACCACGAACCAGTCAATCGACACGTGCATCCAACGACAACTGCGTAATGGCAGCCATAATGCTCGCTACCCTGTCAAGATTACCGTAGTGTACACAGGAGATCGTCAGAAGAAGATACAGATATGAGGATGGACATTAATAAAATTGTGGAATAATGAAAAATAAGAACGACTCAAGTCTAAATCTAAATATGACGTGAAAAAAAAGTGTGACTGACTCGGAGACGTTGAACGGCTCGAGAAAAAACAACATGAAGAACTAAAAAGCATTTAGAACTTTCTTTTTTTTAACCATTACGAAAAAAGATGGATCAAGGGCCAAACATTCATTTCTTTTTGAGTCTGACATGCGATAATTTGGAATAGAAAGAAGTCCAGTTTCGTATTTTCGTATGAAAATACCACAGTAATTCGTTTTCGTATGAAAATACCACAGTAATGCGAAGATAGTGCTGACCCGTTTACCAACGAAAAGACGACCATACTATGTACCTAAATATTTCTGGTAACATATTAAGATTTAGCTTAACATGTTATTAATATATAGAGCTACGGCAGTTAGAACTGTGTCACTTATTGAGTGTGGTGATGGTAAAACATCTTTCTGTGTAAGCGATCATTGTTGCTATATATCTTCCCATCCTATATAGATGGCGACGTTCACCATTGTTTCAGCTTCAAGTAATCATTTTCCTCTCAAACTTAATTCTCTGTCTACTGTCAATCTTACCCAGGGACATTTTACTATTTTTCGAATTTAACTTATTGATCAATTTATCATGCACTAAACTTCATTCTGCGTCTACGGTTCATATCCCTGGCACTAATTTAATATTTAGAATTTCTACGTCTGTTCCCTTGACACACCTTAGGACATCTGTATTAAATCGAATTAAAGTTTGACCAGTTTATATCAATAGATATATCTATTTATTTATTCTTAAATGCAACTCGAAAAGTTGTATTGTCTGCATATAATTGTCACCCTCAAATCTATAACTGTTTGGTAAACAAATGGTGGAGAGTTCAGTATCAAAGTAACTACAGACATGCATTTACTGATAGTCTAGAAATATCATCTATGATTTAAAATGTGGTCATCATAAATTTTAAACGTCACCATCTATCGATTTAACCCTTTTGCACATATTTAGGCATTCAATAAATATGTTATCTTACATGTTTGGTTAGGAGCCTGCCTGCTTAATATTGAATTTATCAAACGATATGGATACCAAAGTAATACCATAAAACATTACAACACTGAAAACTAGTATTGCATAAATACTGACAAGAGAATCCCTTGGACGAAACAAGCATAAAAAGAGAGAAAAGTGGCAAGTTCGGTTGTACTGAGTCTGTTCATGAGAATTAATTTGCAACACATCTCGCACCAACTGGCATCACTTAGCGGTATTCTAAAAAGTGTATGAAAGGAATGGGATTGATTATCCCAAAGGACGATGAGTCAAAACTTTACTGAATTGTAGTAGCGGTGACATTTTATCCGCCACACAGACTAAACAAACGCTAGTGTGAATGTCAATTAATACTAAAAAGAGAATGCCTTGGATCACTTGTGGGAGCCACAAAATGTGAGATTGATGATCTCGAAGGACCAGTAAATAATAATAATACTGAGTGAATAATTGTAGTCGGTGTGTGGTGTGGAGTTTGCTTGTCACATGACCTCCCCAGAAAGGGAAATTTCAGGCCTGGCTACGGGACTGATTAATATGAACTGTCGTTTTGGTCTCAATTATCAAATACATTTCAAATAAAAGTCATACAGGAAACAATAAATGTAACGTTAACGTTATGTGACATAATAAATATTCTCCTACCTTTTTATCCTTAAATTATATTTGCGAAACCAAATGCCATTTTTGAAATATCCATCCTTCTACAAGCTCAAACGTAAACAAAAAAACTGACAAAGTCAAGGGCGTGGAATAACAACGTCACTTTGGAAAACAACGTCACCATTATGACGTTGTTCTTACAATATGATGTCAGTAAGATTTCAGTGTAATTTTAATTGGCTTGGGAAATTTACCTTTTTACAGCCGCCACACAGCACTAAACAAACGCTAGTGATTCGAAGGATGCTATGTTTTTTTGATAGATTTTTAACATGTAAAGATATTATACGTTTGACATCAAACACACACTAACTACTTTTAAAATTAGTCTTTTTTATCAACATATGCATACATGCAGTAGTTGGAGTGTGTTTGGTTTGGTAAGCGTGCTCATACATCTCATAAATGTGTTTATATGCTTGATTGAATGCCTGTGTGCCTTTTACTATAAACTAACTCCGCCTGGACTTTATGTTTTGCGTTAAAATCGATACATTTATTATATTTTTGTGTATAGGAAATATGTTACATATATATAGCGCTTAATGCTCTTTCTTCGTGCTACATTTTAAACGTTCTATCCAGAGATAAGGAAAGTAGATGTAAATGCGAACAGGAAATGTAGCAACAAACAACACTAACAATGATAATAAAAAGCCAGTTATGTGACAATAGGCTACCTTCTTGGAACGGTCAGTGGTAAAATGACAGCTTGGGATTTAGACCAGATTTTAGGGTGCACCAAACCTCAGTCTCACGCTATTGTCATTTCAATAAAATGTAAATACAAATGTAAAGATACAGCGAAAAACGATTTACATATACTACCATGTATCGCTTCTACCTCATTGCTGTTACAATTGTCCAAATAAAAACACAATCGTTTTATCGAAAATTACAATATTTCGTGTTTTTTTCTCCTTCACAACGTTACCACAACGTTACCATTATCCTTAGATGAGAGCGTATATTTGGTATAGCTGCGAAGCTAATACAACATATATCACAAGTCGGCTAATGATATATGTGCTTAGTTTATAATAACATGTTTGACGCAATAATAAGGGGTTTGATATATATATAGTCTACTAAATAATAAATAAGTGTTGTATCAGTATTGATATGGCGTCTGGTGACTGTCTGTATAGGTACATGAGGTTATAATCATGCTGTGAATCCTCTGTCGTATCAATATAAGCTATGGTTTTCGTTATTTGAAGGGAAAGCTCGAAGATATCCGACACGTTCAAGAGTAAGGCCTTAGTATCACCCTGTTTACGAAATCAATCAAGGCATTTACGGCTGGGGAAGACGAAAAGCAAAACAAACTTCCAACTATGTACTGGATTCTCAAATTACATAAACAACCTAAATTTCTTATTCTAATACCTGCACCACTACAAACCTTTAACTTCGTACTGCCGTTAAAGATCACGTTAAACATTATTGTGCTAAAGCTTATGACAAGTCTGGGATTAATTTATGTTGGTCCATTAAAAATTCACCAGACGTTCTTGTTACAATTTGCAGTAAACATAAAAAAGAATATGATAATGGACTTTTGGAAACGGCCGAGCACGACACATACGAAATATTGCAGTCTCGGTTTGATTGAGACTGTTCATGAGCGGTACTGATATATGCTAGCTACCGCTCACGCCCTCTAGCCCCGGGTTGAGCAGAACTCAACATTCATTAAATCAATAGTACAAAATTTTAACCATCCTGAAGATGGCATGCATATGGCGGTGGACATGGAGTTAACTGCTTCCCCGTGTCGTACGGCATATGGTCCCAGTATCTAATAAAATTAAATACCCGAAGAGCGAAATAAACATAATATAATTTAGTTGGGAGCAGCGGTTATGAAGCCTGCGTATAAAAAGCAGACAACATATCCTATGAGTGGTTAAACAATACCCAGAGCCTTTTATCGGCCGGAGTAGTGGAAAATTTAGTAAGAAAACAAAAGCATTTCAAAATGTACCACCGATAACTAAATATAAGTATCGGGCTCAGTGATCTCCAATTATCGAATGAATAACAGTACTGATTGCAAACGCGGGGAGACGTTTTACTGCCGCCACACTGCACAAGCAACGCCACTGTGATATAAAAAAGAGTATGATAATGGAATCAAGTTTCGTCTATAAGTATTTATGATTTTTCAACACTTTAAACAATCTTACCTCATCACCTAATCAAATACAAACTCATTGCTCTCATTCAAAAAAACTTTCGCTAGAGAAAAACTACATTTTGGCCTGCAACAATATTAAAGCATTTTTTAGTTTAGATAGATAGATAGATAGATACTTTATTGACTTAAACTTTTACAGTTTCTCATCATTACATACATAATTTGTAATACATAATTATAATCACATGACAGGTTACACATACTTCTACACACTCACTTATAGTTCAATTTTCAATACTCCTTAATTAATCATAGCTCATATAAATCACACATTTTAATCAATAATCCAAGGATATCAAAAAACAAAAGGAATTATATATAAAATAACAATTTATGTGAGGATGTACTTGAATATATTTTAAGAAATAATATTTGGAATAGAACATCTGACAGTAAACGCCTCCGACAAATATTTACTTAAATTAAAAAGTTCTTTCTTCTTTGAAGATTGTAGAAGTGTTATAAATTTAAACATATTTGGCCTTTGTATGTAATATTTTCTGATATATTTCTTTCTAATATCATTATAAGCTGTACAAATTAAAACAAAGTGAAATTCGTCTTCAATATCAGTTGAATTACATATTTGACAAACTCTTTCATTTCTTTCAATCCTATGTCTTGCATAACGACCTGTCTCAATTCTTAAGCTATGTGAAGATAAACGTAATTTAGTAAAAACACTTCGTAATCTTTTTGTACATAAACTATTCAAATAGTTTTCATATCCACAATTATCTTTAACATGTCTATACAAACTTGATAATACTCTATTTTCTTGTAGATCAGTGTTCCATTTTTGAATAAAACAATCCACCAACCTCTGTTTAAAGCTAGATATAAAATGTTGATGGTTCACCCTTAAAGGATCATCCCATATATACATAAAGCCATACGTATTAAGCAGAGATTTTACATTGGATAACCAATTGTTTAAACCACTTTCACAATCAGATAATGAAGATTTATAAATAGATGATAAAATTATATTTTCTGTTTTAACTAATTTCAACCAATATCTAACTATTCTAGTATATCTTGTGATACATAAAGGATAACGCGCCAATTCACCGTAAACACCAGCATTACTCGTGGTCAGTTTTACTCCTAGAATGTGTTTACAAAACTTGAGATGAATTCTCTCTATCTCTTTCGATTTTATGAAACCCCAGACTTCACAGCCGTAATTGAGTATTGATGAGACGAAAGCATCAAATAATTGAAGGGATGTTTTAGGTTTTAGTTCAGTTTTTCTTATGTTTGCAGTTAAAAGATGCATAGCTTTTAATGCTTTGCCGCACATAGCCTGTTGATTTAACGTATACGACCCTGTGTAGTTAAATACAACTCCAAGATAATTAAAATCATCTGAAACCTCTAATAATGCTCCGTTATAAGAAAAGTTTTCATCAACGGTTACTCTACCTCTTTTACGAAAAACTATAACCTTTGTTTTTTCAGTATTTACTTCCAGACCCCAAGTTTCACAATATTCATATAGACGATTTAAGCTCATTTGCAGATCTTGCGGAGTATTACCTATTAACACCATATCATCAGCAAAAAGCAGTAAAATTAAAGAAATGTCATCTAATGATAAACCACTCTCTATTCTATTTTGCAAATATAACTCTAAATCTTCAATAAACAATGCAAACATGATCGGAGACATTATCTCCCCTTGCTTCAAACCGACTGAAATCTCGAAAATATCCGAGAAAGAACCGCAGTATTTTATGCATGATTTGACAGTGTTATACATAGAACGAATTACTCTTAGCATTTTCCCGTTAATACCAAATTTATATAACTTTAACCACATTGCATTTCTATAGATGGAATCAAACGCTTTTTTAAGGTCTATAAAAGCACAATAAAGCCGTTTTTTATTGTTTAGAATTTTTTCGATTATACTATGAAGTGCGAAAATTGCATCTACCGTTGATCTGCCTTTCATAAAGCCTAATTGTGCGTCCGATACAGTATTATTAATCTCACACCATTTATTAATCCGGGTGTTCAAAATACTTGTAAAAAGTTTTCCCATACAACTTACTAGAGTTATTCCCCTGTAGTTACTAACCATGTCTTATCACCTCGCTTGTGCAAGGGGATTATAAAACCTTCAGTCCATTCATCCGGAAAATATCCTGAATCAAATATTACGTTAAAAATGTCAGTTATTTGTCCAGATAAAATATCGCAAGTTGAGATAAAGTATTAGTTGAGATAAAGTATTCATTTAAAATATTATCTCCAGAAACTTTGTTTTTGTTTAAGGCACGAATTGCAGATTCAACTTCGCTTACAGTAATCTGTTTATCGAGTTCTTCAAATATTGCATCGCCATCATTAAAATTATGATTATTATTAAACTCTTCAGCTTCTTCAGAAACCGACACTTTTATATCCTTAAACATATTTATAAAGTATGAACTAAATTCATTCATGGAAATATCAGGATTGTTGCGTTTTCTTTTAATAAATAGTTTCCAAAACTCACGTGGTTTAGAATGGCGCATTTTTTCTAATTCTTTCATTTGTTTAAATTTGTACGATCGTTTCTTTTTCTGAATTAATTTCTTGTAAATCAATTTAGTATTAGCCAGTAACACCCTATTTTCGCCCGACTTGTTTCTGTTAAAGTTGAATAATGCCTCTTTGTAACATGTTTTAGCAAGAACACATTCATCATCGAACCATTTATTAGTATCGCTGTTGTGTACTTGATAAAACGGCCTCAAGATCTTTCGTTTTTTAAAGAGCGGATCCGCAACATCACGTATTGTATTTGTAAATTGTATTATAAGGTTATTAATACTATTCATATCATCTTTGATTACATTATCAAGATAATTATTGAAAAGTGGCAATTTGCTTATTATACCGCTACGAAATATTTCTTTGTATGTATTGTCCCACTTCGTATTTTCAAGATTTATTATGTTACTTTTACAGTTATGGCTATTACCCTTAATAACACAAGATAACGGTGCATGGTCACTGAATTCATTGAAGTCTCCTATTTGAAAATCACTCACCATCGAAAAATCACATTCTTTCAATAACAGATAATCTATCACGCTACACCCGTTTCTATTCACATACGTTGCAGAACCCACGCTGTAATCACACCCTAACCTACCATTGGCTATTCTACATGACATAGCCTTACAAAGATCAAGTAGTTTGGTTCCCTGTGCATTTATTGCCGAGTCCAGTGATACTCTAATTAAAGGATTATCTGATATATAGTCACTATAATCGATATCATTAACAGTTCGATCAAAGATAATATAATCGTTTCTATTAGCTACCCTTGCATTGCAATCACCAACAATGAAAGTACTACCTAATGAATCAAAGTATGATATGTCCTCCTGTAATAATTGAAAAAGATCAGCATTAACAATGTTAACTGCTGGCGAGTCATCGCCCCACAAATATACACCACACAAGAAAATGTCGTCTGTGTTACCGAAAAAGTATTTAATATCTAGTTTAAGCCAGATTATCGTGTCATGATGATTTTTCACAATAGTGATACCTTTTTTGAGTGATTTTTTAAAATATAATACAATACCTCCGCTATTTCTTCTAGCCCTGCGGTGTCTAAATTTACGGTAAAAATTATAATAACAGTAACCAGGTAATTCAATATCGCTGTCCTTACTTGTCCATGTTTCTGATAAAAATATAATATCGTGTTTTGTCAAAATATCCACAAAGTTCGACTGTTCTTTTTTACGGTCCGTTAATCCATTACAATTCCAATACACAACACTTAGTCCATCCTCTGCGTGCTCCTAGTCCAATTTCACTGGTTTTCCATCAATATATAAAGTGTCATAGCTAATCCATGCTCTTCTGCCTTCCCTTTTAGCGTCCTTCATTTGTGGTGTTAATCTGCGACGCTTCGCGACGACTTCCGGCGGAAATTGTTCGTGCATATAAAAGTTGGTGCCTTCAAGCTTTATTCTTAGCCTGCGTACCATTTTCCTCTCAGGAAACAGGTTGAACTTCGCGACGATTTTACGCGTCGAACCGGGAACCGGTGCACCGATCCTGTGTACCCTCTCGAGTTTTAGGTTAACCACCACTTCTCGTGCAATTTGAAGCTTTTCATGCAGAAATTGTCTAAATTTAGATTCGGTTTCCTCGGCTTTTTCGAATTGGGATTCTGGAATGTTTCCGAATATCAAATTATTTCGCATTGATTGCGACTGCAAATATATAATAGAGTCTTTCAGTTTCTGATTTTCGTGCTCCATTTGCGTCATTTTATCTTGCTCCATTCCTATAGCGTATTCGGCCGACCCTATCCTCTGTTTTATTTAGCCTTTCACTTGTTTTTTTATTCATGTCCTCGATGTGCACCCACATTTTTTTCATTTCTCTATCAAAATTATCTACTTTTTTTCCAAGTGATTCAAGTGTTAATAATCGTTTGTCCATATCACTGATTTTGGACGAGATTGTTGACAGACAAGCCATGATGTCGGCATTCGTCGGGTTTGCGCTTTGAAGCGGCGTACCAGGGGTGGTATCCGCATTGATCTTGTTTAGACAATTACACCATGTGCACTTGCCAAGAAGTGTGTGAAGCACTCATTTAACTATTAGATAATATTTCACCAGGTATGGAACTACCGTTTATACACACATTGTTGGTATGCCTATGGGTACGAACTGTTTATCTCCTGTTTACAGATTTTGTTTTGTATTACTATGAAAAAGATTTCATGTTGAGTCTTTCACCAGATACTCGGGCAGATGTAATTGAAGCCTTTAATGACATCTCTAGGTATCTTGTTGACATATTGAACATTGATAATCCTTTCTTTTCTGCTATGGTTAATACTAGCTATCCCAAGGAACTTCAGCTATGTTTGCGAGCGATGTCGTGTCATGCCTTTCAGTCATCTTTAAAATTGTTTGTTTCTATGCGTGCTTTTGTTTGACTGGTTCTTGAATGCTACATTTCCTGTTAGACTTTTATATCTACTTTTTTCATGTTGACAAAGTGGCCGAGTAGGTAAGTCGTCTGCTATTGGGCGAGGCGCTGTGTCGAGATTGGTGTCTAGGGTTGCGGGTTCGAAACCATTGGTAAGTGGTTTGTTCAAACTTTTCTCTGACGGCTCGGGTGAATATAATTTCCAGACAGGGAGTGTGAGCCCATGTTTCCTGTCAAGAATACAAATAACTAATAATGTGAGCCGTTAGTCTTGATGTTTTTATGATTTATGCCGTGCCGCCAACTTCCATGATTCGAAGATGCTTTAAAAATATATATCAGATACGAGTATATGAATTTGTGGGGCGAAGCTAAAACAAAGTGCAGTAAATTGGTCTGATGAACTAATACGTTTTCATGCTAATTGCCGTAAGCTACTATAAAAATAGCGTGCAATATTGGCAATGTTGCTTTACCAACAGTACAGATAACAGCTTTAAAATGCTATTTTTCGCAAATAATACAACTTTGTTAAAGTCTGAAAAACAGATAGAACAAACATAATGTAAATTCGATATTTCGATCTTTCTACAGGCTAGCTTAACATTGCCGCAACATGCTATAATGATATATCAGACGATCATGTTAATCTGCTACTTTTATCTCTTGTTTGTGTTTGTTGCTTTCAAGGGACCAACTTTTCAGTATTTTTAATAATGTGTGTGATAAAGCAGTATAATGCCAATATATGTTTCAAACCGGCCCTGAATACAAATCAGTAGTGTTATTACTTACTGGTCATTTGGGACCACCAAACTCAATCTTTGTGGCTTTAGAGTAGAATACCGCTTAAGCTGGTGCTAGTGGGTAATAAATATAAGTTTTGCTTGTTTTGTTTCATTTTTATTTAAAAAATGACATTGTTGTTTTTAGGAATATACAGCATTATTTATTGGTAGAATTGGGAGACAATGCATTTAAAAGAAGAATATGGTTCAGTATTCAGTATTTCAGTATTTATTGACATTCACACTATCGTTTGTTTAGTGCTGTGTAGCGGTCTGACTACAAATCAGTAGTGTTATTATTTACTCGTCCTTTGGGATCATCAGGCCCATTCTGTGTTGCTTTAAAGTAGAATAGGGCTTAAGCCAGTTTTAGGCGGAGTGAGAGATGATGACTCATGAACAGACTCAATAAAACTGAGTCTGCTACTTTTCTCTCTTGTTTTGTGTTTGTTCCCTCCAAGGAATTACCGTTTTAGTATTTAGATGTAATACATCAAAACAGTCAAACATAGTAACTTTTAAATAATTTTTGGAGATAACTTACTTTATAAACTCAATACTGGATAATGTAAGATGCTGACATTTATAAGGAGGCAAATCTTGACATAATAGGTGTTTTGGAAGCAGCATAGTCAGTTAACATGTTGGAATAAATGACAGATATTCGTTGACTTCAAGCAAAAATAAGTTTTCATAATTCCGATAACATAACAAGTGTATTGTAGGTAATGAGCAACTTATGTATATACCAAAAGTGCTTTGGGGCCAAGATATTTGGGAGAAAAACAAGTTTACAGTATCTACAAACTACCAGAAGTTCAAATTGTGCTTCAAAATAGAAAACATTAGGTAATAAAATACATAATATAATACTCGTATAATATCAGTACGTTGTTTCCTTCTCGTAAAGATAACAAAGCAAACAATATAATTAACGTTTATAACTTTAACAAAAATAGCAATTTAATTACTCAATTGTAAGCAGCAAAAACAATCAAGAGTGAAATGTAACAGACTCGGTTTAATTGAGTCTCTTTATGAGAGGTAATATAAGGTTCAACACCTTCCAAGCCCCTATGCCTTAAGCGGAACTTTTTACTTTAAAGCCACACAGATTGGGCTGGATGATCCAAAGGGACCTGTAAGAAATAACACTACTGATGTGTATTGTGGCGACGTCTTACAGCCGCCACACAGCACTACACAAACGCTAGTGTGAATGCCAAACAAGACAAAAAAGTAGCAGACTCGATTGTGTTGAGTCTGTTCATTTGAGGTAATATATGGTTCAACACCTCTCACGCCCCATCATGCCCATAGCAAGTTATAATAGCGTAAATGAGTCTCCATGCCCCTTCCATAGTATGCCCCTTCCATAGTAAAGTGAGAACGTTGACAACCTGTTAAAAACTAAAACCTGGTTAGAATTCTGGGAAATTTACTCTAGCATGCAAATAAACATGTCTGCTATTAAACATCAACAAGGAAATAGGGGGTTTAATATATTCTAAGAAACATTTCTTCAGCTGTATACTAACACCGGGTCAAAGGTCAACGTTATTTTACGCCTTGCAATGTCATACCCTGTCTACTTTCACTGAGCTTTATATCAAAAACTGTAAAACATGATGAGCTGTATTTTTAAATATCAACAACATGTCCAGATACAGCTATTGCCAAAATATTACATTACACTAAAAAAGGCTTTTAAAGAACAAAAAGAAGATTAGCACTCTTTAATACAGAACTACTTTCGAATGACGGGCGAGCACATCCGGCTGATTTAGTTGAATACAACCTAGCACCGGCTTAAGTAATGTTCAAGTCAGATCTCTTGCTTCCCTTGTTTCCTCATGGAAACTAGTTTGCGGAATTCCTTCTATGTACGGATATGTTGTCGCCGCTCTTGTGTGTTTGCCGTTCTTTTTTCCTTTCTACTACAACATGCTCTGGACAAAATCTTTGCAAGTAACGCTATTAACCATAACAGCAAGCAAAACAAACACAAAATCGACATTCTTTAGCCGGAATGCCTATTTTTTGTTTTTGTAGCATAAATAAATCTCACCATTTTAAATACGGTCACTACTTTGTATCAAAATAGAGGGATTGCTATTGACATTGTAACGTGGAATAGGTGAGTGGTACTTGCATGGGACTTGTATTTGTGTACAGAATCAAAGGTCGTGTATTTTTATTGGTTAAATGTTTTATGTTTCCTGAGTTTCAGCATATAACTTAAAAATCCAATCAAACTATTGAAAACATTTTAATGAGAAAGACAGACGTGCATATTTTGGTTTCTCTGAAGTTCCCATACCGCCATCAAAATACACATTTTACAACAGATGTACACCGTTAGTAAACCTACTGACGACGAAGTATATATATATCACTTTCCTATTTTGATAATACAAACAAACGCCATTTAGACACAATATCAAAAGCTTTAACTAGCCAGGCCAAACCCCAAAACTGGAGCGTCGAACTATATATTACCAACTCATAATTCATTTTACGCATATTCAATAACGGATAGTTTAGGAACCCGTGAATAAACGTATAATTGTAATCAGCACATATACGTTATTACTTGACCTGAACATATTAATAGAGTTTTGATAAACGGTTGTGTAGCGTAATTTTGCCGTTATTTGGCGGGTTTGTTTCTTTAATAAGAAATATGGAGCAATATACTTAGACTTTAAGTAAATATAACAATCCCGAAAGTAGCAGACGTTTTGATTTATTTAATACAGTTAAGCGTAAAGACATACTTGCAAAGAGTTTTATTAAATTAAGTGATGTTTGTATGGATATGTTTAAGATGCACAACTCAAATATATCAATACCTACACACTACTGTAAAAGCCATTATATTTTGTTTGGGGAGTTAAAAGGATTTATACCAGAACTCTATGCATATGTTCTGCTTATCAGATGAATAAGCGATAGTGGTTTAACGGTAAACAAAATTGTTTCGCAGTATCATGAAACCGTCTGGAACTTTGGCCAGACGTGCAATGATTAATCACGAATCATTTCTAATGATCTAATAATTTGTTATCACTCTGCTTATTTCTCGGTAAACATTTATACATTAGATGCCGATATTGAATTAAGCAGATTCAATTCAATTCCCATAGGCTCCAAGTATAGTATTGTCACAAATTAAGACACTTTATACAATGAATTCACTGCCAGTGAGATTGAACCTAGGACTTGTGCAGTTAAATATATGAAATAATTGATGGAGCATACCTTATGCAATACATTATTTCCTTAACAGTATTTCTGATTTTCCCTTTCTTGGTGACAAAACTGAGAATGGACACCATTTCCATAGTGATACAGTGCAGAAAAAATCATATGTCCCATTTTATTCCCCGCTTCCGGTTAGGTATTATTTACAATTGACTGTATCTTCCCTGTATCTTGGGTTGAACGTCTTGAATATGAAATAAGTTTACGTTTTACTTTGCTTTGTTTGTCGGCCACTTTACTTTCATAACATATTTAAGTCTTTCACGAAGAACATACAGTCGTTGGTTATATGTTATATATTGAGATACCAGTCAGACAAATGCAGGATTGTTGGATAAACATACCAGCACCCAATGATCTTTTTTTAGGTTAATCATACATTGCTTTCACTTTTCCTTGCGCTTGTTGTTTACCTTGAATGCGTTATTTTTTTAGTAGATTGTGTTCTTTGAATGCTACATTATCTGTTCGACTTCTCTACCCTCTCCTGCTGATAAAGGATAGAATGGTTAGATATTCAGAGAAATATACGTGCAATCATAGTATTATCATGTTTCCACCTTTCGGTAATGCCGTATTCATGTATGAGATATAATGTACGTTTTTGTTTTGTAAAACTGAGGCTATATGGATGGGATTTCAGCTATGGTTTTATTGGGTGCGTAAACGAGACTCTACAAACATAACATGTTCTATTAATCTGCTTCTAAATTAATACTTTTTGTTATGGATATAAATTATAAATATTGATTTTATTAGTCTTTTTCATAGAGCGTTATTATTCCTGACTATATAAATCAGATAACTATTACCTTGTATGGAAATCATTAGAATGCTCTAATACTGTGATGATGTTTGACCTAATTCGGGTTTCCATATATAGTATATAGTGCACAGTGAAGTGTAAATTTGGCCTCTCCCTCGTGTATGGACATAGTAAATGGTGAATATACATTTTTGAATCGATATGAAATATGTTTTGTTCTAATAAATTTCCAAGGAAATGTTGTATAAATGTATGAGTTTTTTATAATGTGCATAAAACTGAATTAGACCTCACTGTTCAAAACGTCAAACATCGGGAGGTGTTTCATTAATGTAATGTATTACTGGAAGAGCCTAACGTCATAGCATTCCATTTCCTTTTGATGCGCCAATTCTTCCATTTTATTTCCTTTTGTGTAGGAAGAGTGCTCCAGTTTGGACTAAACAATTTATCGTAAGTAGAATATGTGCAAGTTTACACTCTCGACTGTCATACGTGTCAATAAAGTTAGCACATACATGTTTTGTGTACGTGTGTTGTTTGCGTTGTCACGGATTGAACTACATAAAATTAGTCTTGATCATGATCGACGCTTGATAATTTTGTAAACAAGCAAGCGTCGCAGATGATCTAGACTATCTAAAAGGATAATTTATTTGTTATTCATTCTGCATGTTTAAATATTCGAGTGAAAAATTGGAACGTTGTGTGTGCATAGACTTTCCCTGACGTATCTAGTCGTCGTTTGCATATTTGGTAATCTGTAGTATCTAAACTAACAGAAGAACAAAATACCTAGACCGTAGACGTGAGAATCATGGCTGTTGTGGTAGTCAGGGTCATGCAGACCCTGTGTAGTAGGAAATTTGTGTATGACTCCATGTTTCAGGAGACGCCCAGACCTATTTTTCTTAAATGTTTATCTTTCGAAATATCTGGTGCTTTTTTGTTTCCGTATAATTTTGGAAACTTAACCCTGCGGTCGCCAAGTGTTTAGCATACTTGACTCGAGTCCCAGAACTCACGGGTTTGATTTCCAGTGGGTTCACGCCCCGGATTTTTCAAACACACTCCAGCAGTATCTTACTTGGGCATGGTACTTTGAATATAGATTGTCCTTCGGAGTGATGTAATGTAGTCGGTCCAGTGTACAGGGAGAGCTATACCCTGTGCAAGATCTCTCTAAACTTCTGTGTTAAACAGTGATACAAAACTAGGGCCCTATATGAAATATAAAACTATTTTCATCCCAGATCAAATACGTATACTCTTTCTCGGAAACAATGTTAGTCAAAATTGATTGTGTCCAGTATCAGTAGAAAGAAAGAACGCTGACCTGCTCACATACCTGATAATTTCTAGTTGACGTTGTTCATTGGTTTCAGTTATGGGAGGGTTTAAGTTTCCAAATACGGAACGAAACAGCACGCGATATTTCGAAAGGCACACATTCAAGAAAAATATGTCATCATATGGAAATTGCCTAGATTGATTAGATATTCTTTTCTTTGGTTAGTTTTATGCATGGATGGTAGTTAAGGTTTAATCTATTGAAATACGGTGGTTGTTTATGCAGGCATTGCTTGATATCTTCAGAAGGGTCAAATTTTCAGTTGGGAAGCGGCCCATTACAGGCCTATGTTACATATAAGATAAAAACGCCCTGTGTAATACACCGTTTCACTAAGCTAAGTACCTAGGAGCAATTCACACGCGTAGCCACATACTCTTAATCCATGCATATGGATATCACGCCATTTTGTAAATTCCGATTCATATTTTTAAAGTATTTGCCTTTGGAAAAAGGATTTAACCTGCATCTTAAACTTTTACTTTATCTACCACAGCCTGATAAAGCAAAATATATGTCCAGAAAAGTGCTTAGGTTCAGCTTCTTTAAATACATAGAGTATACACACATAATTCCCGCCAGATCTCCTCCAGTCCCTTAAAAAAGGTTCGTTAACATTTGTATGTGAGCTTATTTATCTCAGACACTGCTTACATAATAGATTGAAAATTCTGATGTGTCTGTGGCATCCAAATCTCTAGATAAGCTGCGTATTTGTGTAATTTATGCACATAAATGAGTAAAAAAACCAAGAAAAACACAAAGTATTTATTTCAATGCGTAGGGAAACATAAATATACTAAAGCGAAAAAAAACACACGGGAATTTCCGCTATATATTCTGGGCTGTCTCTAATTTTTGAAACGTGACTACTTTGATTTGACAGGCGGCTACCATAGTGATCGAGCAAAGCAAAAGAGGTTGTTAGTGGGTCCACGGGCATTCTCCCTAGCGGATAAGCACAGGGTCGGTGTAATTACATGCAATCTCCTTTTTTTGTGCTAATTAAAGTTAGAATTTTTAGTTATTTCATGATTCTTAGGAAAACACAAAGTATTTATTTCAATGCGTAGCGAAAAATAAATATACTGAAGCGAAAAAGAAACACGGGAATTTCCGCTATATATTCAGGGCTGTCTCTAATTTTTGAAACATGTGACTACTTTGATTTGACAGGCGGCTACCATAGTGATCGAGCAAAGCAAAAGAGGTTGTTAGTGGGTCCACGGGCATTCTCCCTAGCGGATAAGCACAGGGTCGGTGTAATTACATGCAATCTCCTGTTTTTGGTGCTAATTGAGGTTGGAATTTTTATTTATTTCATGATTCTTTCAGATGATGAAATAATTCAATAATATTTGATACTGAGTTAAAAAAATAAATATTGTTACAGCCGGTTTGAAATTCAAAACAGACGGCGAATATAACCAACTGCCGGCTATTAGAGACAGCCCTGATATTGTATATACTGTACACTTAATTAAACATAATATTCCAAAGAAATCCCAAGTTGTTGTTTTTTAAAGAGCAAAAAGTTGAAATTAGAGAAAGGACACAACTGTGATGATGGAGACGTTTTAATCATAGTACACTTTGTAACTGTCACAAAATAATCTCGAGTAGAGCGTATTGGTCGTACATAGCTCCTGTTAGCACTTGTCGACATCTGTCAGTCACATGCTAATCCATTGTTCAGTTGAAACAAATTCACCTGTTTCATGATATATTCATGTCCCAAGTAAAAACGAGCAATTTTATATCGCCGGTAGAGGTAGTACTGCAGGGCCGTTAAATCAGTTTATATGTGCGTTAATGCATGTAAAAGTATAGGTAATTTACAATCTATCTCTCTAAATTGTTTCGTGTAGATATGAAAATTGCGTCTGATGCCACGTGTCCCAAGGAATGAACCTGGGAAATGATGGTTTTGGGCGGAACATTGGTTATAAACTGCATTGTTCTCCAGTCATGGCCGGGACATATTGATAGTTGCCTTGGTTGGAGCAGTCGTTTGAAAGGGTGAAATTCACAGGCAATATGTGATCAGTATATCTGTTTTATGAAAAATTATTGTACATTTGTCTTCAATGGGCGTCGCCATTTTGTTTCGTGATGTTGCTACTTCCGGTTAGCTTTTATATGTTTTTCAAACATTAATTTGATACAACTAGCATATGATTCTGAAGTTACTTTATTAGATACAATTATTATATTCGATCATTGTAATACAAGATTAAATAGATAACGTTGTATATTATGTGCATGGGTTAACGGTGAAAGGATATACAGGTATACATGCAGATGTGTATAACTCATTAATTGTAATACAAGATTAAATTGATAACGTTGCATATTAATTGCATTGGTTAACGGTGGTTAACGGTGAGGTGCTATTGTATATACGGTGCTGCAGAATACGTATGCATTGCTACACATCATAATTAGAGAGTGGTTCACATATATTTACGAGATAATGATTTGTTTGTGTACTGATAATTGTATAAGATAGTTGTGTTAATGAACCGACATATAAACCCAGTGGGCACATGACGTCAATGTGACGTTGTATCCAACGTTGGGCTATGACGTTGGATTGACGTTGGATTTTGGTTGAAAATGAAAGTCAGGTAGACGTCATATTCCGACGTTGATACAACGTCAAACCCCGACGTTGGATTGACGTTGGACTCTGACGTTGATACAACGTCAAATCCCGACGTTGGATTGACGTTGGATTATGGTTGAAAATGAAAGTCAGGTAGACGTCATATTCTGACGTTGATACAACGTCAAATCCCGACGTTGGATTATGGTTGAAAATGAAAGTCAGGTAGACGTCATATTCTGACGTTGATACAACGTCAAATTACGACGTTAGATAGACGTTGGATAGTGAACACAGATAATCTTAACACATTTAAATACATTTATTCATTGTATAGACACACAGTACAACAACCGAATAGAACCCCACGGGGCAACGACAAACTAATTCATTCCATTCAACTGACCCAAGCCGAGTTGTGTTTACACTATGAATAGTACTTCTACAAGAAATGAACAAAATGGCGCCAACTTGGCCAAGATAAACAATGAAAATTTGTCATCACGTTTGGCAGATGCATCGCTCCCTCTCTATATATAAGTCTATAGCAATAATTAGTGGTATAATACCTACATAGAGTATGGTCTCGTCGAGTTGGTTGATTTAAATATTGATATTGGCGTACCCACAGATGTGTTTAGATTACCCAACGATATGAGACCAAACTCTAATTGATTTGTAGCATGTCTATTTCATGTGTCTGCCATACTCTAACTTCCGATAACTGGTATTTAGAGTACACCATTTATTCTGACAGAGTGTTATTTTCTAATACACCAGCACTATACAGCCTAGTTTGAAATATCTCGTTATATTCAACGATATATCACTGTAACATCTGCAACGTTCGGAGGATAAGCAAGGCAATGCGAAAGATATCACTGTAACGTTTGTAACGTTCGGAGAATAAGCAAGGCAATGCGAAAGATATTCACTGTAACGTTTGCAAAACGTTAGGAGAATAAGCAAGGCAATGCGGAAGATATTCACTGTAACGTTTGCAACGTTAGGAGAGTAAGCTAAGCAATGCGAAAGATTTCAGATGTGTGCTTATTTTCACATTTTAGGGGTATTATAGAATAGAAATATAACCTCGTTTACGGTGAATTATCTTGTTATATATCACGCTTTCTCGTTCAATTGTAAACAATAATTTCACCCTTCGGGCTCATGAAATTATTGTTTACAATTGAACTCCAAACCGTGATATATTACACTATAATTCACCGTAAATGATGTTCTATTTATTAATAAAACAATTTACACATGTGCAAATACAAAGGGAATTTCAGTGACCGTGCTACAAAATTACATATAACACTAATATATTTTTTTCAGTATACATAACAACATGTAGTCCATTGGAATATCGACAATACCATTTTAGTAGAACATACAATATAATGTAATTTTAAGAGTTTATCACTAAGTATCGGAATACGTAACTCATTTATACACATTCTAAATACGTCTCCGTGGCCGAATGGTTAATTAACGACGTTGCGTTGTAAACCTTCGCCTCTCACCGCTACGGGTTCGAATCCCACTGGGAGCGCGACTTGTAAGTGAGGGAGTGTAGATTCTTACGGATGGCGGGAGGTGTACAATACTGGTTCTACCCAGGAAAAGTGGGTGGTGTGCCTCCACCACAAAACATCGACCGTCATATTATAGGTTATTGAATTTGTATGGCTAAATATTACTTGGAACGAGTTGTTTTGGCAAAGGACGACGAGCTTGCGAGTCGTCCTGCGAAGCGAGTCGTCCTGCGCCAAAACAACAAGTTCCAAGTAATATTTAGCCATACAAATTCAATAACCTTTTTATTGTATACTTTCATATTGTTTTTGATCAATGTTAATTGTATGACTATTACTTTTCATTGTATTTGTGTTATTTTTATAGCTTTTGATGGAATTCCTATCTTGCCATTCAGTTTCATTTTGTGTGGATGATTATTTTGCGCGAAAACGACGTAGACGTCGGGTGACGTCATTAAAAACATCAAGCGAATTTCTAAAGTTTGTTTACCATTCGATAATGTTTAAAACAGTGGGTGAGTGACCATTTGAATTATTTTATCAATTTTTGCCATAAAAGGTTGAAAAAAACACGTATTTTTTTGTTGACACTATAGGAAGGATTCCGTTATTTTTATTTGAAAGTAGTTCCTTATTTCTATTTCGCAGCTCTTAGCAAGCACGAGCAAAAGTTCCCGTGCAATATCAATTTGTGCAATATCGTAGAATATTGCACACTTAGCTCAATGCAAACTAAACGGGACAATATGAAAGTATACAATAAATAACCGTACATGTGTTGAAAATGACGTAAAACACAATACAAACAAACACATTCTGAAACATGTAATGTCATTAGTAACCACGACCCTGACTATTACGTAACAGCTTATACAAATCTAAATTCTAACGTGTATTAAAACAAATAATCCACCGAAAAACTTATGTAAGACACCATTCAAAAAATAAAATAAAATATTGTTTATTACCTCAAATCAGATTTAAAATGAAGGGATTAACAATAGCTTTACAGGTATGAAACCACCAATTAGTTTCCCCATTGACCACCAATTATTTTCCCCATTGACATCAATGTTAAAATGTCACATATTAATGATGAGCTGCAACTTCACATCAAGTATGGATAATGCAGCAGTGGAATTTTCGTATAGAAAAACTAGCTTTCCACTTGAAAAATCACCAGATGTGATCACAAGACATATAAGAAAGTTCTTGTTTGTTTACTAAAAGCTCTGGCTAGTGAGAAAGATATGTATACAGTGCTGGTTTTACCCAGGAAAGACGGGGTGGTCTGCCTCTACCACAATATAATCGACTTTCATATATGGCCTAACATGTGCTAAACTTGTAGTTAAACACCATTCAAACAAATGTTTATGTTTATCAAAAATAACTATATACATTTCATGACAACACCAGAAAATTGACCAGCAGTCAATGAAATACGACCGCGTGCAAGTGCTATCATTAATTCACGATCATATATATCCATAAGTCATTTACAGATACATACAATTCGATTTATGGAAATAAATATTTAAATGAAATATGGATTTCTTAAATTAAAATATAATACAACCATAACTGATGGTGCATTTATAATTTCAGTTATTGAAATATGCATATCCCTCAATCGATTATAAGATATCTATAAATAATTAATGATATCCATAAATAATATATTGTATTAGCTTTTTTATATCTATAACGGAAAGATCTATATCTATAATTCGTTTATGGATAGATATCCATAACATAACATTCGTTTATGAATATTTATCCATTACCGGTGAATAAATAATAAAACGACGCTCCATATGTGTCCAACTCCGCTCACATATTGACGGATTGTCTTTAAACTTTAAAGGACGTATTACATTAGCTATGACAAGTGTGTTTTTTAAATGTAATATCAATTTCTTATGTTTGTCTTTACTTAAACTGTTATGCTGATCATTTCCAGAGAAGCACATGACGATCGATATTGCACTGGAGGCATTCATCAGACACATTCCTTGTATTATAGGTCGTGTTATTTGTTTAGTAACGCATGCTTAGCCATAATTCAACGATATCTTTTCAGGAAAGTGGTCTGATGGAGTGGTAACGTCACCTTAGAGATAACATCTTTAGACAAACCCTAGACTGTTTGAAAATGAATGTTCCATCTCTTCTGTATACTCTGCAGAATAACGTCGTTTATGTCGGTGCTTCAAATCTAGATGCATGCACTGTGCAGGCAATATTTGTCGGCAGGCAGTTTATTTTGTTCTACAATCAATTCTGTGTCAGTTTTTTCCTTCCACCCCCGCCAAGTCTGTCGGGAGCATACTTCAGGCAGTGGCCCAATGCCAAATTAATCTCATGCTCCGTTGTGGGCCTGGTGGCATTCCCTTTCATCACGCTTTCTGTAAAAATATATATGAAAGAATGAGATAAGAAAGGAGATTACATGCAGAAGGCTGAAGGCAGAATGAAGAATTACAACTAGTGCAGATTGTACTATTATATTATAATTTATATACTTTTATTTAAATGTTTACATATGGAGCAAACTGAAATGCAGGCCACTAAATTTCAAATTGTTTAAATCCACCAAAACTGAAGTACGAACATTCTCAAAAATCTTAGATTTAGCCTGCATCGCAGCATGTATTCTTTGAAGTTAGTGTTAATGTTAGCAACAGATGACACCAAAAAGATACCCATCATACAACAAAATCACATGCCATACTTAAGTAATATTGAATTCTATAAGTGTAAATGTTATGACTGATGAGCTTTAACAATGGCCTACCAGTAACACTGTAAAAGACTTAAGGGACACTTTGGTCTAGAAAGACTCTGGCTCTCCCCTTGTCCTGTGTGTCCTCATCTTCAGTTTCCACTGTAGTTGTTTGTTCACACTCTTCGCATTCGTTCCTGATGTCTGAAAAGGAAAGCCGTACTCGATAGAGTTACTAATAAGATCAACAAACTATACTATATCTATAGCCAACTGGCATTTTTTGTAATCACAAGGGTGTCAAAATTATGCTGAAAATGTAGGAATTTAGGACAAGTTTAAAACAAATATAGGAAATACATTCATGTATTCGGTCAAATCCCGATTATTCGTCTTTTACGACATGCCAGGACGGAGCAACTGTCTTATTCTTCATTTCACAGAGCCCGCACAGAGGTAACGAATAGAACCTTTTATTGCATCAGCTCATCATTTTCATCAAGACACTTAAGTTTACATAAGAAAGACATAGACGGACTTGGTAGACATATCATTTGCTAGAACGGAGGACTGACTTAGTGCAGACCACAACACTTACATCACGGCTTGACAGTAACTAAATTTTCCACTTAATTTGAAAATTATATGTGCAGGAGCAATATTTTAGGTAAAGCGTATAATATGTACACAGTATAATTTTGGGGCAAGTGAGTGTCTAAATATACTTGTCCTCACTAAATATCCACTATCCAGGGCAAGTGACAATTTGACCATATTTTAGAAATATATCTTTATATGATGATGTATGAATATTCAACTTATGTGTTATAGATGAAATATCAAAACACTATAGACTGTTGTTCCAAACAAAAGATTTTGTCATTTAAAATTTTGCATCCAAAAGTTAGCGTCGAGCCCTGTAGATATGACTTGAACCTCGATATGTTACAGAAATTCAAACATTTAGGTGTTTCTCAACAAAATATAGGCCAGTAAGTATAGGACAGACCTAAAATATAGGAAAAAAATATAGGTATATATATTTATATCTACCGAGTAGACACTGAATTACCTACAGTGCAATCAAGACCGCAATATATCAATATACCAATAATGAATATACCTGATCTCATTTTTTCCTTGATCACTTGGTTTTTCCATCATTAGACTGTCTCCTTGTCCTCATGGCCTTTTGGGCATCCGTCACTTTCGGCCAGCACACCGCGCCATCTGCTATCCAACTGGCTGGCACAACCCCTTCCTCCTCCTGTTTCGCCTCTAACCATACTGCACGGACCCAAGACATTGCTGTAAATGGAACATAAATATATTAACCGTCAATGAACCGAAATAGTCAGCAGCTCTATTAAAGCAATGAATGAATTTTATATATGTTAGAATGATTTTTGTTCTGATTTTATGGATATTTATTATACGGACCAGTACTGACTGACACGGACCAGTACCCCTTAAGGTCCACGTACTGGTCCGTAAAAACCAGTACTACCTCGCACCCCTTTGATCCCTGACACTATAGCTATAGCGTTCGCACACTGTAGCTAGAGCGTGCGAACGCTTTAAATTATTTTTTCTGCATGTCACCTGATGGGCTTCGTACAAACAACTAACAAATAACCTGATTTTAAATTATGCGATTAATACACTCTTTAAAAATAATTTCTCAACTGGTCCTGTGAATCGTTAAAAATATATTTTTATTGGAAATATTTATAAATTTAGAAAGGTGAAAGGCTGAGCTTGTTAAATTATGGTCAGCAATAATTTTTAAAATTCCTCAAATAAAGTTTTAGAGGGTTGGCGTGGCGCAGTCGGTGGCGCGGCGGATTTGTAACCGGAGGCCCCGGGTTCAATCCTCCGTGCTGCCACTGAATTCCGTCGGTGTGTTCTTGGGCAAGACACTTTTCCTTAGCCTCGTCCATTGGATGGGGACGTAAACCGGGCGGTCCCGTGTATCGGTCTATGATCCAAGCACGTTAAAGAACCATAGGAATCTATTCGATAATAAGAGTAGGGCAGGTTCCCGGATTCCTATGTATCCTTCCCCTCTCTCTGGGGCGGCTCTAAATAACCTGTACTGTGTTGATGAGTCGTTCAAACAACATTCAATTCAAATAAAGTTTTCATTGCAGAAGCATGCGTATGTCTAAATAATTTGGACTAACACAATGTGCACAACTTCATGCAGACTTTCAATGATAACATGCAGCTATATAAGGCTCTTTTCCAAATCAGGGGAAGGGGCCCAGGCCCCCAAATTTGATGGAAACGAGCACGGAAAGTAGCAAAAGGGGAAGGAAAGACCTGGTGTAATGTCCAATACAGGGGAAAGCTGAATGATTTTAACGAAATTTTGGGAGGGGAAGACGCCCTATAAAGTGCCCTAGTAAAGAAGGGGAAAAGGCTCCGATTTATTCCGAGTTCGAATCCGACTGAGGCCGAGTCATGAAACATGCATATAAAATGTGTAAATAAATCAGCCAATACAGAGCAGAACGAAATATGCATCGAAATATCTGTATATAACGAATAAATAAATACCTGCAATTAAAAATCCTGCACAAATTATCGTTGTTCGTTGTGTGAATGAACACTTTAATTGTTTGTTTCTTCTCAGCTTTCTTGTTTCCGCAACTTTCAAATATGCAGAGCTAGACTGCGAGTTTTCGAATAATAATTTAAAAGTTTAAAACGGAATATTGCAAGTGTTTAAATAAAACACTGAAGACATAAATCTTACTGGTTGAAGCAAATATTGTTTTGTTGCACTTTTCTACGCGAAACTCACATACAATGTTCAAATATATTATGCGCATATGCGCGAAGTGAACGCGTCATATTATTTTCCGCCAGAAATTAACGACACCTAGCGGATCCGAGAGTGAGCGGCAAAGGGGAGTAATAAAGTTTCGAAACAATTTTGATAGAAAAACTCAGTTCGTAACTCTGTTCGTCAATGGAATGTAGAAAACATCATGTGAAAAAAGGTTTTCACGACTACATTTGTGTTGTCATATGTGCGACCGAAATCCAACGTCGTTACAACGTCGTATCATGACGTTGTCCTGACGTCGGATTTCTAACGTCGGATAGACGTTGGATTTAGGTCGCCGACGTCGCGACCAAGATCCAACCAATATCCAACGTCACTTTGACGTCGTGTGCCCACTGGGAAAGTATGTATTAATACAGCCTAAGCCTCCCAGAGTGGATCTAAGCCTTAAGGGTGTGTAGGCCCTCTAGGTGATTCAACGGGAATCAACGCATAACGTAACGAGCAGTGGAGACGGTCCCCGTAGCTGGACAACACGGTCAGGTTCTCATAGGAGCAACAACCCCCGGGACACGTGGTGGGCCCGTCATCAGACCTCACTGGAGGAACGGTACCTCACAACCTCGGTGGAGGTTAATCATCGCGTTATCAACCATTATAGAAGGCTTTTGATGACAATCACCCATCATTGGAAGCGCGCATCATATTCATGAGCTCTCACGCATCATTCTTTGTAACGTTTATGATCAACATTGTTGTAACTGCAACATCACTTTAGTGTCATATATAGTCAGTCGACACCTTCAGTATTTGTTATAATACTACGAACTACGGAGGGAAATAATCAATAAGTGATCTTTATTATGACATACTAAATCTCTATTTATCATACTAACCTCTGACCCATCAAGGCGACTGGAGAGGTCACGGTCACGACTTAGAAGAACAAGTGCAAGACAAGTCAAGCAATAACGAGGGTACGGTGAGTCCAAACTGTTGTTTTGTACGTTATTTCCTTGGCACGAGTTCGCATTTGTCTACACGATTGGGTCTGAGGCACGTTTTTCTCCCTAAATTGGGTGTTTGTTTTACCTCCCTTGATTATAATAATAGTATCCAGTGAGATTGGCGAACACGACGTTCTACTCATTTTGTGACTCGAGTATAATTATATTGACGGGAGAAGTAAATTTACATTCAATACACATTTCTATGATTGTTTAAGTTTTATGTCCAATACCAAATATAAATATTTTATGTAGTGTAACTATATATTTTGTGGCAGCTAGATACTATTTTTACATAACCATGAGTAGTTAGTGCTAGTACGAATGTGGATGTAACCTGTCCTATGACGATGACCAGGTATTTACTGAGGACACAGTGACTTACCATTATTAGAACAGTTAGTAGAGTAGAATCATTAGTGACTTGTGTATTTTAATTATTGTAGTTAGTATTCCACAATGGATCTTACGCAGATGGGTAAGGAGTTAGGTTATGATGGAGAGGAGCTTAGAACCTTGTTAGAGACGAACAGGCTAGGAAAAGGGAATTTAGACTTAAGGAAAGAGAATTAGCAAAGCAGGAAAGAGATGAAGAAAGTAGATTAGCTAAAGATAAGATAGAATTAGAAAATAGATTAGCTAAAGACAGATAGAATTAGAAAGGAGATTTATCAAGGAGAAGCAAGAGTCAGATAAAGAGATGGTAGAACTAGATACAGAGAGAATAGAATTAGCTAGGCAGTTAGAACGGGATAGGCTTGAGACGGACGGTAGACTAACTAAGGCTAAGATGGATATGGAGGTGAATAAAGCAGAGTTAGACCATAAATTAGCTTTAGAGTTGTTAGAAGCTAAGAAAGATAGTGAGGACAGTAAAACTGTAGGTAAAGATAGTTATTCAGGGAAGTTAAAAGGTCCGAAGTTACCATATTTTGATGCTGACAAAGATAAAATGGACAGTTATTTGTCAAGGTTTGAACGATATGCAGAGTTACAGGAATGGAGTAAAGATAAAGACCTGGGATTTTTTCTGAAAAATATTCTGGCCCTTGAATTGCTGAAAAAATACATCCTGGCTCTGACATGAGGGAAACAAAATAAACAGTCCCTCAAACTGTTGAAAAAAAATAATCCAGCCTTCTCTCACATTCTTGGAAAAAAATAATCTGGCTGAGTTCAATTAGAGGAAAAAAAATATCTGGCTCCCTCTTTAGTCTATGATAAATGACGTAGAACTACTCAATCAGCCAATGGATTCAACATGGAAATGTTTAACCACAACTTCTGCTCAGAAGTTTATCGAAATCTCCAGTTAAAATGCATTTAGAAGACAGTGATAGTATTCATGGTTGTAATAAATGTGATGTATATATATCATGGTAGTAATAAATGTAGTATACATTAGTCATGGTAGTTATAAATGTGATAAATGTGGTATACACTGGCAAAGGTGGTAGTAAATGTGTTGTATAAAGTGTTATAAAGTGGACTTGGTAGTAGTTTGGTATACATAGGTCATGGTAGTAATGAATGTGATATTCATATAAAGTCATGGTTATACTTATAGTGGTACACGTAAGACAGTAATAAGGCTATTATGTTTTGATAATTTGTTTTACGATCCCTCGTACGACAAAACGAAATTAGGTATTTTATTTTTCCATAGGGAATTTAATAGTTTATTGTTGTTTTTTTACCTCATCCCAGATTTTAATAGAACATTTCATTCTCTTATTTTCAAATAAAATAGTTAAACTATGCTTTATCATTTTTTCCCCCTTCCTCTTACAGCAATTCTCTGTGTTGATGGTTCGTAAAACAATGATAAAAAATAATGGCCTAAATCTAAATGGGATTGGCATTGGTCAAGGTAGTATGTAAATATTGCAATCCTGTGAGGGGGACAGTGAATATTTGTCAACCTTCTAAGGCTATTTATTTTATTATACTGAAAAATATCTTTGAAAAAGATATTTGGTTCTGCTAAATATTCCATTGAAATAAAACATGAGAAAATTGTATTACTTCTCTCTGTTCAAAATCACTATTCTCAGCACCTAGAAAATAAATGTGCAGATGGTTCTTAGTGTTCTTTCGGAATCTTCAACTGTGAACTCATGAGTAAACTTTTCAAATCATCTTCAGAATGTTGTGCAAACTGTGTCCGCCATTTTTGTCTCGCCTTTTCGAAGAAAAAAAGAGACATATGTGTTGCTTTTCCGACGGCGGCATATCAATGAAATCTTGGACAAGTTCAAAAACCAGCTAGATCTTGTTAGTAACTACAGGTTATGGCCACTGATTTGTTGAAAAATGCTATATTGTATTTTCCTTTGTTAAATCTGTAGTTACTTCATTTTTTATCTGATCTTTACCATATTTGTTTAGAATGTGAATATAAATCCCCCCACCCCCACACCCATTTTCATGTTATTTCATTCATAGAAGAAAGTGGGACAAATTAAAGAATACCCATGCCAGACTAGACACAGCAGACTTTTTGCCCACGATTACCAGGTGAGCGATCTACGGCCATCCTATCCCTGTTGTTTTTGCAGTGTTTTGGAAATGGAAAAAAATACTGATGGGAATTTTTATGTCGAAAACCCATGATATAAGAGCCGTTTTCGCCAGTAGAGCATCGACAGGCCCTCTTGGGCCTCTTGTTTTTAAACAAGTGCACTTAAATGTCATCTCAGCAAATGGAAAACTCCATTGTTTTCAGTTATTAAAATGTTTACAACTTTCATTTAAGCATCATTGACCGTTTTATTTTTAAGTCCAGCCCCCGTTAGGCGAGACATGTGAATTCACGGATTTCTTGTAGTAAATGTTCACTGATTTTCATTTGCGCATGCACTGGTCAGCATAGGACACACCAATAGTCATATAACCTTGCTTTGACTTCACAATCATAAGACAGTACAAATTATACTGGGATGACATTACAAAAAATACCACTCCATGGAGACATTACAACCGATGAGGTATAATTACAATAAATGTGCAAACTTAACATGGGTGTTTGACAAGAGATACATTATTAATAAACTGGGTATCAGTGGTCATGCTAGTAATAAATGTAGTATGCATAGCTCATGGTAGTAATACATGGGGTATTCATTCAGTGGTCGTGGTAGTAATGAATGGGGTATTCAGTGGTCATGGTAGTAATAAATGTGATATACAGTGGTCATAGTAGTAATACTTGTGATATACAGTGGTCATGGTAGTAATACTTGTGATGTACAGTGGTCATGGTAGTAATACTTGTGATGTACAGTGGTCATGGTAGTAGAAAATATGGTAAAGAGTAGCCATGTAATGTTCTTTGGACATGTTAGTAATCAATGTGATATGTACTTTGGATATGTTAGTAATCAATGTGATATGCAGTGGTCATGGTAGTATTACAATACAAGGGTCCTGGTACTTGTGCGATGAACTTTGTGAATATCATCGACAAGTAAGTTGGCTTAAACCCCAGCATTCGGTAGGCCCTACAACCATTATGTATACACTGTAGCTAGTTAGCATTTCGTCTGCTTCAAGATAAGGATTTCAGCATTCTGAACAATCACTGTTCTTATTTTTACAGGTATAGATGCACCAACATTCAAAATTTGACAGTTAGAAAGAAACGTTTTGTTCTAGAAAGTATAGAACATAAATCCATTATATAATTATTTTGATATATCTGTACAGAGTAATGTTTAGTGTATTTTTGAAATGTGTGCTTAAACCTGTCTGAGCAGCATAATGCATAACATGATCAGAAAAGTTTATCTGGGGCCATTTTTTTTTTATACTCAACGCTGGCGTTTAAGAAGCAGCTTCATCCAAATGCAATGCCATGTTACAGACAAGGCTATGCGCTATATGCCAGTGTTAATAAGAATGGTATGGAACATGGTAGTCATTGCCCAGTACAATACAATCGCCAACACCACAAACACAACTTCCAATCAATTCATAATTTAGAAGAGCAAAAGGGGGCTCACATAGAAATCAAACAAGGACAAGCATAACAGTTACTACAGATTAAAACCGGCACATGGAGTTCCATCCACCAAATATGAAAATATCAATATTAAACAAGATCCAATATTCAAAGTCAGTTTTAAATAAGGTCACTGACACTTTTGTCTCACCAACCATGGTGCCAGTTCATTCACATGGTCAAGTATTATTTGTGGAGGTTATGTGGTGGTGAGGTGAGGGGGTAGGGGGTGCGGGGAGGGAGTGGTCAGTAAACATATATAACGAATATCGAAGCAAGACCTTCAATACCTCAGAAGGAATATGAACTGGGCGGGGGAGGGGAAGGGAAGTGTTACTGAATAGGAAAAAAAACAGAATTAATACAATAATGTGTTCATGGTAGTAAACAAGATGCAGACATGGTAACTGAAGAAAATCCAAAAATAATAGAAGTAATATTTGTCTATTTATCTGGGGTGATGGTGGTGGTGGTGTAGGAGTGGGGAAGGTGTGGGATTCATGGGGCTAATGACATTAACAGGCTTGTATCCAGTGAGGTTCATTGAAGTATATGAAGCAGCTTAAAACACGTTAACTGAAACTCTAAGTTGAAAACATTGTATCATCTAGCTAAAATGAAATAAAGTTATGAAACATGCGTCCTTGATGACTGATGACATTTGTCAAGCTCCTTTCATAGAGATATATTACTAGTGAGTATTGAAATAAATGGACTTCTAAGTCGAAAATAGGCTACACCTTTCTAAAATACAATTCAGAAAATATTTATCCAGAAAAAGGGCCATAATTTCGCTAACATGCAATACAGAGTTATGGAACATGTGTCTACTAGCATCCACGCTTTACTAAAGTTGTATTAATAATTAACAATGACCTATTGCAATACAAGGACTTGCCTAAAAACTTTAAACAGAATTTTGAAGTCGAAAAAGGAACATAACGTTGCTTAAATGCAATACAGAGTTAATATGGTATATGTGTCTTATATTGCCCTTACATTCCAAGCTTTACTGAAGTTTTGTTGATGTATGACTTTCAGTTGTTAAAATACACTTTTCAAAAACGAACTTAAACCAGAAATTCAAAGTAATAAAAGGGCCTTGCTTTTGCTTAAATGCAATACAGAGTTATAGAACATGTGTCTACCAGTGACCTTGATGGTACTGACGACATAATTCAAGTTTCACTGACCAGTGGTTACTGAAAAAATTGGATTTAGCCAATAACTGAAAACCAACGTTGACGTCGACACAAACGATGAGTAGATCTACAACAGCTCTTCTTATTCTACGACTAGTAAAACTTAAAATGATATTCTGGCTAGATCAGTAAGAGGTCCCAGAGATGTGGGCAGGTGAAGTAGATAATGAGGAGGTTAAGACTACATATCAATTTGTGTTAGATCTTAAGGAGAAACTAGAGGAGACTTGTAAGATAGCTCAAAGTCAGTTAGTTAAGGCAAGTACCAAGTACAAACGGTACTATGACCAAAAAGTAGTTAATGTTGCAGCTATTGAGGATAGTGAAGAAGGCAGTAGTGAGGACACTGGCCCTATGTATTTTCCCACTTGTGTAGGTAAGCAGACAGCAGCCGATGTAGACATATCGGGCATGTTTAGTGTAGAGCAGCAACGAGAGATAGGTAGTTTACTCTCGGAGTTCAATGAAGTCTTGTCCGACAACCCGGGGCAGACAGATGGAGTACAACATGATATTGTACTCACATCAGGGGAACCAATTAGAATTAAGGGGTATCCCATTCCATTTCACTCCCCATCAATTGTTGACGAGAAGGTGAAAGTCATGTTGAAATTGGGTGTCGTCGAACCTTTAAGCGCCACTTTTTCATCCCCAGTCGTACTTATTAAGAAGAAAGATGGGACAATTCGATTCTGCATCGATTTTAGACAGCTCAATAAACGTACCGTTTTTGATGCAGAGCCAATGCCTAATATTGAGGAGGTTTCCTCTAAACTTGCGGCATATTCGTATTTCTCGAAGTTAGACCTCAGTAAATGGTATTGGAAAGTCCCATTTTCAGACCAAGCTAAAAAGATGACCTCTTTTGAAACTTCACAGATACTTTTTAAGTACAAGGTCAAGCCCTTCGGTCTCGTAAACGCTCCTGCAATCTTCTGTAGGTTGATGAGGAAGGTAAGGATTTGTCCAACACAGATAGTTTTGTAGATGACATCCTGGTGTTTACAACAGCAGTTGAAGACCATATTAAGGCTCTGCGTCATTCGTTGGAACGACTACGCCGGTTTAAGCTGACTGCAAAACCTAGCAAATGTCACATATGTTACGCAGATATAGTGTGTCTGGGTCATGGTGTCGGGAGAAGCCAGAAATTGAAACCCAACCCCGACAAGGTTAAGGCAATTCAGGAAGCACCAAGACCCGATACAAAGAAACAAGTTAGGTCATTTTTAGAGTTGGCGGGGTTTTACAGGAAATTCTTCATAATATTTCGGCTATAGATGCACCTTTGTCAGACTTGACAAAGAAAGGTCAACCCGATAGTATAACTTTCGGGGAAAGCCAGGAGCGAGCTTGTGTCTGTTTAAAGGAAAATCTGGTCAAAACTCCAATACTAAAATTACCTGAACTTGACAAGGAGTTTCTCCTCAGAACGGTTGCCTCCAATATAGGGATGGGTACAATCCTAATGCAAGAGCAAGATGGGTGTAGTCTCCCCGTGGCTTACGCAAGTCGGAAACTACTACCCCAGGAACGCATATGTTATCGAATGGGAGTGTCTTGTAGTAGTGTGGGGAGTCAGTAAATTCCACCGATATGTTTTTGGTAAGGAATTTATCTTGGAGACTGACCACCAACCGTTAGCGTATACATGTATGAACAAAGCAAAGGTAGTCAACAGTAGGTTAATGAGGTGGACACTGACTCTTCAGCCTTACCGGATGAGAATTAAAGCAATCCGAGAAAAGGACAATATTGGGCAGACTATTTAAGTCGCCGCACATAATGACATGATAAAATACAATAGCAGAGTACAATAGTATAATAGTGTATGGCAGTGTATTGTACAATAGCAGTATATGTTACGATAGTGTAGTGTACAATTGTAGAATATTGTTGACATGTTAATGTTTAATTTTCGTCCCATTTTGCTATTATTTTACTATTATGAAACATAAATATTCTATTAGGGAACACATAGCATAGTTAGGTTATAACAGCAGTGGATCTTTTCCGGAAGACGGTCGTTGTACTGGCTGAAGGTTGCATTCCTCTGTAGTAATATTTAACATACTCAGGCGATTTAGCGATCAGTTTGTACGTTTTGCGCTAATTGCTAGGAAGAATAATGGTTTATTAACATGTAAATATAATTATATAATTATATGTTTAAGTGGGGAGATATTGTCACAAAATAATCTCGAGTATAGCGTATTGGTCGTACATAGCTCTTTAAGAACTTGGCGACATCTGTCAGTCACATGCTAATCCATTGTTCAATTGAAACAAACTCACCGGTTGCATGATATATTAATGTCCCACGGAAAAGCGAGCAATTTTATAGCGCCGGTAGAGGGAGTACGGCAGGGCCGTTCAATCGGTTTATATGAGCGTTAATGCATGTAAAAATATAGGTATTTTACAATCTATCTCTCTAAAGGGCAAAATCGTTTAAGGGTCCTTTCGTGTAGATATGAGAATTGCGTCTGTTGCCACGTGTCTCACGGAATGAACGTGGGAAATGATGGTTGGTTATAAACTGCATTTTTCTCCAGTCATGGCCGGGACATGTTGATAGTTGCTTTGGTTGGAGCAGTCGTTTGAAAGGGTGAAATTCACAGGCAATATGTGGTCAGTATATATATTTTATGAAATTGTATTGTACATTTGTATTCAATTGGCGTCGCCATTTTGTTTTGTGATGTTGCTACTTCCGGTTAGCTTTTATATGTTTTTCAAACATTAACTTGATACAACTAGCATATAATTCTGAAGTTACTTTATTAGATACAATTATTATAGTCGATCATTAATTGTAATACACGATTAAATTGATAACGTTGTATATTGGGTGCATGGGTTAACGGTGAAAGGATATACATGTATATATGCCGATGTGTATAACTCATTAAATGTAATACAATATTAAATTGATAACGTTGTATATGAATTGCATTGTTTAACGGTGTTTAACGGTGAGATGCTATTGTATATATGCCGATGCGTATATACGGTGTTGTAGAATACGTATACATTGCTACACATCATAATTAGAGAGTGGCTCACACATATTTACGAGATAATGATTTGTTTGTGTACTGATAATTGTATAGGATCGTTGTGTTAATGAACCGACATCTAAAAGTATGTATTATTACACCCTAAGCCTCCCAGAGTGGATCTAAGCCTTAAGGGTGTGTAGGCCCTCTAGGTGATTCAACGGGAATCAACGCATAACGTAACGAGCGGTGGAGACGGTCCCCGTAGCTGGACAACATGGTCAGGTTCTCATAGGAACAACAACCCCCGGGACACGTGGTGGGCCCGTTATCAGACCTCACTGGAGGAACGTTACCTCACAACCTCGGTGGAGGTTAATCAACGCGTCATCAACCCTTATAGAAGGCTTTTGATGACAACCACCCATCATTGGAATCGCGCATCATATTCATGAGCTCTCGCGCATCATTCTTTGTAACGTTTTTGATCATCAACATTGTTGTAACTACAACAACACTTTAGTGTCATATATAGTCAGTCGACACATTCAGTATTTGTGGTAATACTACCAAGGTCTTAAACTTCCATGAGAGTCTTTTTCATATTTCATCTGTGTATTTGCTTGTTTTTCTTGATAATTGTATATATATTTAACATATTTTAAAAGTTGCATTAAACTTATTTAAATGCAGTCACCGTCATTGATTATTTCCTGAGCTCGTCCCAACCACTAGGGTCATCTTGCGACAGTAACAAGAAATTCATAAATGTTGAAGTTCCTCTTTTAAAAATTGATCCATTTCAGTACTGTAACAGTATTTAATGTAAAGATGCTTGAGCCAAATACATACTAGATGTCAATAATGAAACTTTGAAGGAATACTTTTTGTTGTGTTATTTTGCTGTGTTATGTGTTGTTTTAGTCTTTTACTTTCCGAAAGTAAAGGTCTTACGTAGCTTAAAACCTGTTGAAATGATGCATAATTAATAGGTACTGTCATCTAGTCTGTATTTATATCCTGTGAAATCTTTTCACGTAAACAATACAAAAGCATATTGTCAGGTAAAAGCGTTTGCGGGCGGAAAAAAATATGAACATCAATGAATCACAACGTAAATAAAATTACGAATTACCGTTCCATGAATGAAGATGTTTTTTCTGAATTAATTGTTCGTTAAATATTGTTTGATTGAAGTGATCAAAATGTTGCAAGTAAAAACACAAAAACACGAAACATACGTGTACGCATGTGTACACGTATTTTGACAATTTCTTTGAAACTGTACTATTTACAATAATTCTGAGTAATTGAAGGAAAAAAGCAAATGTAGATAAATGAAGAGTAAACATATTGAGAAGAAAAAAATATTGGTTTGAAAAGTTTAAACCTAAAAACCAGTTTAAAAAAAAGAAAGGTAAAAAGAAACAAATAGTAAAATCCTTATCTGAGCATCAATAGACATCATGCTTTTTAGCTCTACTGAACAAAGATCAGCAGAACTTATGCCATGGTGCGGTGTCCTTCGTGCGTCTGTCTGTCCGTAAACTTGTTTGTAGCGACTATTCCTCTGAAGCTACGAGATGGATTTTCATGACACTGTACATGAATGTTGCCCATGATGTCTAGTTGATCATTAACAAAATTCCATGTTGATGTGAAATCCAAGATGGCTACCAAAACTAAAAACAGATTTTTAAAAAGCAAGTTTGTAGCGACTACTTCTTGAAAACTATAAGTGATATTGATATGGGACATTTTTCTGAAATGATCATCATGACATGATGTTGGTCCTTGTCGAAAATCGTTGTGATTCTACGTTAAACATGGCTGCCAGTGGCCATCATTATTTACATAGAGTTATATAGTAAAAACTTGTAGCGACTACTCCTCTGAAACTACTTTACGGATTTTCATGAAACTTCACAGGAATGTTGCTCTTGGTGTCTAACTGATCCTAGCAAACTTTCAGGTTTGCCGGAAATTCAAGATGGCCGCCACGGTTAAAAATACCTTTTTTAAAAAGAAGTTTGTAGCGACTACTTCTTGAAATCTATAAGTGATATTGATATGGTATTTTTCCTAAAATGATCAGCATGACATGATTTTGATCCTTGTAGAAAATTCTTTTGATTCGACATTAAACATGGACGCCAGCGGCCATCTTTGTTTACATAGAGTTATATAATAAAACTTGTAGCGACTACTTCTGAAACTAAATAACGGATGTTCATACAATTTCACAGAAATGTTGCTTTGGATGTCTAGTTGATTATAGCAAAATTCCAGTTCGGCCGAAAATTCTAGATGGCCGCCACGGCTAAAATTAGGTTTTTAAAATACAAGTTTGTAGCGACTACTTCTTGAAAACTATAAGTGATATTGATATGGGACTTTGTCTGAAATGATCAGCATGATATGATGTTGGTCCTTATTGAAAATTATTTTGATTCGACATTAAACATGACAGTCAGCGGCCATATTTGTTTACATAGAGTAAAAACTTGTAGCGACTACTCCTCTGAAACTACTTGACAGATTTTCACAGGAATGCTGATCTAGCTATCAAAACCTTTCAGTAGAACCTCAAAGTCATTGACCTCTTGTTTGGCCCCTTTTATATTTAGAAAAAATGTATATAAATTTATAAGTTTTTATGAAAGTGTGGCAGTGGAGTTCATGTTTTTAGAGCTGAGTCCAACATCAAGAATGGACGGTTATTATACACTCCTTGGAAGAAGTAAGAGTGGGGGTGCATATTGCTTTGCAAATGTCTATCGGTCCGTCCCGAAATCATGTCTTCGCGGTAACTCGAGATCAGCTGGCACTACAAATTCTAAACTTGGCAGGAATGTATGAGTATGGTCTAGTTGTGCACCTCCACTTTTGGGTAGATTCGAATAAGGAATGTGGTTGCTATGGTAAAAAAACATGTAAAAAGTCACTAAACATTGCTTGTCTTCGTGATAACTCAAGAACAGATGGCACAACAAACTCGAAACTTAGCAGGAATGTTTGTGTCATGGTGTAGTTGCGCACCTTGCCTTTTTGGGTAGATTTGCTTAAGAAATGTGGTTGCCATGGTAACAAAACTTTTAAAAACATCACTAAACATTGCTTGTCTTCGCGGTAACTCGAGGCCATCTGGCACTACAAATTCGAAACTTAGCAGGAATGTATGAGTCATGGTCTAGTTGTGCACCTCCCTTTTTGGGTAGATTCGAATAAGAAATGTGGTTGCCATGGTAACAAAACTTGTAAAAAATAACTAAACATTGCTTGTCTTCGTGATAACCCAAAAACAGATGTCACAACACACTCGAAACTTGGCAGGAATGTTTGTGTCATGGTGTAGTTGTGCACCTCGCCTTTTGGGGTAGATTTGCTTAAGGAATGTGGTTGCCATGTCACTTGTAAAAAAATCAATAATCGTTGCTTGTCTTCGTGGTAACTCGAGGACAGCTGGCACTACAAATTCGAAACTTGGCAGGAATGTATGAGTCATGGTCTAGTTGTGCACCTCTCCTTTTGGGTAGATTCGAATAATAAATGTGGTTGCTATGGTAACTAAACATGTAAAAAATCACTAAACATTGCTTGTCTTCGTGATAACCCAAGAACAGAATATCTGATGTCACAAGACACTCGAAACTTGGCAGGAATGTTTGTGTCATGGTGTAGTTGTGCACCTCGCCTTTTGGGGTAGATTTGCTTAAGGAATGCGATTGCCATGATCACTTGTAAAAAAATCACTAATCGTTGCTTGTCTTCGTGGTAACTCGAGGACAGCTGGCACTACAAATTCGAAACTTGGCAGGAATGTATGAGTCATGGTCTAGTTGTGCACCTCTCCTTTTGGGTAGATTCGAATAATAAATGTGGTTGCTATGGTAACTAAACATGTAAAAAATCACTAAACATTGCTTGTCTTCACGATAACTCAAGAACAGCTGCCACAGCAAACTCGAAACTTGGCAGGAATGTTTGTGTCATGGTGTAGTTGTGCACCTCGCCTTTTTAGGTAGATTTGCTTAAGAAATGTGGTTGCCATGGTAACAAAACTTGTAAAAAAATCACTAAACATTGCTTGTCTTCGCGGTAACTCGAGGACAGCTGGCACTACAAATTCGAAACTTGGCAGGAATGTATGAATCAGGGTCTAGTTGTGAACCTCCCTTTTTCGGTAGATTCAAATAAGAAATATGGTTGCTATGGTAACAAAACATGTAAAAAATCACTAAAAATTGCTTGTTTTCGCGATAACTCAGGAACAGCTGGCACAACAAACTCGCAACTTGGCAAGAATGTCTGTGCCATGGTGTAGTTGTGCACCTCTCCTTTTTGGTTGATTTGCTTAAGAAATTTAGTTGCCATAGTAACAAAACTTGTAAAAAATCACTAAATATTGCTTATCTTCGCGATAACTCAAGAACAGCTGACTCTATAAAATCGAAACATGGCAGGAATGTTGGTGTCATGGTGTAGTTATGCACCTCCACTTTTTGGGTAGATTTGCTTAAGAAATGTGGTTGTCATGGTAACAAAACTTGTTAAAAGCACTAAACATTATTTGTCTTCGCGATAACTCAAGAACAGCTGGCACTACGAACTCTAAACTTGGCAGGAATGTTTGTGTTATGGTGTAGTTGTGCACCTTCCCTATTGGGTAGAATCGTCGAAGAAATGTGGTTGCCGTGGTAACAAAACTTGTAAATCCTAAACATGTGTCTGTAAATATTATGAAAACATTTTTATTACAGTATTCTCCACCATCCACATTTAGTAGCCGATATAATGATGATGATACCCTCTTTGTTTATTTATTAATTCAGTGTCTCTCTGACGTTCTGTTTATCTTCGATAGAAGGTGCGTCTGTATCAGTCTATCAGAACGATACAGTAACCAGAATCTCAATTAAATGGCTGCCACGTCAAACTTTTTTATAAGTACAGTTCCAGACTGAAAACATGCAAGCATCACAGATGATCTAGACTATCGTTCGGGAGGGTTGGCGGTCTGTTCAGAATTTTGTGATGTCTGGGCGATCTCTGTAGTGTAAGGAAACACGCTTTTCTTTCGAGAAAAGAGATCCAGGTTCAAGTCTTGGCAAACTTACAGAGTTGTACATACAATTTTTATTTTTGCAGATCGATAATGTTGTTTTTGCACCGCATGAACTTACAAATATATACATTTGATCACATTATTACCGTATGTAAATTGTAATTCTTCATACATGTACATATTCAGAGTGTGTTTTTTATATAATTGTGCATTGCAACATGTTTTATATAAAATCGATTCAAGCTAACTAGAAGGCCTTATTGCCTACTGGCCGTTTTAAGTCGGTAAACCTGTCTTCACCACCCTTTCTGTTGTTTTTTGTCTCTTTCATTGTATTTTCAAGTCCTTGTTTGCAGGACAATGCGGACCTACGATGCCATTGCGTTCGGACGCTGCGGTTTCTATAGGACCCTATATCTCATTTTTACAGTAAAAAGTTAGCTTTTTAAGAATACATATAGCCGGAACTAAGCTATAGTGAATTGTCGGTTTTAGCGAAGTTTTTTTCAGTTCGCTGTCCAGCTCTTTAAAGCTACAGAGTCTCTATATCAATCGATTTCTTCTTTTTAGGCTTGTCTTTATTTGTAACTTCATGTTCACCGGCTCATGTCGAAATCGGGTATTTCAGCGAGCAAATACAGCGCAGGAAATAATTTACTGTATATACATCGACCAGTACACATCGTACCTATACACAGGTAACAGTAATTTTTACAGAAATAAGTAGTTAGCCTCTTCGGGGCTCGAAAAAACGACCTTCTGATTTCAAGTCCGGTGCTCTATCCACTGAACTATAACGCTACTTGAAACAATAGTATACTAACTACCATTTATTATGAGGCAACATTTTTGAACGCAAATCAAGACGGATCAATACATATGTAGTCCATATTGTCGCACGTGCAAATTAACATTGCCTGGTGTAATACTGTATGTTATCAATATGAAACAAATACTTCGCCTCAAAACAACCATATCTCGACTTGCTATTTAGCGCTTGGTGAGTTTGTGTGCGCGCGCTTGTTATTACGTAATGCCTATTCAGTGTTAAAAATGCTACAACATACCCATAAATAGCAGTGGTCTAGTGGTTCAGCGTACATCGTTCAAAACGTACAAGTGAAAGGCTGTGGTTCAAATCCCGTTCCGGGCAACTATTTTGTTATCACATATATTCTGGAGCCCTATATTTATCGATGTTACCTGTATATACCTAAATAAAAATGTGAAATTTTATGCATCGATTTCTGCTTATATACCGAATGTTGGAGTGTTCGTCGATTTGAAACTACCTCACACGTCACTCATTCATATTGATGAGTTATTACGATGGAGTGTACAGCTTTAAGTCTTTGTTTAATATAAAAAAAATAGGTAAAATAGCGCTTTCTTGGTTATAGCAAAGCATTTAAATTGCACGTTTAGTTTCAAATAAAAACATTTCATCTTTATTTCAGTTTTCCATTATGTTCTCTGCCTTTGCTACACCAAATTGAATTCACTATTAGTTTTACACAAAAACAACAACGCATATGATGCTTTAATTCCAATGTAATGAATTAAACCAAATATATACTACAATTTTTATTCTTAGTCCCTCATCGCTGTTGGTTCGATCCTTCATGGGCCTAGGAATATTTATGTGAGGAAGCTATCCAGCTGGCTTGCGGAACGTCGGTGGTTCTACAAAGGTGCCCGCCCGTGCAAGAAAATTGCCCAGAGGGCCTCGGGTCTTCCTCCAACAATGGAAGCTGGAAAAGTCGCCATATGACCTTAGCTGTTCGTGCGACTATAACATCCAATTCATTTCTGTTCAATTTTTACTTCACATTGACCGATAATTTTGATTTGTGGTTTTCGTTAGCATGGTTGATAAAATAACTGTATAACAAAAACATCATCTGACTATCATTTACAACATTCAGCACTCTGTCTGCACTCTTTCTGGTTTTATTTAATATATGTTATGTAACCTTTATCTAAAGTCTACGCACATAAAGCAGAGTTGCATTTATCGGTGAATTCATGCAAGCATATTGTGTATCCTTGTCTTTATTTTATTTGCTCTGTCGATATGCGTGTTATAAGAAAATAAATATAAAAGTCGAACAGGAAATTTAGCATTCAGGGACCATAATCAACCAAATCATATTTATAATAAGTAAGTGGCACTGTAATTGACATCACACACATAAAATGGTTGACAATAGGGCTACCGCCTTGGAACGGTGAGTGGCATATCGCCGCTTGGGGTTTAAACCAGGTTCTAGGCACATTCATAATATTCCCCGCCAGGCTCTAAAAACTAAGTAACATTAATATGTAGGCACTATATGGGTGATCATGTGTAGTGGAATAAAACAAACAAAAGCCTAGAAAGCCACAAAGCAAGTACTCAATGACTTGGAAGCAGTCGGAGCAACAAGAGAAATAATGAAGGCAGAAGTCATATATAATATAAAGGTCATTAAACTTTTATTTAAAATATTCAACCACCATGTGGGTTGTTCCTCTAAATGGCACACACATTTGTGCCGCTGAATACAGCAAGTCAACGGTATACGTCATGATACAGCACGCACCATAAATAAAACTTATTATTTGTTACATATTCAGTCACCACGTTGTTTGTTCCCCTAAATGGCACACATATATGTGCCTCTGAAAAAAGCATGTCATTGGTATACTTCTATGCATCAAAAAGAAGTTTAAATGTTGACAAACGTGTGATGAAATTAATAAGTGTGGGATTCCCTCAACTCCTAAAGGTGACTTATAAGGCTTTGCGGTTGTGCTTCTGTCTGGTTTGACTCCAACTCTATGTCAGACTGAAAATACAGTATTTTACCTTGACGTACAGGATTTGTATAACTTATATATTGTACTGCCATTGATATTGAAAACGGGTCGGTCCACAAAATCTACCAACATTAGTTAGAGTATTTTACAAAACGTAGTTACATAGTGTTTACAAATAAGCAAGAAATAAGTACATATACCCGAGATAAGTTGACCTAGCTGGCGTTACTTCCTTGTTTCTTTAAATAACACTAAAGTTACAACTTGGCAAGGTAGATATACAAGTGGAACAAGAAATGTAGCATTAAAGGAGACAGTTAACCACAAACACGCACAGACACAAACGACTACAGAGATGCATAAAAGGCAAGATAGTGACAATAGGGCTGCCGCCTTGGTCAGTGGCAAAAAAATGCCGCTGGGGTTTAAACCAGGTTTTAGGGTGCACAAAACCTCACTCTAACCCAATTGTCATCCCAGTAAATGGGACAGTGTCAATAAAGATATCCCCGCCAGGTTATATTCTCTAACAAACAAGGCTGAGGCCAATATTTACAACGTGACAAGACTTACCCGGTAGTCACGTATATACCTTCGTCGCATAACTGTACAGTAGTTGCAATTGTAAATTAAACAAAGAGAGTGTGCTAAATATGCGTGATTGGTCATAAATGACGGGTATGTGCCCGTCAAACCTGATATAAGATCCACCACAATTTAACTTCCGTGGATGTAACCTGACATAATAATGTACCTTGCTTATATGTTTTGATATATGCACTTACCAGTTTCATTGTGATACCAATGGTGTATTTAAAATCTTTACAAATGTTTGCGAAATATATCCCTGTCTGTTGCCATTGCATTGTATTGCATTGCATTCCCTGGTGGTAATTAATGCCTTAGACCATTCTCGTGTTATGCTGCATTCCCTGAATGTTATTGAAGTCTGTGGTCAATATTATATTACATTGTATTTTATGAGGTTACTGAAGAATTTTGTATCAAATAGTATTCCCTAGAAGTCGTTGTTTTACAATGAGGCCAATCATGTATTGCATTGTATTCTTTGGAGGTCATTGAAGGCTAAGGTCAATATTTTATTGCATTGCATTCCCTGATGTCATTGAAGTCTGAAGCCAATTAAGTATTGCATTGCCGTCCCTGGAGGTCATTGAAGGCTAAGGTCAATATTTTATTGCATTGCATTCCCTGATGTCATTGACGTCTGAAGCCAATTGTGTATTGCATTGCCGTCCCTGGAGGTCATTGAAGGCTAAGGTCAATATTGTATTGCATTGCATTCCCTGAGGTCATTGAAGTCTGAAGCCAATTTTGTATTGCATTGCAGTCCCTAGAGGTCATTGAAGGCTAAGGTAAATATTGTATTGCATTGCATTCCCTGAGGTCATTGAAGTCAGATGCCAATGTTGTATTTCTTTGCCGTCCCCGAACGTCATTGAAGGCAAAGGTCAATATTGTTTTGCATTGCATTCCCTGAGGTCATCGAAGTCTGAAACCAATTTTGTATTGCACTGAAGTCCCTGGAGGTCATTGAAGGCTGCAGCCAATTGTGTTTGGCATTGCAGTCTCTAACGGTCATGGCAGTAGGAGGCCAATCTTGTACTGCACTGCATTCTACGGAGGTATTTGTAACTGTATTGCATTGTTATTCCAGGATATCATAAACGTATGAGGCCAAGTTTGTATTACATTACATTGCATTGCCCTCGGCGTCATTGAAGTCTGAGTCCAATCATGTATTACACTGCATTATCCTGAGGGTCATTGTAGTTTGAGGTCAACGTTTTATTATATTGCATTCAATAGATGTCTTTGAAGTCGGAGACCAGTCTTGTATTAATTTGTTTGTACTCCCTGGAGGTCAATGAGATGTAAGGCCAATAGGTCATAACACAGCAATTTATCAAGATCATTTCAGTCTGAGACAATCATGTATTGTAGGTATACAAGTTGAACACAGTCAATCAATACCGCGCATTAAAACAAACAACAATTACAATGTTAATAAGAAACAAGGCATGTGACGTCACAAACACAAACGGGTTGACAATAACGCTACCGCCTCGGAACTGTCAGTGGTAAAACAGCTACTGGGGGTTTAAACCAGCTTCTTCTAGGGTGCACCAAACCTCACTATTATCCTGCTGTCATCCCAATAAAGCGGGACAGTGGAAATAAAGAAATCCCCGTCAGGCTATATTCTCCTTGAATAACATTGCATTCACTTGAGTTTGAAATTGAGGTCAATTTTGTATCACATTGAATCTTGCTGGGCGTAATGGTGTAAACATAATTAAAACAAATATGATATATGATAACATAACAAGTTTATTATTGTTTTCAGAACGCATACAATAGTGAGAGTATAAACATAATCACAGAAAATTGCCTTCATTAAGATGCATTGACTTTGCCCGACAATATACATATTTACATGTTAACGCATGCGTCCACATAACATGTGTGACTAAAGCTGCTTGTGCAACGCTTCTGTCACATCGGTTACGTTTTATTCATATGTACAATTATTATTTGGAGCAGTATATATTAAAAAAAATATTAAAAAACAATGAGTGAGAAAATCAGTTCTTGTCCTTGTCAGAATAGTATCCATTTTATACATGTTAGACTTTGCCCATTTTGCAAACAATAGCATTGCTTGGATTACTTGGGCTTTATTGTGTTACTCTTCTGTATGACCATGCAAATTGCCTGTATTGTTTTATAAAAACACACGGTTATTATTTTGAATAACAACACATAGTTATTATTATTTTTTATAACAACACAATGTTATTATTATTTTTTTAACAACACAAGGTTATTACAGTTTATTTCTATGCATAAGTATGTTATGTAACAAAATCCTGCAAAATTATTGTGGTTTCATGTTCAAATCCTTGCAGTTAAATATAGATACAATATAAATCACATTATATAATGTTATATCAGGTATCACGCCAGAGAGATTCAAACAGAGGACGTGCTGCTTCAAAGGGTTGTTAGGGGAGATAACTAGCTATTTTCCCACCATTGTACTGTAATGTTAGCGTGTGCATACGGTAAACCTGGTCAGAGTAGTAGCTAATCTGGTGTTCCCCTCAACTCCGAGTTTTAAGGAGTCCAAAATAACGAATATAACCATGTATGCTTCATAAACGGGTTAACCATTTTGCTTTGTTTTCAATTTGCCTTTTATGTACATGTGTTGTTCCTAATATCGGAAATTGTGTTTAACGGCTTCACTAACTCGTCGCCATTTAACAAAATGTCAAAGAGTTAAACGAGCCTTCCGTAAATTGAAAATTACTATTTGAAGTCATGATTTAAACATTTCACAAGGCCAGACTAATCATTAAACTTATCGATCTAGATTTCACACAACTTATGATATGAAGGAAACATACCGTTAAATGCAAATGTATACACGTTTGCTATAGAAGACCGTAACAAGTTACGCTGACGCCACCCTATGTAACTGAATTTATGTCTTATACAAGTCCGTATACATATACACGAGGATACCGTTATATGCAACTGTATATAACATGGTCTATAAAAATCTGTATACATATACGAAGGACAATATGATGCCGTTCTATGCAAATGTGTGCGTGTGCTATAAGATTCCGAATGCACATATGAAGGAAGCGGATACTGTTATATGCAGCTGTATATAATATGTTCTATAAAAGTCCTTATACAAAGATACCGGTATATGAAACGGTATATAATATGTCCTATAGTAACCCCAATACATATACGAAGGACGCTGATATCGTTATATGCAACTGTGTATAATGTTCTATACAAATCAGTATACATGTACGAAGGACGCGGATAAATAATCCGTCTGTTCAAGTTCAGTCAGTCAAGGATCAATGTCATGCAATGTTTATGTCTGTGTGCATGCGTGCGTTGCATACGGATTATTCAAGTAAGGGTTATGCAAGTTCCGTGTCCTTTCGCAGACGCTTAAAGACACAGATGTTCGGCAGAGACTTAAGTACTGAGGGTATATGCAGTTGAGGGATTGTTCAAATAACTAAGATGCGACGAATCAAACCTCGAAAGTTTTCTTTGTAATATGTCATTTTAACGGTCTCAATAAATACTGAAAAGGTAATCAACAACCTCCCACTATCTCAACCGGTTTTGTAAGTCATGGACCAGACATGAACATTGCATGACATTGATCCTTGACTGACTGAACTTGAACAGTCGGATTAGAACTTGATACGAGACACGCGGTATATGGACGATATACATGCACAACTAACATGTAACAAATTTCAGCCTATTGCCTGAAATGGGTTAGACGTTAAGGATCAGACACATTGAAAGACCTTGACCCGTGCTCTTGAACATACGAGAATTATGCATATTCACAACACAAAATCCGTTGATGACACATACATATATAACGTGTCATCCCATTACCTCAAGAAGCATAGGAAAGCTTGGATCGAGCACGAAGAAAACAAGAAAATAACACGACGTTTATCTTGAATCCACGGTCCAAAATTTGGTAGATGACATAGATTCAATGGATGATACATACAAAACCCGATATATCAAGCAGTTCAGAAGGTATGGGCAGTACACGAAAAATAACACGGCCGCGGTGTTTTTAAAGCAATACATTTTCCAATCCACGTTAAACATTAAAAAAAACACAAAAAACTATATCATCAAAAACAAAACTTCTGTAACATACGAGTTTCTTCTGCTCGTTGCCGAGCTCAGTCAACATTGTTATATCATAAAAGCATTCTTATCAAATTTGGTGAACGACAGACACCATTTTCTAAACGTTTTGCGTATTTTAAATAGTAACTTATTTCAAATAATCAAGGCCTATAACTCTGAAACGCTTGTCATTGTCAGTCTCGGTCATTGTCGGTCATTGTTAACGGTGGCTTAGTGGTTGAGCGTCCGCTTCGTATGCGAGAGGTCAGCGTTTCGATCTCCGGCCGGGTCACACAAAAGACTCCATAAAATGGCTCTAGTACCTCCCTTGTTTTCCGTTAAACATATAAACGGTAGTGCTTGTTACTGGTCGGCCGAGAGTTAGCATAATGTGACTTGTTTAGGGTTTCATATCATGTGACTACGGCTTGGTACTCCACTATAAAACTGAACATTGAGCAAATGCTAAAAGTAGACGCCGTGGTGACATGTCTGAAAGATTGTTAAAGGCGACGTTAAACCTTACACATATGTATATACATACGCTCATTGTTAGTGATTTGGTAGTGATTGTTTACTGAATGAATATTTTATTGAAAGCATAGACATATTATCGGCTCATTTATGCGATATATTCAATTGCATTTTGAATTCCGGTTTTTACCCAGAAAAATGGATGGAAGGGATTATAATTCCTTTACACAAAAAAGGTGATGTTAATGATGTAAACAATTATAGAGGCATTACGCTAGTTAGTTGTTTCTCAAAGCTTTTTACTACTGTTGATGCGATTTTTATACTTACGTCATTAGTCCAAAAATACTTGAATGAAAACAAACGATTGTATGTTATTTTTGTCGATATGATGAAATGTTTTGATTCTATTTATAGTAGATATGCCAACAATAGAACACTTTGTGAAGAAAGATATTGCCTAATGTGTAATAGTTTAGATATAGAAGATGAATTTCATTTTGTATGTATTTGTCCTTGTTATATTTGATATTAGAAAGAAATACTTAAAAAGTTGTTATTACAAACGTCCTTCTGCTTTCAAATATTTGGAGTTACTGAAATCACATGACAAGATAGAAATAATATAACTTTCTTTATATGTTAAAGAATCAATTATATTAAGAAACGCATTATTAACTATTGAAAGGTAGTTACTTAGTTCAACCTCCTACTCTTATTTACTATACTACATAATAATAATAATAATAATAATAATAATAATACTGAAATGATAAATTATACCATTTGTATATATTTCACCATTGAAATCACATGACAAGATGGAAATAATAAAACTTTCGTTATGTGTTAAAGAATCAATTGTATTAAGAAACGCTTTATTAACTATTGAAAGGTAGTTACTTAGTTCAGCCTCCTACTCTTATTTACTGTACTACATAATTAGAATAATAATAATAATAATAATAATGAAATGCTTAATTATACCATTTGTATATATTTCACCATTTACTTGTATATATACGTTGTCATTATATATGCTAATATGTATGTATTGTAGACGATGTACTTTGTACAAGTCTGAATAAAAAGTCTGTCTGTCTGTCTGTCTGTATGTCTGTCTGTTAAACGCATTAAAGGTCTCAATGAAACACAGATACAATTACGTAAATGGTATAAACTGAAATTTGAATATATACTCGGTAAAAAAAGTTTTCAACCAGGGTATATAAAGTCATATAAAAATAAAACTAGTGACAGAATTTACGCATCATTTTTTAGTAACCAAGGTCTATCCAACCCGGTTAATTCTGTACCAGAACCATTAAATTCCAAACAAGATTTGATTTTAAAAAAATATCGCGAACGCACAAAGGGTCTGTAAAAAATGTTGCAAAGTTCATAAAAAGTACCAGTTACGGACACATTCGAGTAACCAATAAAACGATTATTATTTTTTCGCAAACTTTCATTGTAAACGATAATTATTGTTGATTGTTGATCTATTGTGAATTATCAACTGAGATAATAAGAGTTATGGTCGAATGTCATGGTTCAGCGATCATTGTTCGGGTTCGAACACTGCCATGGTCCAAAACTTTTTTTACAGAGTATATTTGCGCACTCAAGGCCAATAACTTCGTAATGCTGCGGTCAATATTATTCATTGCCCTGTCCAAAATGATATTTAAGATCATCAAATTCGTTTCAAATTCGAACTATTCTAACTAAAACAGAACATGCTTAAAATCGCTTGTATTCTTTTGTTTTTTAACAATTTTCAACTATCAATGGAAATAACTGTGTATTACATGCAACGATTTTACTCATTGCCGAATTCATCCGAGACCATTTTAAAGCAAACGTGCAAATCAAATTTTGTGATAACCAAAACGAGGGTACTTAAGATGATATGGTGTGGAAGAGATAACAAATTACCGACGACGTCGGCAAAGACAAAATGCACCATCGCGTATGTTCACTTTATCTAAGCCCATTACGTGGTCCCGCCTTAATTCCATGGGAAAGCTTATATCAGCAGGATTTTATAACGGATATTTTGACAATAAAACACGTTTAGAAACATGTTTTTACTGAAAAATGCAATGACCTGTTTAAAATTACCTAGTAATTTGTTTAGAATTACCTAGTAATTGTTAATTTTACAATATGCAAACCTTTTAAGACAAAATTTAGGTTTTATTTCATACCCCATCCAGATCTTGGAGAAGGGGTTGGATGGGGTATGAAAGTTAATACTCCGACCACATAATGCAATAGAGCTAAAAACCTACTCATATACTCGTAGAATTGTTTATGTATTTTTATGGATGATTTTTTTACAGAATTTAAACATGGACATAATATGGAACTTAACTTGGACATAACTTTCTCATAATTTATGATATTGGTCTCTGTATCTCGCTGGATTAGGCATTGCGCTATGGAACCCGTGTGGGTTCGAGCCCTGGTTGTATCATATTTGGCGGCAGTACTGTATACGCCATCTTATCTCTGTCCCAATAAGACCTTACATATAGTAATACGTGCAACCCCATTTCATTTCACATATTATTTCATTATTTTATATTTTGTCTAGCTTTTAATTATAGCCTTCAGAGATGAATTATTTATGGCAATATTTTTTTTTTGTCCCCGCTTTAGTTTATTGCTTTTTATATCATGAATGATTTCAGCATCCGCATTTTGGGTATAAAGTACGTTAATCTTCAGTTTAAAGAATGTGTAGAGATCCTGTAATGTTTAAACTTACTTTAATTGTACTTGTGTATTGAAGTGCATCTACCTATGTGTTTGTATATGGTTTATCATTGCATAGGAATGTATTCATATGTAATGTTATTTGTTTAAACATGCAATCGTTAAGTTTTTCTAAAACTTAACTGAATTTGAGAATAGCATAAAGCATTGATGGATTTAGGGTGATATTTATCAATTATTTTCTTTCGTTTATTTGTAATAGCAAACACGCCTTTGTGTTATTTTATTGCAATTCCAATATACGCCATTGTAGTAAAAAGAGTTAATTTATTGCTATTTAAATGAATCCACACATTTTCGAAATGTTTACTTATAAACGCGTGTTTCAAATATTTGCTTTTTGCCCCATTATACAGGTAACATCGTGGCAAATCGTTTTCGTCTCTCGTACTAGCGAGCTCGTTAGCTCAATGCATAGGATATCGCCATGCGCCTAAGACCTCTAAGCCTCGAAGGTTTGAGCTTTGGCGATATATAGCATCTGCAACTTTCATATGATCTACGTATACAGCATATATATGGCTAAAAATGCACTGTTTTTTCAACAATAGTGACCATGTTTAACCTAAACCTTGTCTTCACCACTCTTTATGTTACGTATTGTCCTTTTCATCGACATTTTAAATATGCTCATATTTCGGTTTAATGATGCGGTGCGGACCTACGGTGCCGTTGCGTTTGTTTGCTGTGGTTTCTATAAGACCATTCTTCTCAATTTGGTTTACTGGAACATACTAATTGTAGATAACTAAGTTACTAGTTATACCTTCACCTAACACGCATTACGTGGTCCCGCCTTAATTCCATTAAGCGATGTGAAAGCTTATATAGGGCAGGATTTAAAAACGTACAATAAAGACGTACTGGAAAAATGCGATAACCTGTTTATAATTACCTATTAAATGTTTTAATTTTACAATAGCAAATGTTTTAATCCGAAATTAAGGCTTTCTTTCATACCCCAGCCAACCACGTTTTCGCTTCTTGGAGAAGGGGTTGGATGGGGTATGAAAATTAATACTCGGATCACGCAATGGGTTTTGTTGTTGGCAAAGTGTTTAACATTAATATTTAATTTTTACCAGTGTATGTTTCTATTTACTGGATTGTATTGCTTTACTGAATATATAAGGGTTCGTATATCACATGTATCATTCTAAGGAAATTAAAAACTGATACAATGTTAACAACTGACTGTACGATATCACCGAGACCCTTGACCTGAAAACTAGTAACACATCGTAATCGTATACATGTAGTGTCATCATTATCAATGACACACTAAACATGATACATTTAACCTGAAAAGGCAATGTAATCCACAGCTATTGGTTTGATTTAATATGTCATATGAATATGAATAATTTTTTTCTAAAATACTTCCACGAGTTGACACATGGTTCATTTCCAATAATCCGACGTCTTATAGATCTATATTGTATATATTTGGAATTATTTTCTCTTTCCGAATCCAGTTTCAAAAGAAAAAAACGTTTGATCGACTACCGAGTACACACAAACTTGATATAGGTACTTCAGTGCACATGTATTAACTATTCTAGAATACATACTTAAATAATAACACATATATGCACTTGATTAATTACACACTTGAAGAATACATGTATATGCCACAGACATGATTTTGACATTTGTTTATACATTTTAGATTTTATAAAGCTATTTACACGTTACATGTTGTGTTCCTGGTAGCCACATCGTAATTAAAAACAATTATACACGAATGTGTCTTCATCCTAACACTGCTCCAAGACCATAAAGCAGGAAGGCATGTTATTCTTAAATTTGAAACGACACATTAAGTTATATGCACCGGTGAAAGCCGACACACTGGCGTGAGTGATCACGTGCATGTACTTATCACGTGCATGTACTTACTAAGAAAAAAAAACTATCGAATACTATTACTACGATTAGTACAAGGTTGGAATAGTTTTGAGTGATATCGATGAAAATGTAGGGTGGGTGGCTAAAAAGTAGGTTCGAGGACGATATATATTGTCTTTCTAACGCATATTTAAAGATTAATAGTGACGCTATTAAAAGTACAAGCATACTTCTAACAGTGTCATATAAAGTGTGACAATGTCTCTTGTAATGTGTTATCCACGTAGCGTCATTTAATGTTACAAAGGTTGACGAATTAAAACACACCGACATCAGACGATGTAGGTATATAAATACAAGCTACAAGCATACAGTAAAGTCATTATTCTCAATCATGCATACATTTATTTGCATTTACTTTATAAATACCTTAGTAGACTGATTCTAGCAAGACATGTACAAGCACAATCAGCAGTAAGAATAAATCACCATATCCAAAGCATTAGCATTAACAACTTATTTTAATACATTAAGGCTATGGTGTGTCATCGAATGCGTATTTTAAATGGGAAAAATAATTGCGATCAATAGAGTCCGAATATACAGCTTTTTCTATCTAGATAGGACACCTTCAGAGCCCCAGATAAGCTTTCCATGTGAAAGGGTATGTTACTCCCTAAATAAATAATTGTTATAGTTTTGTTGCTTTTTACTAAAAAAAATATGCCCTTTTATACTTGAATTGTAAAGTTTCAATGCTGATTTTGCACTGACAATTATTTTGTCACTGCTGATTTCCTCTTAATTTCGATATATCCCCCACGCCCATCCCACCCCCAAAAATAAATTTCTTATCTGGAACTCGGCACCTTCGTGTAAAACTATCTTGGTATTTTTGAGTTTTATTTGTACAAGCACTTTCCACGAGATTACACACCATAAACTTATCCAATACTGATTCAACAGAAAGTGTACAATCTGTATACTCAACCTCGCTACGAATATTACATGGCTGTACTCAACCTCGCTACGAATATTACTTGGCTGTATTCAACCTCGCTACGAATATAACATGGCTGTAATCCTTTACATCGAATGTGATCAAACATCCTAACTGTATCATGTTTATGTTTAACTTTTGACATTCATGAGAAATTCCAGAAAACCAGCAATTAATAAGATGACTGTTTTGTTTCCATTCAACTGTATGTAACTGTATGTAACTGTATGTAACTGTATTGTAACTGTATGTAACTGTATGTAACTGTATGTAACTGTATGTAACATTATGTATCTGTATGTAACTGTATGTAACATTATGTAACTGTATTTAACTGTATTTAACTGTATGTAACTGTATGTAACGGTATGTAACTGTATGTAACATTATGTAACTGTATGTAACTGTATGTAATATTATGTGACTGTATGCAACTGTATGTAACTGTATGTAACTGTATGTAACTGTACGTAGCTGTATGTTACTGTACGTAACTGTATGTAACTGTATGTAACTGTATGTAACTTTATGTAACTGTATGTAACATTATGTAACGTTATGTAACTGTATATAACATTATGTAAATGTATGTAACTGTATGTAACGTTATGTAACTGTATGTAACTTAACTGTATGTAACTGTATGTAACAGTATGTAACATTATGTAACTGTATGTAACTTTAAGTAACTGTATGTAACATTATGTAACTGTATGTACTGTTTGTAACTTTATGTAACTGTATGTAACTGTATGTAACTGTATGTAACATTATGTAACTGTATGTAACTGTATTTCACTGTATGTTACTGTAATTGTATGTAACTTTATGTAACCCTATATTACTGTATGTTACTCTGTGTAACTTTATGTAACTGAATGAAACTGTATGTAACTGTATGTAACTTTATGTAACTGTATGTAACTGTATGTTACTGTATGTAACTGTATGTAACTGTATGTAGCTGTATGTAACTGTGTGTAACATTATGTAACTGTATGTAACTGTATGTAACTGGTATGTAACTGTATGTAACTGTATGTTACTGTATGTTACTGTATGTAACTGTATGTAAATGTATGTTACTGTATGTAACTGTATGTAACTGTATGTAACTGGTATGTATCTGTATGTAACTGTAGGTTACTGTATGTAACTGTATGTAACTGTATGTAATTTACTCATTACTCAACTTCATGCATTTCGCAAATTTTCTTTTGTCTTTTTTGAGTTTGAGGAACTCACTCCTTTACGTCGAATGTGATCAAACATCCTACCTGTATCATGTTTATGTTAAACTTTTGACATTCATGAGAAGTTCCAGAAAACCAGCAATTAATAAGATGACTGTTTTTTTCCCATTCACCTGTATGTAACTGTATGTAACTGTATGTAAATGTATGTAAATGTATGTAACATTATGTAACTGTATGTAACATTAAGTAACTGTATGTAACTGTATGTAACATTATGAAACTGTATGTAACTGTATGTAACATTATGTAACATTATGTAACATTATGTAACTGTTCTAACTGTATGTAACTGTATGTGACTGTATGTGACTGTATGTAACATTATGTAATTGTATGTAACATTATGTAACTGTATTTAACTGTATGTAACTGTATGTTACTGTATGTAACGTATGTAACGTATGTTACTGTATGTAACTGTATGTAACTGTATGTAGCTGTATGTAACTGTATTGTAACTGTATGTAACTGTAGGTAACTTTATGTAACTGTATGTAACTGTATGTAACTGTATGTAACATTATGTAACTGTATTTAACTGTATGTAACTGTATGTAACTGTATTTAACTGTATGTAACATTATGTAACTGTATGTAACATTATGTAACTGTATGTAACTGTATGTAACTGTATGTTACTGTATGTAACTGTATGTAACATTATGTAACTGTATGTAGCTGTATGTAATTGTATTGTAACTGTATGTTACTGTATGTAACATTATGTAACTTTATGTAACTGTATGTAAAATTATGTAACTCTAAATAACTGTATGTAACATTATGTAACATTATGTAACTGTATGTAACTATATGCAACGGTATGTAACTGTATTTAACTGTATGCAACTGTATGTAACTGTATGTAACTGTATGTAACTGTATGTAACATTATGTAACTGTATGGAACTCTATGTAACTGTGTGTAACATTATGTACCTGTATGTACCTGTATGTAATGTATGTTACTGTATGTAACTGTATGTAACATTATGTAACTGGATGTAACTGTATGTAACTGTATGTTACTGTATGTAACTGTATGTAACATTATGTAACTGGATGTAACTGTATGTAACTGTATGTTACTGTATGTATGTAACTGTATGTAACTGTATGTAACATTATGTAACTGTATGTAATGTATGTAACTGTATGTAACATTATGTAACTGTATGTTACTGTATGTAACTGTTTGTAACTTTATGTAACTGTATGTAACTGTATGTTGCTGAATGTAACTGTATGTAACTGTACTTTACTGTATGTAACTTTACTGTATGTAACTGTATGTAACATTATGTAACTGTATGTAACTGTTTGTAACTTTATGTAACTGTATGTAACATTATGTAACTGTATGTACTGTATGTAACTTTATGTAACTGTATGTAACTGTATGTAACTGTATGTAATTGTATGTAACTGTATGTAACTGTATGTAACTGTATGTAACTGTAACTGTATGTAACTGTATGTAACTATGTGTAACATTATGTAACTACTGTATGTAACTGGTATGTAACTGTATGAAACTGTATGTAACTGTATGTTACTGTATATAACTGTATGTAACTGTATGTAACTATGTGTAACATTATGTAACTGTATGTAACTGTATGTAACTGGTATGTAACTGTATGTAACTGTATGTTACTGTATGTTACTGTATGTAACTGTATGTAACTGTATGTTACTGTATGTAACTGTATGTAACTGTATGTAACTGGTATGTAACTGTATGTAACTGTATGTTACTGTATGTTACTGTATGTAACTGTATGTAACTGTATGTAACTGTATGCTACTGTATGTAACTGTATGTAACTGGTATGTAACTGTATGTAACTGTATGTAACTGTATGTTACTGCATGTAACTGTATGTAACTGTATGTAACTTACTCATTACTCAACTTCATGCATTTCGCAATTTTTGTTTTGTCTTTTTTGACTTTGAGGAACTCAAACTAACTATTCATACAAAATATCACTACCTTAGTAATGCATATATTTCGTAAATTTAAAACTTATTTTGCTAATGTGTCATTACATTTTTTTTTGAATATTTCCAAAAAAAGATGTGCACACTTTCCTTTCTGATTCAGTATATATTATAAATTAACCTTTTTGACTTGTTTAATTACAATTAAAAATACAACCGTGGTGCACGTGGTGCACGTGGTGCACGTTATTTAAGGACCTATTTCGAGCCTATAGTATTTGGATGGGTGGGTTGGAAGAATGAGTGTAATACACGGTTAGACATAGCATTGCATGAGAAAATGATATTCCCCGTGTTATTCATTTTTGTATCCAATGATGAGGGCCCCTCATAATATAGCTTTTTCTGTGAAGTAAACATATACAAACATAAAAGCAAGTTTTTGATAAGTTGTGTTTTGGTTTTATTTTTGTTCTAAAACAATGAATAATTCTCAACAAGGCTTGTATTCAGCACAGCTAAATTATTAACTTGTTTGTAAACTTCATAACAGTAAACATTGTAAAGTACAAAGTATTATATATCCCAAAAACTATTCAATATAACAATTATTTTCAAAGAAAAAACTATAATTGGACCTCATTACGTGGTCTCGCCTTAATTCCATTAAGCGATGGGAAAGCTTATATTAGCAGGATTTTATAAACGGATAGTTCGACAATAAAACACGTTTAAAACATTGTTTACTGACAAATATGTGATAACCTGTTTAAAATTACATATTAACTGTTTAATTGTACAATATTCAAACGTTTTAAGCTGCAATTAAAGTTTTATTTCATAATTCCCCAGCAAACCACTTTTTCGCTTCTTGGACAATGGGTTGGATGGGTATGAAAGTTAATACCTGGAACACGTAATGCTCAATTTATATACCAGCAAATAGACATGAAGCATAAAAGCAAGCCATATTTTTGCAATGATCAGTGCCCGATCATTAAGCTTAACAGCAATAGCTTAACTTAAGGAAACAAAATTATCAATTTTTAAACACCATGTTCTATCGTTTTAAGACATCTTCTTTATATTTTTAGTAATGCTTTGTAATCTTTGTAATAATAAAACCCTCAGCCAAACGTATCTTTAAATGTATGTTCTGTAGTGTCGTTGAGAGGTTAATAAGGATATTTGAAAATATGTAAAAATCTTACATTTGTACTTAAGTAATACCTTCAACTTAAGTTGCTTTGTGAATACGACCCATGGTATAGTTGGGAAATAGGTCCTTAAGGATGCCCTTACAAAATAAACCGTTATTCAAACATCATAAGATGTAATTATGACACCAGAGTATGTTTTGTTAGTATGGTGTTTTACGTCAATTCAAAGACATGTAAGGTTATATATGACGGTCGATGTTTTTGTGGTGGAGGCAGCCCACCCACTTTTCCTGGGTAGAACCAGTACTGTATACCTCCCGCTATATGTAAGAATCGACACTTCCTCACTTACAAGTCGAGCTCCCATTGGGATTCGAACCCGCAGCGGTGAGAGACGAAGGTTTACAACGTAACGTCGTTAACCATTCGGTCACGGAGACCATACTTTATAGTAGGTGGTCCAATCATTGCGTGGTCCGAGTTTTAACTCATCCAACTCCTTCTCCAAGAAGCGAAAATGGGGTTGGCTGGGGTATGAAAAAAAAACTTAATTTCAGCTTAAAAAGTTTGCCTATTGTAAAATTAAAACATTTAATAGGTAATTTTTCAGTAAAAAAGGAGTTTTTAAACGTGTTTTATTGTCGAAAATCCTGCTAACATAAGCTTTCCAATCGTTTAATGGAATTAAGGCGTGACCACGTGATGAAGTATGTGTTTCAACAAACAAAAACAAACTAACATACGCCTTGTTACAAAAGACCCCCAGTCAGCCCTACACATTATCCCAAATTTGGCATCCTCTAGATGCTCGGTCTTATCAGTGGTAACTGAGAAACATTTGAAAATCGGGTATAATGTTGTGGACTGCACTATTCATTTTGATTAAAATAACAAAAGGAGATATGTTCCCATTTTACAAACAAACAAGAATCGGCGTAATAATCATATTAATACAAGATATGAATATATAGGTATATACCAAAGCTCATCATTTCATTGATTGAAAGTAAAATACAAAAAGTTTGAACACGTTTTATACATTTAACATATACTATTGCCAACACACACCTGTTACTGAATATTTAAGTCATTTAACTGTCACCGGATACTCACGTCAGTATTTTAATATCATTAACATCATTAAAAGGTTAAAACGTTATAGCGCGTCTGCTCAATTTGCATAACAAATTACATATGTTAACGTCAATACACACGAAGAAATGAAATAACTAAATACGTTAAACATCTGGAAGGACATGCAGAAAATCATTGTGATTTCTCTGATGGTTTTAATAGTTTAAATGTGTATACAACAATGTGTTTGTACTGTCCCTTCTGATATCAACTGAATTGAATTGGATTTTATAGTCGCACCAACAGCTATGGAGCTAAGGTCATATGGCGGAGGTGGAGGAAGACCGCAAAAGCCCCTCCGAGCATCTGTCGTGCACGGGCGGGCACCTCTATAGGACCACCGTTATTCGGCAGACCAGCTGGATAAAGATAAAGATCACATAAAGATGTCCAAGCCCCTCAGGGATCGAACCCACAGCGATGAGGGGCAAGTGATTTCAAGTGAGAGACTCTAACCACTTAGCCACGGACGTCCCTATTCTATTATCAAAGATAAATTATCAACAGTAGCATGTAATACAATCAACCAAACTCAAATACAGAGGTCCGGATTTACCAGATATCGAAATATACCAAATAGATTTTTTGGTTGACTAAATGTCCGCGGAATTAATTGTGTCGCCTGAACTGTTTATTTTTTTCTAACAGCGTTACTTAAATCGACTGGTGACCTTGACCCGAGTGACCTCAAATGCAATACCAAGCTTTTATTCATTATAAGCTAACTACGCAGCAAGATTTGTTTCAATACCTCATTCCTAACTGAAGTTATTGTCTGGAAACCATGTTTCTATTTTTAGTAACAGCGACCTTGATCTTGGCACCAGTGACCTCAAATGCAATACCAATCTTTATTTCATTATAAGCTAATTACATGGCAAGTTTTATTTCAATAACCCATGCCTAACTGAATGTAATGGCCGGAAACCATTTTTCTATTCATTTAGTAATAACGACCTTGACCTTGACATTAACTCCAATTGACTTAAATGCAGTACCGTGCATTCTTTTTATATAAGCTAACAACACAGCAAGTTTTATTCCACTATCTTATTCCTAACTGAATATATTTTCTGGAAACCATTTTTCTATTTTTTTTGTAACAGCGACATTGACCTTGACCCATGAAACTGAAATGCAATAAATAGCTTCCTATCTATATAAGCTACACACACTGCACGTTTCCTTCCAATATCTCATTATTCCTAACAGAAGTTATTGTCCGGACCGATGGACGACAGATGACGTCGCAAGACGAATGACAAAGTAAAACCAAAATGTCCTCCATGCTTCGCAGGCGACACAAGAACAGTTATGTTCTAAACGCTATTCTCTAACAAATACAATTATACAGATCATATTTTTCAAATGGACAAAATAATAAATAACAATTGAAAATGAGTTAGATTGAGCACTTTGGATTTCTTAGAACGTATTTCCGAAGACTTATTTTACCAGAAACTCAATCTGCTTTCTACTGCACTTTACAACGCCTAAACGATGTCAGGGAAATAATGTCGATAGGACTTCATTGCAAGGCTTTAAGATCATTTAAACAGTTCCAATAACGTAAAGCAGAAAAAAAATGTGTGTTTCCTATTGCATACTCTTAAACAAATTTATGTCAGTAGGCATTTTTCCTTTTTTGAGCAAGATATTGTGAGATATCTCATAAACTCCATACAAGTTGATGATACAACTGAAAGTTTCTCTGTGATGTCAGTTTACCTCGATATATTGTGATAAATCAGTGTTCAGAAAAAAGATTAAAAAAAAAATTCATAAAAAGTTTTAGGGTCGGCCCCTTAAAAATAGGGTCTGTCGGGCCACTGGAAACATAGGTGTTTTTTTTTGGCCTAATGAAAAAAGTAATACAACCGACAAATAGTGATTGAGAACATGGGCTTCCGTTTGTCAATGCGATATGTGAAGGCGCGACTTTGCTAGGTGTTTTACAGACGTTGTCAAAAATGTGATTGTCTTAAATAACAATGCAACGATTCGACATTTCTATGAGAAAGCCTTACGCAAAAGCTTGCAATATGAAGTAATTAGGGTAAGAATGAGGTGTATTGCATCCTAGAAACCGGTGTAAACGGGTCAGAGTTGCCTCTTAACATTTCAAGGCAGATTCCCTATTTTCACCCCTAGTATGTGTTGTCTCACTATTTGGTTTCAAAAGTAAATATATATTTAATGTACATATTCAACGTAACAGTTACAATGCGTGCTTTTAAATGACTGTGTTCTGTTGACGCTAACGTTTTGCTCGAGCTTTGCATCTAGTTTTAGGAACTCTGCGACAGTCAGAAAAACTAACAAATCAACCATAATTAGACTATAACCTCCGTGACATACAAATATGCACGAAAACGATGGTTATCTATTTTCACCAAATATTATCAGCTCTAATCATTAATGTTTACATTCGTAAATGTATACGAATGTTGAGTGTTTACAAAACAGTGTATTGTTATTTAAATGTGCCAACCAACCATGTATTGGTCAGTGCAAGGCTTCTATTGTTAAAATACCAGTGAATATCTGGTTGGCAATTTGCATATGAATAGTGATGTCAGTGGTCACAGTTCGTATAGAGACTAACATAAATAATGTGGAATGCAAGAAAAATTACTTATTTGATTTGTTTGCCCTATTTACACATTTCTAGAACGTAACATTCGCACATTCATACTTGTCGCACAAGCAGCATACATTTGACGGCCTATTGATTAAATACATCGACCTTTAAGCATTAACGAAACTATTTTGGTGAGTGTGATCGTCAATGATATTGATCATTATATGAATTTATACCACACTAGCCTAAATACACACTATGCATCGTGTAATACCCGAGGATGGATATACACAGCATATGTTAGTTATTGTGGTATAAATACAATAGAGCATGTGTCTTGCACGTGTACGGACGATAATGCACTCGCTAACGCTCGTGCATTATCTCCCCGTACACGTGCAAAACTCATGCTCTATTCTATACATATATATATATATATATATATATATATATATATATATGTACATATATATATATATGCTTAAACTCACCAGGTTATTGGGACCCTTTATATATACATATGATCACATAACCTAAATTTATGGACACTTTTTTTTTAGTGGGTCCGACCCATTATACCTGTTTCAGGATAATACGTCCATTTTAATAAGCATAATGAGCCTCACCCCACTGTACTAACATTGAAAATATTATTGGGTCTATGACCCAAATAGCCCTATTTTGGACCCAATAGCCCTATTTGGACCCAATACTCGTGTATAAGAATTAAAAAAGACCCAACATCCTCGTGAGTGAATAACTATATATATATATATATACAAAAAAAGCCATATACCGATCTTGAAAGTAAGGTCCTCGTCAAAATAATACACTTTATGTAATTATCCGAAACCCCACGGGCACTATGGTGAGTCTCAAACGGGTTTCATCACAATTAATCATACGACACGCAAGCCAGTCTTGCCTGCGTATGCTCTACATAACTGAACATATTTATCACAGATGCGTCACAATCGCATCACTTTTATGATTTATACAGTTTTTTAATTGGTTATTGATCCTTGAACAGGTATGGGTTTTTATTCACTCTGTAAAATATTTTAATTTACGCCGCAGGGCTTGCACATTGTCTATTATTTATTTTAAATACTATCCTCCATCACTATGTTATTCACATAGTTGTCATACAGACCACCCACGTAATCATGAATCAGCATTGTGTTTACTATAATCAAAATCTCAACACTGTAAACATGTTAAGGACTGTTTAAAATTGTCCAAAATGAATGGGATTTGGCGGACTAAATGCATATTTTAGGCATGAGCAATGTTAACCATATGGCACACGACAGTTATTCAACACTATTGACGTGAACGTTCTATCAGCAAGACTACTTATAAGACAGAAATTGCGCCCTTTATCCGAAAATACTAATACAATTTTTACTCAATAACTAAACAACTTTGAGTAAAATGTGTCAAACGTTTCGGATATGACGGGCACACTTCTGCCATATAAGTACTCTTTCTGATATTATGTTCACATCAATAATGTCGAATTACTGTCCTGTACTATATATATATGCCTGACATTGCTCTAGCCTAAAATGTGCATTTGGTTGAACATTTCACTTGACTATATCCCATTCATTCTGGATCTTTTTTTAAAGATAGCGGACCAATAGTCCGTAATACGCCAACTACGAAGTAGTCCGTCAGACTCACAAAAGAAAATCCAAAACAGTTTTTCCAGAATAATATCGAAATGAGAAAAAATGTAATTAACCACGACAAAATATAAAAATACAGGACAATTAAAGAATAGCAAATAATGAAAACAGGCCACCAACGACACGTAAAAAGTCATCACACAAGTCTAGATTGTCCAGTAGGAACACACCGGGTTTGATACGACATGCTGCAAGTCTGTGAATAACCTTGCATAGATTGTCATATATAAGCAATTATCAGTATTTTATCACTTGCATCTATTGCTTCTGATTGAATAATTTCCACCCAGTGCATAATTGATCATTTCATCACTTGAATACATGAGTTGATCCAAACATTCGCGGACAGTGTTTAAGAAACGTCATGCATCAAAGCCTCCCGAAAACTCCACGGTATCCTTTAGCATCATGTGCACTGCCCTTTAATATACAGATCAATACAGTGTTTAAAGTCGACAATCGCTACCCAGCTAGTTTCAATATTAAAACAGCACGTATTTAAATTAAAAAAAAACAGTTTAAACTAAACCAAACAAATAGTTTTAGTATCAACAGTCGAACTTGCACTTCTTTATACATATTCTGGCCAAACTATTAACGCATGATTTGGGTCTACGAGTCAGTTTTTGGTTGACTATGGTACTTCAATTCTACAATTCCTGTTCGCCTTTTATATCTACTTTTCAGTAAACCAAAGTGTGACATGTGTTTTTTGTAACGCGACAAATTGCGATAGAAGACGCATAACCGCGCATCAATGTGTGGCAAACATAACAGTGAACATAACATGTATTGCAACTAATAATATCGCGTACAAGCTTTCGCGGGTAGCATATTGTTAACATGGTGTGCACTTATTGTTTAGACATGGTTTCAGAAAAATAAAACATCCGGAAGTTGCGTTAAGAAGGAGAAGCAAACATGCGCCAACAATGAGCGACATAATTGAGTTTTTGAGCCTCATAAATATGGTTTATTTTGGCAGTGCAACGTTTCTTGCATAGCAACTGATTCTGAAGCAATAAGATGGAGGCATATTGAAATTAAATTAAACATTTCAGTCATCGTGATGTTAAGAGCTTCTTGAGGTTTATATGTTAAAGGGTTGATGCACTATGTATTTAAAAGGGCTCTGAAAAACTCGAAAAAGCTGAAAGAAATATCAAAATGCCATGAAAAATAAAGAAGATATGAGCGATTGAAAATTTGCAAAGAACATAAATGGAGGCGGCCATCTTGGAACGATGATATCATCGTGCCTTTTTACTATAAATGGCATATAGACAAAACACATTTTAAGGCAAAAAAATCAATGCAAATTAATAAAAAACTTAATATACAGATGTAAATATATAAATTTGATGCTTATTTTTCATTTGCAGTGGTTTTCTTTGCTTTAAAATACATTTTGTCTCTATTACATATATGGCAAAAAGACGCGATGACGTCATCGTTCAAAGTTGGCCGTCTCCATTTATGTTTCTTTGTAAATTTTTAATAGGTCATATCTCCTTTATTTTTCATGGCATTTTGATATTTCTTTCAGCATTTCTCAAGTGTTTTAGAGCCCTTTAAAATAAACCTTGTTAGAAAATAACGCATCAACCCCTTTAAAATGTAGACGTTCTGACTGAATAACATTTCCAGACTTGTTAAGATATGATGCGTATCAAACCTTCACAAGATTTATAGACACAACTCTTCTTTTGATTTGTAAGATTCTTGACCACGAACATTTGGATCAACTGTCGTATATACATACATGTATAACATATAACGAATGTATTGTTCCGTACAAGGTTTGGTCCTCAAGCCGAACATAAGGCTGAATATTATCTACACCCTTTAAGTGTGCACATTTCATCAGAAATCTCTTCCGAGTCGTTAGTTATCACTTTATTTTTGGTCAGCTTCGTAAGCTCCGTACCACCACCGTTTTGGGAATACGATGTCTTAAGTTCACTCACTGGCCCTTTGAGTACATGGAATATCTTGAGAAGAGTTTTTCTGAACTTTCGACCCACGGCTGTATATATAAGAAAGTTCACGGATGAGTTTAGAACAAACAACGTGTTGCTCACGCATAACCATTTAAGCATGGAACTTGAGTCCAAAAATGTAAACTGTGCAACGAGACCTGGCGTTTGACAGAAAATAAACACAAGCACTATCAAAATAAGAACGAGACTCATGTTCGCTTCACTGTTCTCTTGAACATTTGACACAGTTCTGCGCTTGCGCATGCGCATTAGCTCTAAAATTAGGAGTGTGTTTAAAACTGCAAGTACAACAAGTGGTATGATATAAATAAGTAACATGTAAAGCCATACGGCGTATGCTGTAGCGTACAGATCCGATTGTCCCAAGGAGGTTGTAATAATGGTATAACACGTAAACTCTCTAAACGTTGCACTCGCCGTGACATTCGCCGTGACATTAGCTGTGGCGTTCGAATGTGCCAGGCAGTCTCCGACTACATAGGAAGTCGCGAAGCATCTTGGAATATTGTACAATATGGAAATGACGACGATTACTCCAATTAGAATGTAGGCATTTCTTTTTTTACAAATTCTCACTGATTTAAATGGGTGACAAATCGCAATGTATCGTTCAACTGCTACAGCAACCGTCACCCATACATTTATCATTTGCAACGTCATCACTATATAGTTGGTTGGAGTGTAAACATGAGGGTAAATGACGTCAGTAAAAATCCACATATCTGGATTCAGTTGAGTTATAGAAATCAAGGATAAACCTACAATACACCCGACTATGATTGCTGTATCCGTCACGACGAGCGTTCGTAAGAAATAGATCGTGGTGGATTTCATTTCTCGCCGGAAGAGCACAATGATTGTAAGAATATTTCCGATAAATCCAATTACTCCCAATATTGGAATTAAAATCCCCCAGAATATAAACATTAACTCATTGGCTTTTTTACCGCCATCTTGTAGGTAATCATCACCGTAGGTGAGGTTCACCTTTAGGTTTAACTCGTTGACCGGCATTCGGGCGGTTTAGTTGTGCACGTTGACTGATAACGATAGTCGGCGACGACAAGTTTAGGTCACCACAGAACATTCCACATCAACATCTGAAGAAGAAGAAGAAAATGTTAAAGGTATATGGTTTACGAAAGAGTGCATTACATTACTCGGTCCGAGTATTAACTTTCATTGGCTACGGTATGAAATAAAACCTTTATTTTGGCTTAAAACGTTTGCGTATTGTAAAATTAAAACATTCAATAGATCATTTTATACAAGTCATCGCATTTATTCAGTAAAAAATGTTTTTAAACGTGTTTTATTTTCAGAAATATCCGTTATAAAATCCTGCTAATGTAAGCTTTCCTACCGCTTAATGGAAGTAAGTCGGGACCACGTAATATAATGAACTTAGATGTATTTACAGTTCCAGTATTCCGAGAAACTCTGCAAATACCAAAATAAATATAACTCGTTTTATGTTTTGATTTAAATATCGTTAAAATTATAAAAGAACATTCAAATCTTCATTGCGCTTGAACGATTACTACAAATGCCCGAAGCAAAACTGAAGTTAACCTGAATAGTGTATTTAACTCATACCGCTCGCTTAGCTGTAAATTAGTTTATATATATATAATTAGTTTGACCTGAAACTGAAGTAAACTTGTGTTGTGTTGATATTGTGTGAAACCCCTAGTGCGAGAACTGATAGCACGAGTTAGCTTGACCGAAATGTATACATCCACTGTAGTTACAAACAAATTATATGTATAGATATATATAGATTATTTTTTTCTTTCTCTCTTTCTTTTTCTGATGATTTTCCCCTCTGTATTTATTAGTTATGCTATATACTAATCGAAATAGTTTGTTTAAAATAGTAGGTGTAAGTGCTCTTTTGTAGCTTTACTCCATGATAGTATTATACATGCTCTTCTCAATGTAATGTAACCGCCTCATTGTAATAGGCGATGAACATTGTATGATGTTTATGCTGAATAAAAGAATTGAATAAATTGTTTCGTTTTGTTTGCAGCTGAGATTTACTCATTTCAAATGTCTTATTTCCTATGTATTATTTCCAATAGTTTGTTTGTTTGTATGACGTTTTACATTATGTCCAATAGTTTGTTTGTTTGTATGGCGTTTTACACTATGTCCAATAGTTTGTTTGTATGGCGTTTTACATTATGTCCAATAGTTTGTTTGTTTGTATGGTGTTTTATATTATGTCCAATAATTTGTTTGTTTGTAATGCGTTTTACATTACGCCCAATAGAATGCATGTATACCTGCATGGAATAAGTCATATTTGCCTTCCCAAACATTTTTTTAAATATTCTAGCTCCTTTCAATCTTAACGTTATGGAGCTGATACTACACAATATTATAAAAATAAATCAAGATATTTATGGATCCGTTAATATAAATGTTATGTTTTATCACCGAATACATATTGCATAATTCAAGCATCATACAATAATACAATGTATAGTATTTGTGTATCCATCACATAAAAACAAGTGTTTATTGTAAGAGATCTCTTATTTTTTAATAGTTTTATCTTTATATATTTTCATTAATTTTTAATTAATGCTTCATTACTTCATCTTTTCATCAGTTTTTGCGCACAATATGACCTGTTTATGTGTCGACGTGCCGTAAAACGCCAGTCACTCATTCATTCATTGTAAGAGATACGCGAGATAACTACCCTTCGCTTAATTGCAGTCACTACAAAAACGTTAACACGAGGCGTTCGATGTTTCAATTAATTTAATCAGTTAATGTATTCATATACGTTCATCAAAGATGACTGGCGCCTTAATGATGATAGCTATACCTTATATAGTATGCAAATCAGTGAAGTAAACAGGAGAGCAGTGTGTACCCAAAATCGGCAACTTTGCAAAGTTTATTTTTTTTGCATAACTAAATAATACATAGTTCGATCTATCAACCAAGTTTACAGTAATGAAGATGCTGCGTCTACAACGATGTCGCCTGCCGCCGCTGCGGATACGAGTCTCACTGGGAGCTCGACTTGTCAAGTGAGAACGTGGGAAGGTGGGAAGAATGCAGTACGGGTCCTACCAAAAAATATTTAAACGATGGGGTTGTCTGCCTCTACCACAAAATGTGTGTCATTCTGCTTACCTGATCGGCATATAGTGTTTGTGTTTGATTGTTTGACACTGGAATAGAGTGTAACTGTTTGGTTTTGTCATTCTTGTTGACGAATTGGCATATAGAGTTTGATTGTGCCGTTATGGTTATCTCATTGGCATAACATGTTTGGTTGTGTCATTCTGGTTACCTCATTGGCATATAGTGTTTGATTATGTGGTTATTGTAACCTCATTGGTAAATAGTGTTTGATTGTGTCTTAGTTACATCATTGGCATATAGTGTTTGATTATGTGGTTATTGTAACATCATTGGTATATAGTGTTTGACTGTGTCGTTATTGTTACCTCATTGGCATATAGTGTTTGTGTCGTTATTGTTACCTCATTGGCACATAGTGTTTGATTATGTGGTTATTGTAACCTCATTGGTATATAGTGTTTGCTTGTGTCGTTATTGTTACCTCATTGGCATATAGTGTTTGTGCCGTTCTGGCTGCCTCATCGGCATATAGTGATTTAGTGTGTCGTTATTGTTGCCGCATTGACATATGTGTCGTTCTTGTTACATTAAAACTCACTAACTGGCAGTTGGTGAAAGCCATACGTCGTCAGTGTAATGTGTAACAAAAGGCGTTATTTTACAAACATAATGATATCATGACATGTTTAGGATATAACGCACATTTTTTTCCAAAATGGAATATAAATAACGAAATGGAATATAAATAACGAAATTTCAACCAATCATCAAAATCGAAGTCAAAATACAGGAACACGTATTTAAAGCACGAATCGTTTGCTCAGAAATATACCTTAAGTGTTCTGCAATCGGAATCAAATGTCTAAAACATAGTTAAGAATACTATCCGTTATTGAAACAATATTTGCTAACAATTCAATAAACAAACACACACACTCGAAATTATTTCTCATTGAGACACGTTATACCGTTTATGTTCTGTAAATAAAACAGATTAAATGTTTACGTTAATTGTTCCGGAATGTAACATATGATTATTGTTTTGCTTTTAGATGGTATTGGAATTGACATTTTCCATTCAGCGTCTGTATAATTCGTTGAAGTAAACAGTGAAAAGATAAAACCTGTCAACATTAATGTCTGTTATTTTATGATATAGATCTATTTAATTAAGTAACAAAAGTACTTCGACGAAAAACGCTTTGTTCTCCAAATACCATATTTATCTATCTTTGCTTTCAACCAATAACACTTAAATGCTTGAGATTTGTACACATATCAAACACGAATAAATGTTCCATTTTGCATTATGAGAGTCAGAAGCAATGGATTTCCAGAAGCAACGACAACAGCAGTTATTGTAGATCATCGTCAATATATGTTTGCAGACTTCGTGATTATAATACTTTAGATTAGATAACACTTCCTGTTACGTGTATACTATTGAAGTAATTAAATAAACGCATTAGACCTTCCCGATATAATTATTTCCAATTCTAGACAAAACCGACAAACGTAGATTGAAAAGTAGAGTTAATGAATACGAAGTGCCAGTTAGCGTGCTTCAAGGCCGATTCCTCAAGCACATCAAATATGAATGTGTTTGATTTGTAAGATACCGGCTTATAATTGCCATAATACTCAAACCAACTACCAACTTAAAGGGTTACATGACACTTTTGAAGTGTTTTATCAAGCATCGAAATTAGCGTCTCAATTTAATAATCCAGTATAATTTTGATTCAACCTGCTTGCATATAATTAAATAAAAGTTAGTTTTTTTACCATAGGTTTAAATATATTATTGGTGCAATATAGTCACCAGTTAAAGGGGGTACATCGGGATTTTTCTAGAAACAACTTAAATTATAAAATTGTTCCCGTTGATGATAAAACACTTATATTAATCAAAATATGATGATAGAACCATTTTGTTAATGTCTAAACTTTGAAAACACCATATAGACAGGACGGAATCGGACGTAAAATGCTGAAATTAACCCTGGTGCGTCACCTAGGATAGCATGTATTACTGTGCAGAATGAATTTCTTTGCAAATAATGGATAATGTTTAGGCTTATTCATTATGTTTTCGCCATGTAGAATAGAAAATATTAATATTTGTCAATTTTAAGTCGGACACCTAGACCCCCATGAAAAGCCTGATGTACTCCCTTTAATAATATGCAAAAGCAAATTGCTTTATACTAGTCTTATAATACATATTAATTATTGAACAAATGCTAGTTATGTAAAACAACCTTTAAAGTATTCCAAATACTGAGGCAAGTAGTCAACACAAGTTAATATATAACTTATTATGTTTAAAGAATATGTATAACACATGTAAAGCATGAGTAGCACATCACTTTTAACATTTATTGACAACAATCTATCACATTCAGAAGTGTGTCTCCAAACTGTGTCAACACCAGACTGGTGTTTTTATACACTAATCACTCATCAAATCAATACTGCATCACATCATACTGGTGTAAATACAAACTGTATCAACGTAAGTAAACGCATCACATCATACTGATGTAAATACAAACTGATTTAAATACAAACTTTATCAACGTAAGCAAACTTCATCACATCATACTGGTGTAAATACAAACTGTATCAGCGTAAGAAAACTGCATCACATCATACTGGTGTAAATACAAACTTTATCAACGTAAGCAAACTGCATCACATCATACTGGTGTAAATACAAACTGCATCCCATCATAGTGGTGTAAATACAAACTGTATCGACGTAAGCAAACTGCATGACATCATACTGGTGTAAATAACAACTGCATCACATCATACTGATGTAAATACAAACTTTATCAACGTAAGCAAACTACATCACATCATACTGGTGTAAATACAAACTGTATCAACGTAAGCAAACTGCATCACATCATACTGATGTAAACACAAATTGTATCAACGTAAGCAAACTGCATCACATCATTCTGGTGTAAATACAAACTTTATCAACGTAAGCAAACTGCATCACATCATACTGGTGTAAATACAAACTGTATCAACGTAAGCAAACTGCATCACATCATACTGGTGTAAATACAAACTTTATCAACGTAAGCAAACTGCATCACATCATACTGGTGTAAATACAAACTGTATCAACGTAAGAAAACTGCATCACATCATACTGGTGTAAATACAAACTGTATCAACGTAAGCAAACTGCATCACATCATACTGGTGTAAATACAAACTGTATCAACGTAAGCAAACTGCGTCACATCATACTGGTGTAAATACAAACTGTATCAACGTAAGCAAACTGCATCACATCATACTGGTGTAAATACAAACTTTATCAACGTAAGCAAACTGCATCACATCATACTGGTGTAAATACAAACTGTATCAACGTAAGCAAACTGCATCTCATCATACTGATGTAAATACAAACTGTATCAACGTAAGCAAACTGCATCACATCATACTGGTGTAACAACGTAAGCAAACTGCATCACATCATACTGGTGTAAATACAAACTGTATCAACGTAAGCAAACTGCATCACATCATACTGGTGTAACAACGTAAGCAAACTGCATCACATCATACTGGTGTAAATACAAACTGTATCAACGTAAGCAAACTGCATCACATCATTCTGTTGTAACAACGTAAGCAAACTGCATCACATCATACTGGTGTAAATACAAACTGTATCAACGTAAGCAAACTGCATCACATCATTCTTGTATAAATACAAACTGTATCAACGTAAGCAAACTGCATCACATCATTCTGGTGTAACAACGTAAGCAAACTGCATCACATCATACTGGTGTAAATACACACTTTATCAACGTAAGCAAACTGCATCACATCATACTGGTGTAAATACAAACTGTATCAACGTAAGCAAACTGCATCACATCATACTGGTGTAAATCCAAACCATCTATATCAACGTAAGACCAGGGTCTTTACACACGTATTGCTTGTCAAATCCAAATTGTATCAAAATCAGACTGGTGTTTTTACACATTTATTACTTGTGAAATTCAAAATGTATGAACATCAGACTGGTGTTTTTACACACTTATTACTTGTGAAATTCAAACTTATTGAACATCAGACTGGGGTTTTTACACATTTATAACTTGCGAAATTCAAACTGTATGAACATCAGACTGGTGTTTTTACACACTTATTACTTGTCAAATCGAAACTATTTCAACATCAAACTGGTGTTTTTAAACTCTTATTACTTGTGAAATTCAAACTGTATGAACATCAAACTGGTGTCTTTACACACGTATTGCCTGTCAAATCCAAACTGTATTAACTTCAGACTGGTGTCTTTACACACTTAATGCCTGTCACATCCAAACTGTATTGACTTCAGACTGGTGTCTTTACACACTTAATGCCTGTCAAATCCAAACTGTATTAACTTGAGACTGGTGCCTTTACACAATTATTGCCTGTCAAATCCAAACTGTATGTTACTTCAGACTGGTGTCTTTACACACTTATTGCCTGTCAAATCCAAACAGTATTAACTTCAGACTGGTGTCTTTACACACTTATTGCCTGTCAAATCCAAACAGTATTAACTTCAGACTGGTGTCTTTACACTCGTATTGCCTGTCAAATTCAAACTGTATTAACTTCAGACTGGTGTCTTTACACTCGTATTGCCTGTCAAATTCAAACTGTATTAACTTCAGACTGGTGTCTTTACACAATTATTGCCTGTCAAATTCAAACTGTATTAACTTCAGACTGGTGTCTTTACACAATTATTGCTGGTCAAGTCCAAACTACTCCAACAACACATTGGCGTTTTTACACGCGTATTACTTGTCAAATACAAACTGTATCAACACCAGACTAGTGTCTGTACACACGTATTACTTGTCAAATACAAACTGTATCAACACCAGACTGGTGTCTGTACACACGTATTGCTTGTCAAATACAAACTGTATCAACACCAGACTGGTGTCTGTACACACGTATTACTTGTCAAATACAAACTGTATCAACACCAGACTGGTGTCTGTACACACGTATTGCTTGTCAATTACAAACTGTATCAACACCAGACTGGTGTCTGTACAAACGTATTGCTTGTCAAATACAAACTGAATCAACACCAGACTGGTGTCTGTACACACGTATTGCTTATAAAATCCAAGCTATACCACAAACACATCGGTGTTTTTACACACTTAGAACACATATGTTTGAATAATCATGGTAACAGCAAGAGTAGTCAATTACGAAACACAAGTACTATATTTCCGAAACAAACTTACTATGTAGTAAATACGTTTAATAAATATATGTTTTCAGTGAAATTCGAAGAGGACATTATCAACACAACAACTAAAGAAGTTGAAGCCAAAGAAATGCAACCGGAGAATTTGAGATGGATATCAGATGAGCTGGGCTTTTTCAAAATAAATATTCTTGTTTTGCAAGTGTATGACCCTTTAGAATTTAAGCGGGGGGTATTCATCATCTTCAGTGATAGTTTTAGTTATTGTCAGAATACGTAATATATAATACTTCACATTTAGAGTGTATGCTATTTCTTTGACATGCATTCCCACACTCCTTAAAAACACTGCTCTATTCTAAATTTTAAGATACGTTGTTAGATGTTGACCGTTTCTGTCAATGCAAAACTCTGGCATTACTATTAATTGACTTACTCTTCAGAAGTGACGTTTTTCCAACCAAACTGTTGTTTTTGAGGATTACTTAAAACTGTCAAAATCGATTCATGACCACTAGGTAGATGACACCTGTTAGTTCGTTAGTTAACATGGAATAAGATCAGTAACCGATAAATTTATATAACAACAATACAACAATACAATTAATAGTTATCCGACATATTTCGCACCATTAACCGGGCTCAAATTTAATATTTTTAGACACTTGCTAAAAAAGCAAGTGTAAGGTTCTCAACTTGCTAATTTAATCAATATACTTGCATTAATAATTTAAAACCTCCGTTCATTTTAGAAGGATTGCTATACATGTAAAGACTGACATTTTGCACACTCAGCTAGATGCAGGAATGTAATAATGTATAATTATACTTACTTATATCCGCCTATTTAACTAAGTTAAATACATATGTTCAGTGAATAAATATAGACTGAGACCTAGTGGGTTTCTTTTATAACTTGAACAATTTAGCAAGTGCTTATATTTTGTACTTGCAATCTGCCATAATCTACTTGTATTTAGCAAGTAAATAAGTGTTAAATTTGAACCCCGATTAAAGCATATTAGGTCTAAACTGAATATTTGAAAAAAAATTAACTCTGTATAAAAACTAATATAAAGCATTCATACCTAGATATTGAAACTCCAAATTCTTTGTTACAACAAAGATCCGCTGAATCGAATCACATCACCTACTGCGTTGATGACCTAACGTTGAGTATAATTATGGACATGGCAGATAATAATACATACTTATTTATATAGACGTGTCATGTTTACAAATTCATCTTGAGATATCCACTATCACACTGTAGCTTATCAGTGACTATGTCTATGTCCGTGCATATTAAAACGTACACTAGGACTATGATCCAATAGAGTAACGTACACTGGGACTATGATCCAATAGAGTAACGTACACTGGGACTATGATCCAATAGAGTAACGTACACTGGGACTATGATCCAATAGAGTAACGTACACTAGGACTATGATCCAATAGAGTAATATTACAAATTGAACACCACAACAACACAAACAGCCCTTGCTCACGACGTTTTTTGAGGAAAAGGACCGCAAAGTAACGAGCCAAAACAGTGCATACTTATCTAACCTGTGTTTGTATAATATGATAATGTTATAGCTACCGTATATTTACTTACTTTACTACGGCGAGATAACTACGATGGAAACGTATACATTTTACAAATCTGAAAAAAGTGACCAGGTTTATATACGAAGGGGGTGTTAGATGTTATGTAAGGTTTACACCATGTGACCTACACGGAAAAGCCACGTATATACCTTACTGGTGCATTACAAATTAGTTGTTTCTAAACAAATTACATCCAGGGTGACTAAGGAGGTGATGTAATCTCTAATTTGGCAATACAAATCATGAAACATGCCAGCTTTGTTAAATAATTAATTAGCATTTGCTCTACAGCATACATAGTTTAAGAGCGGATCTCTTCGAAAAGCATCTTTCAGGGTTAGTTTTCCAACATTATACGTATACAACATTAATATCGTATTAAAACAACTTAATAAAGAACATACAATATATGGATGACGACGTTTTGAAACATATACGAATCTCGTGAGCCTTATTTAGAAGCTACAAGAACAATACCATTCAATACTGTAATATGTAACATTCAATATTGTGATATGTAACATTCAAAACTGTGATATGTAACATTCAATACTATGATATGTATCATTGAATACTGTGATATATAACATTCATTACTGTGTGATATGTAACATTCGGTACTGAGGTGTGTAACATTCAATACTATAATATGTAACATTCAATACTGTGATACAACAGTCAATACTGTGATACGTAACAGTCAATACGGTGATATGTTACAGTCAATTCTGAGATATTTAACATTCAATTTTGTTATATTTAACTTTCAATTATGGGATATGTAACATTCAATACAGTGACATGTAACATTCAATACGGGTGATATGTAACATTCAATACTGTATTGTTATATGTAACATTCAGTACTGAGATATGTATCATTCAATATGATATGTGATATGTAACATTCAGTACTGAGACATGTAACATTCAATACTATGATAACTTGGATACAACAATCAACAATATGATACGTAACAGTCAATACGGTGATATGTAACAGTCAATACGTTGTGATATGCAACATTCAATACTGTGATATATATCATTCAATACTGTGATATGTAACAGTCAATACTGTGATATGTATTATTCAATACTGTGATATGTAACAGTCAATACTGTGATATGTATTATTCAATACTGTGATATGTAACAGTCAATACTGTGATATGTATTATTCAATACTGTGATATGTAACAGTCAATACTGTGATATGTATTAATCAATAGTGTGATATTTAACATTCATAAAAGTGATATGCAACGTTCAGTACTATGATATGTATTATTCAATACTGTGATATGTAACAGTCAATACTGTGATATGTATTATTCAATACTGTGATATGTATCATTCATTACTGTGATATGTAACATGCAGTACTGTGATATGTATCATTCATTACTGTGATATGTAACATACAGTACTGTGATATGTAACATTCATTACTGTGATATCTAACATTTAATTCTGAGATATTAACATTCAAATATGTGATATTTAACTTTCAATTTATGTGATATGTAACATTCAATACTGTGGTATGTAACATTCAATACGTGTGATATGTAGCATTCAGTACTGTATTGTTATATGTAACATGCAATACTGTGTTATATATCATTCAATACTGTGATATGTAACATTCAATACTGTGATATGTAACATTCAATACGTGTGATATGTAACATTCAGTACTGTATTGTTATATGTAACATGCAACACTGTGTTATATATCATTCAATACTGTGATATGTAACATTCAATACTGTGATATGTAACATTCATTACTGAGACAGCAATACTGTGATATGTCACATTGAATTCTGAGATATTTAACATTCATTTTTAGTGATGCGTAACTTTCAAATCTGAGATATGCCACATTCAATAATGTGATATGTAACATTCAATAATATGTTATGTAATATTCAGTTCTGATATGTCCCATCAATAATGTGATAATTCACATTTAATTATGTGATATGTAACATTTAACAATGTGATATGTAACATTCAATTATTTGATATGTAACATACTGTGATATGTAATATTCAAAGTTGGTGATAAGTAATATTCAATACTGTGGTATGTAATATTAAATTGTGATATGTAACATTCAATACTGTGATATGCAACAGTCAACACTATGATACGTAATAGTCAATACTATGATACGTAACTTTCATTTCGATGATATATGTATATAACAGTTAATTATGTTATATGTAACATACACTACTGTGATGTATACAGTCAATACTGTGATATGTAACATTCAACCCCGAACACCCGCATGCTCTAGCACTACGCCACCATTACATACTGAGTAATCCGTGAACTGAATATGGATTTTGACAGATGTTAGGGACGTGAAAAGGTATTGTTTACCATTCTACTTAATAATAACGAGTCTGCACAGTTTGTCACTACTGGGCATCCTCTAACTAATCAAAGTAGATACAAGCAAGGTTTACGCAAGCATAAAACAGCTGCCGAGAGAAAATAGCTTTTTATCTGGGTAGGAAATAGGAACAAAGTTTAACATAATAACAGATCAAGTCACGTGTGTTAAAACAGTATTGAAAACACACACAAAAAAACAACAAATGTTGTCACGAAGACTTAAACATGCCACAACCGCTTTTCCGTACCAGAAACTTTCTTCCCAGTCTTTACCATGTTTACCATCAGTTCTTCCTACCAACCATTTTGAATCAAGGCGGACAACCTCGCTTCGTTCTGGTCAAATCATTGACATGCGTTACATACTATTTGTATCACGACATGCTAGAAGTACACAACAGCACGGAAATACAATTGTTCACATGTAAGGAATGCGTGTGCGTTAGCATGCATTACAACACATATAAACTGTTCACTGCTACCATGTGTAATTATAAGATTACGTTATCAAAATGAAAAACTCAAAGAAACTGTTCATTGCTTCCTTACCATGTGAAATTATGAAAACCATATAAGAGCGAGTAAAAGTCGAACTGGAAATGTGGCTTCAAGGACCACAGTCAACAAAAACACGTATTGATACATATAACAACCACAAGGATAAATAACAGGCGAGATATGTGACATCCTACTAATAAATTACTCCCATATCGGAAGATAATAACAGAAATACCTAAAGTGTATTATTGACTGGTGCTAAAGCGATTTCTAGTTTTAATACGAAAACAATCGAAAACGAGTAATTCGTCATGTTCATATGTTATCTTTCGACACTTGAACTAAGATATTAAGCTTTATCGATGTTAAGAACATGAAGAAGTATGTTTCAACTTGGTTGACATAAATTACAGTAGGCAAGAGATAAACACCGATAAAAAGGTATATCAAACTTTACTATAGGTTTACCACCACCAACTGTATATAAACCTCCGCGGTAGTTCCTATTATAAAAAGTAATTCCTCAATTTTCGAATCTAGGCACACACTTTGTGAACAACAATCAATGAAAACAGCTGTACCATTAACATGTTTAGTAAACAAACAACATATTGTTATAAGTCTTATGACTGAAACTTTTCTGGTGATTTTTCAAGTGGGAAGCTTTTTTCTATAATAAAATTACACCGTTTGTTTTATCCATACTTGACTTGAAGTTGCACCAGTTCATTAATAATTATGTGACTCTTAAAAACAGATGTCAATCGATAAAGTAATTGGTGGTTGCATACCTATACAAACACAAAACCAAATATACCTTTCACGTAAACATAACATTAGTTTATCTTTATAGTAGGTATTTATAGTAACTGGACTTGCGTATATGCCTAGGCAAAGGTGTACAAGAACATACTACAGTTCGCTCACTTACATCTATATTTAAAAATGGCGTAGGGGGCTTTAAATTCACTAAAAATGATAAACTGCAATAATTGGAAAACGTAATTCATTTATACCAGTCTTTCGTAAACGAACTTTGTCACTTTGTGTGCTTGTAGTGTCACATACATGTACTTGCTTCTATTTATCCACGCAATCGTTTTTTTAATTATATTTTTGGATGTCTGAGTTCTGTGAATGTTACATTTCCTGTATTGCAATCCTTTACTGGATGTTCACGGTGAATCCAGCAATTGAACGATGGCCGAGACGATGTTTTCTGTTTTCACGTCTTAGGTTTGAAAATCTGTCTCTGTGTTATTGATACGTCTGTTGCAGGACTTATTAGTGTCGGTCCCCACGTTAATGAAGGGGCCCTTGTGTGTGAAGAGGATCAACATGGCGAGATAAATCATTCAATAGTCTAATATCAAGACCCATGTGATCTTATAAGTAGGGGAATTGTATCGAAGAACGGCTCTGGTATTTACCAGAGACAGATAGTGACAGCCCATCAAGTATCTAGCGTCATTGATCATGTTGATCATCTATTAAAATATGTGCTCGGTTATAAGAAAAGAAATTATTATATACTACTCCAGCCATTCTTCCACACATCACTATAACATTAAAGAATGTACATATATTCTGCTTAATTGTTACGGTTATATTAATATTGCATTTAGCGTCTCCGTCGCCGAATGGTTAACGACGTTGCGTTGTAAACCTTCGCCTCTCACCGCTGCGGGTTCGAATTCCACTGGGAGCTCGACTTGTAAGTGAGGTAGTGTCGATTCTTACGGATGGCGGGAGCTGTACAGTACTGGTTCTACACAGGAAAAGTTGGTGGTCTGCCTCCACCACAAAAAAATCGACCGTCATATATAGCCTTACATCTGTTGAAAATGACGTAAAACACCATACAAACAAACAAAAACAGCATTTAAAATCTATAGTGTTATTACCCTTTGGGTTCGTCAAGCCCATTCTTAGCATCCTTAAAGTAGGATACCGACTAAGCCGGTGTTAGTGGGAGTGAGAAGTTTGCTTGATCTTACCTCTCATGAACAGACCCAATACTACGAAGTGCGCTACTTTTGTCTCTTGTTTGTGTTTGTAGCTTCCAAGCACCTTTTCGGAATTTATGTATTTAGGAACAACCTCATATAAAACTTATTTTTAAAATTCTAAGTCTGCTGTTCACCGATGGTCATTTAACAATGACCAAAACACATACTAATCCGGCTCAGAACACACTGTATTAGCAAGATTTTAAAAAGCCTTGGAACTGCTTCCGAGGGGTCTGACGTATTTCGGTTTTAGTTTAAACGTATTTATTTTACATCGTATAACGAAAGCTCTCTGAACTTATTTTAATCACTCTCGATATTTCGGTTTTCATGAACAGTTAGCAACTACACATGAAGTAACAAGGCTGTGTTTATAAATAATCACGAGGCCAGCATATTTTCAATAATTACTATGTCAGCATTTGAGTATATGCATATGGAAGTGTACCACACCTGTCGAAATTATAAATAAAACAATTAAAACATAACACAAAATAATATTATATTTGCAAATGTTACTGAAGTGTTGTATGACGTTAAACTGTTATATTTAGTAAAATCCGGTAATTATATACGCAAAACATCGCCAGAAAATATCAATATACGTGTAAACAATGATCTGCACCTGACTGTTTTTGTGCAGTCTCTCTTTCCTTTGTGCTGTATTATCGTATACCGAGACATTTAGATTAAACCCAAGGTCATCAATCTGTGTAATGGTGATCTCACCGTGTCCTTAAATGTCAGTACAATAATGTCGGCCAACTGTCAACATTTGTTAAAGCTGTACAGTCCCTATTTTAACTGGTAATAACTCATGAATATGAATGAGTCACGTGTGAAGTAGTTTCAAATCGACGAACACCCCAAAAGTCGGTATATAAGGAGAAATCGATACGTAATATTTCACATTTTTATTTAGCCTCTGTACAGGTAACATCGATAAATATACGGCTCCAGACTATATGTGATAAAAAAATAGTTGCCCGGAACGGGATTTGAACCACAGCCTTGCACTTGTAAGATTTGAAAGATATACGCTGAACCTCTAGACCACTGCTATGTATTGGTATTTTGTAGCATTTTTAACACTAAATAGGCATTACGTAATAACAAGAGCGCGCACACAAACTCATAAAGCGCTAAATAACAAGTCGAGATATGGTTGATTTGAGGCGAAGTATTAGTTTCATATTGATAAGATACAGTATTACACCAGGTAATGTTAATTTACACGTGCGACACTATAGACTGCATATTTATTGATCCATCATTAGTTGCGTTCAAATATGTTAAGTTATTTTGCCTCATAATATATGATAGTTAGTATACTATTTTCTCAAGTAGCGTCGTAGTTCAGTGGATAGAGCAGAGGACTTGAAATCAGAAGGTCGTGTGTTCGAGCCCCGACAGAAGAAGCTTACTTTTGTTTTTGTAAAAATTACTGTTACCTGTGTATAGGTACGATGTGCACTGGTCGATGTATATACAGTAAATGATTTCCTTCGCTATATTTGCTCGCTTAAATACCCGATTTCGACATGAGCTGGTGAACATGAAGTTACAAATAAAGACACGCCTACAAAGAAGAAATCGATTGATATAGGGACTCTGTAGCTTTAAGCAAGTAAATATTAAGTATCGTGTTAACTATTTAATTTTTGAAATTTTCGACGGTAAATAATTATGTTCAGATAAGATAACAAAATATAAGTGGGGATGATTGCCTCTTTCATTGCATAGGAAAGAATTCTCTAATATTTAAAAGAGGAATTGGTTAAAACATTAATAACTGATGCCAGTCAATAACTGATACGTAAAGCAGAGGTTGATATATATAGACCCAGACAAACAGGATACACGCTTGCCATTGTATCTATATTCTTAATGTTTGCAAGTACGTTTTAACCGAGATCACGGTATCAATTCTGAACAATCCGAAGATCCGAAGACAACAGACCAGTCACAGCCGAACCCAACAACTTAGTAAACGAGCTTATACAAACAATGATAGTTATTACCATCATATTTACCAATGTGCATGTATCTAGTACAATTATACATGTAAACATGGTAACACGCTGATATTTTTTATCTAGTATTTTTTTAAAAAAACATACAAAACTATTTTATCAAAACAGCCTCTATCACCCATTGTGGTATTTCCGGACCCAGCCGAACCTATCGTGCTGTTTTGAGAAGTAACACATTAACCTCATCATGTCGTCGCCATGTTATTAAACTTTGCCTCTGTCTTTGTGTTCCTGTTATCTCGGAAGTTATATCGGATTATTTTTTAGAAAGTCGTCAGTATTAATCATCTCTTATTTTAAAAACGAGTAATGTTTCTTCTAAAATAGCGTGACAGTAACCTTAAAACTGTCACTAGTGAAATGAGTTATATAATTTGGATTTTCAGCTCCATTCTATCGACTTCAAATGTAAAGTTCCATATTCCTTCCTTTGTACTGGCATAATATTTGTATTGTTTTTAGCTCAGGTCTAGCACGCATGCATGTTGTACAGAAAAGTATCATTCGCAATAGTACCATTGTTGGCGAAGGAGAGTTTATACGAGGGATGCTACCCCTATGGGATTTCCATATCCCACGTTCATGTATGTGTAACATAGATAACATGGGATGATGGATATCTGCAAACGTTTAAATCAATATAAAAAATATATCTATCTATCTTATTGTAAAGTAAACAATGGGGATCACGTGATTGGTGGAGGCGTGATGAGCATCGACATTGCGCATTAATATTCATGACATGTTAAAGCAAAACAGGCCTGCATCTGCTACTTTTTGCTTGTTCTTAGTGCACTTTGTATTATATGTGCAAATACTGATAAAGGAGATCCTTTGAAAGCAAAAAACACAGTATGTTCATGAGAGGTAATGCAAGAAGCAACACCTCTCACGCCCCCTAGCACCGGCTTCAGCGGTATTCTACTTCCAAGTCTATGGAAAGCCTTGGCTGCCTTCTGTTGACCTTATTCATTTTGTGCAGCACGCTTTGTAAGACGTCTTGTGCATTTTATAAGTTGTTATGTGCATGTTCTAAGTTGTGATGTGAATTTCGTAAGTTGCATAACAATTATCCCGAGATAATAATTACTGTTTTTGGCGAGATGTCTTTACCTCATAATAAGCCTGTCCAATGTTTGAGGTCAGGTTATCGACAGATGTATCAATGTTATTTTAGTAAATAAATGGTTTAAAAAGGAAAATGCAGTTTCTTGTGAGGCAGTTGTTTATACAATAGTTGATGAATTAATGTTAGTTGATGGGTTATGATAACTAGAAGATGGCAAACGTTTATTCTTGTTAAAAATCCTGCAATCTGATTGGTTGACGTTCAAAACATTTGCGACTATTAAATGTATTTAATAATATTTTATTGCAGATATGTTACAATACATCAATTCAACATCACAATATTCATAGAAACATATGCAAATGGATTAAACTACAAGTTATTACAACATTAGTTACAGTTCTCTCCACGAGACTATTAAATAGTGTATCACCCGTCGGATAGTCAATCATGTGACGTTAAACCTTCAAAAACCGGACGTCGCTTTGTTTTATTTCAATTGGTAGTTAAAATAAGCTATCAACAACAATAAAATGAGTTAGAAAATGAAATTTTGACTCGTGTTTAACTACTTCGTTAACGCGCCGCCATTTAACAAAATTTGCAATCATTTAACGACATATATCTATTCGGCAATGATGCGAAACAGAACATGAAATAAAAGCAACAACATCTTTTAATCAGGGTATTATTTTTACATGACAATTCATTATATAATTGTCTGATTTGTTATAATTTATAAACGGATACCAGTCGATACGTATTCATTGTACGTATAATGAGAACTTGGCATGGGCGAAATACATACGTAGAAAAAATGCGTTCAAGTACTAGGCACAACTTATCACATGACCGGTCCACTTTTGATAACATTTAGTTAAAGCCAAAGATGCAACGCGATCTATTATGTGGTCCGAGTATTAACTTTCATATCCCATCCAATCCCTTCTTCGAGAAGCGAAAACGGGCTTGGCTTGGGTATGAAATAAAACCTTAAATTCGGCTTATAGACGTGCATATTGTAAAATTAAAACATGTAATAGGTAATTTTAAATAGGTTATCACATTTTTTCAGTAAAAATTGTTTTTAAACGTGTGTTATTGTCGAAATATCCGTTGTAAAACCCTGCTATTATAAGCTTTCCCATCGCTTAATGGAATTAAGGCGGGACCACGTAATGTAATAACCGTACACATGGCACAAGGAAAAGCAGATACAAAAGCCGAACACACAATGAAGCATTCAAGGACCACACGATTTGGGGTGAGATGTGGCTGCTTTCTTGACTTCGGATTGATCAGATCTGATACCGTGATCGACGGTTGAAACGTACTTGCAACATAAGAAATATAGAAACAATGGCAACACGGAAGTTTGCTGTTTAATATATTAATGTAATTAGACAGATGCCAAACTTTATTGCGATTGAAAGGGATATGTATAATTGGTAGTCAAAAGAAGAAATCATCAAGACTGCTCCCACAAATGAGTTTTGGAAAACATTTGTTATTAAGCACATGTAGGCGTACACTTTTGTGCAAAAACTGTGTTATGGTATGTGAGGGTCTAAATGTTGTTTTTTTCACACGGTGGCTGTTTAAGTAGATATTAAAGTCGAAATGTAGCATTCAAGGACCACAGTCAACCAAAAACACGCACAGAAACAAACAACAATTACAAATGTGAAGCAGACCATACTCTTGGGAATATGTAACTGTCCCGACAGGAACGCTTTTCCCTACAAGCACGGATAATATCGGACAAAAAATGTCCACGGAAATGTATATTAGTTACAACTTAATTAGCATGCGGTTAATAATAAATGCTTTCTATCGGTTTGGTTTAAACATATTTTATTTCGAATTAGTGCATAAATACATTTAACAGTATATTAGGCCAACAAAAATAATAGGTGTGCTTCCAATTGCATGCTCTAAAAAAATAGGGTAAGTCGGTAGGCATTCTCTTTTTTTTTTTTGGAGCAAGATATTGTGAGATTCTTCATGTATTTATCTCATAAACCCCATACAAGTTGATGATACAACTGAAAGTTTCTCTATAATGTCAGTTTACCTCTATATATTGTGATAAATCACTGTTCAGAACAAATTTATTTATTTATTTTTTATTTATTTTTATTTTTATTTTTTTTCATAAAAAGTTTTAGGTTTAAAAATAGGGTCGGTCGGGCCACCGGAAACACAGGCATTTTTCTTTTGGCCTTTAGTAAAGGATTTGAACGAAAGAAAACTTATAAAGTTTCTCTCCTTGGAAAACGTGTTTACAATGTATTAACAGCTACGGAACAACCAACTGATAGATATATTATAATTATTCAGTGTCACATTGGCTTCAGTTAATATTTGCTTAAACAAATTAAAACAACAAAAAACAAAACACATACATTCTATCGGTTTGAAATTGATGGTTACTTTAGCAAATTGGTGAACTTACTGTAGCTAACTTGGCTAACTTTGTGAAGTAACGCACAATGAGACGCTAAGGAGGATATGATTAAATAATCGCCTGCTTGACGGAGAACTAATAATCGCCTGCTTGACGGAGAACTAATAATCAGCTGCTTGGTGGATAAGTAATATGGTGAGCGTTGTGGTCTAGTGGTACAGCGTTGGTCCCATGATCGAAAAGATGTGGGTTCGATCCCCGCCATGACCATATGTGTTGTGTGCCAGAGCAGGACACTATCTGCATTTACTTGGTACTGGTTCTACCATGAGGACGTCGATAGTGATTAAAATAAGTTCATAGAGCTTTCGTTACAATCGATGTTAAATAAATAAGTTTAAAACTAAATAATAGTCTGGTTTCAGCGAGTTTTTCATTTTAAACACCGCGATGTGGCATATTCCATCGATGACAGACTCTATCGGTTTAGTAGTATGGCGTACCTAGTGGCCCTGTCAAAATAACTACCGTTCTCTAACGTCCAAAGACTGGAATTTAGAGCATGGTATAGCTGCGCCTCCATAGTTATTCTGAATTAAACGATTTACTGTTTTGCATTCATCACAGGAAATTTCACCAACCACATTGCAAGTAATTTATACGCTTGGTTGGAAAAGTGTGTTGACGTGATAAGTGATAATCACCTGTGGTAAGTGATAATCACCTGTGGTAAGTTATAATCACCTGCTTGGCGGAGATGTGTTGCGATTCCAATGGGCAATTTGGTATTTGGATACTGCTATTACGTTTATGAAATAAAACCTTAATTTCGGCTTAAAAATTTGAATATTGTAAAATTAAAACATTAAATAGATAATTTTAAACAGGTTACCGCATTTTGTAAATAAAAAATGCTTTTAAACGTGTTTTATTGTCGAACTATCCGTTTATAAAATCCTGTTTATATAAGCTTTCCCATCGCTCGATGGAATTAAGACAGGGACCACGTAATGTGTAAGTGAATTTACGTGTGTATATGTAACTTTTGTATAATAATAAACATAAGCTCATTCAGTCCAACAGTTTTATTTTTTGTTTTTCCAAATTCTGACATAATCATTGTTGTTTGTTGGTCGTCGTTAGTATGATCATTTGTTAATTTTATTTTACAGTATTGATAATGCTGTTATTTCATTCATAGATCTATCTGTTATCTCAGTGATATAAACGCGTCCCCAGTTGACACAAATTATGTTGCTTGTTTTGTCGTCGTTGTTATTGCCATTGGGTAAATTTACAATATTGATAATATTTTTATTTATCTCACATCTGAGAGCAATAGACGCGTCCCCAGTTGTACGAGGTACAACTCCTCGTACAACTGCCATACTCTGGAAAGCGAGCACATGCATAACGTAACCCATCATTAACCCATTGTGATACTGTTTTTAAGTTAGTTAGGCAAATTATGATTCAGGTCAAGATATAAAGTAAAATGGAGGTCAAATAAAGAGACGCATGATCATCTTGACACGTGTTTATACAAAATAAAAAAGAGACATAATTTCTAACTTTGTTTTGGTTGTGTAAAACAACTTCGTGTTTGCTACCAGCTGTCGAATTTTATCATTGTCTGACGTCATATCTGACCAAATACTTCTAAAGTATTCGTACATTCCTAATTCATGAACCAAAGTTTGAAAATCAATATTTAGTTACAAATACTCTAGAAGCGTTTTATATTAAGTTTGAATATTAGTTGTTTTAGTTAATATAGAAACGTTTCTTATGGTTTGTTTTAGTTACTATAGAAGCGTTTAATATTAAGTTTGAATATTAGTTGTTTTAGTTACTATAGAAGCGTTTTATATTAAGTTTGAATATTAGTTATTTAAGTTACTATAGAAGCGTTTCGTATGGCTTGTTTTAGTTTAATACTATAGAAGCGTTTTAAGAATATTAGTTGTTTTAGTTACTACAGAAACGTTTCTTATGGGTTGTTTTAATTACTATAGAAGCGTTTTATATTAAGTTTGAATATTAGTTGTTTTAGTTACTACAGAAGCGTTTCTTATGGCTTGTTTTAATTACTATATAAGCGTTTTATATTAAGTTTGAATATTAGTTGTTTTAGTTACTATAGAACGTTTCTTATGGCTTGTTTTAGTTACTATAGAAGCGTTTTATATTAAGTTTGAATACTAGTTGTTTTAATTGCAATAGAAACGTTCCTTATGGCTTGTTTTAGTTATTATAGAAGCGTTTTATATTAAGTTTGAATATTAGTTGTTTTTCCTGTATTATCACACTTTCATTTCCCTGGTTCTTTTTGTTACCACGAAGATAGAAAACATTGCACGGGACCACCCAGTTATGTTCCTAATCCGTGTGAAGAATATATTTTTAAATAACTACTATAGCAAAAACATACCCATGCGCCAACATCCGGCATGCAGGAAAACATGCAAAACGTTCGTAGCTGACGGCGTCAATGCACAACATGTCTCTGATATGCAAGAAAAGGAATCTATCATGAGTATTCGGTTCAAAAAGGCAATTCAAACCCTCGGTATAAGTGTTTTAATTGGAACCTCGGCAGAAAAACTTATACTTCGGGTTGGAATTCCCTATCTTCACCGGATACCCACGCAAGATTCTTATATTCCATCCCCTATGTAAAACATGGGTAGCCTTATCCGGCATGCAAGAAATAAGAAGAAACTTCCGGATTACATTATTGTTTGCCATACCATTTATTCCATGTAGTTAAACTTACAACTTCACTTGTTTCCTTTATTCCATGTAGTTTACAACTTCACTTGTTCCCTTTATTCCATGTAGTTTACAACTTCTCTTGTTATACTACATACCTATTGTATGACCAAGCTATCCTTTTGCATTCCATTTTCAAAATTTATGTTTATATGACCCGTAACAAATTTATAAACTAAAATTCAAGAGTGCTATCAACCTGATAAAGGGGTAAGGTAAATATTGATTATTAGAGTTATTAGCACAATAGTGTAATTTCTAAACTAAACTTTCACACAACTATTGCTTACGTTAAATTATGAAATAAAAATTATTGACTTGTTAAGTAAATAAGATACATACCGTAAGTAACTATAATCCATTTTGTAATTATTTTAACACATAATTCGCCAATTCGGATTTCAGCGTATTCCAGTGTAATTATAAATACATAAAACCTGAAACAAAATCCCATAGACCGTAAGGAAATTGGCCAAACCACGGCACATTGGACCCTCCATCAATCTGCCAGCATGTTGATATTGGCAGGGGTTAAACGAAATATAAACAAACAGTCTGATAACTGATAAGAATGAGTATCTGTTTACTGTTATCCACTGACCGTTAGATATATTTACCTATTTCAACACGGAAACCAGTGAGCAGTTTACGATAAAAAAAAAAGGTATAGCATGTTTGCGTATGCATACAATTAAAGGCATTATACTGAAAACTACTTTTTAGAGCAAATCATGTTTTAATTCAGATTATTATGCAAGAATATACTTAATGTATACATTTTGCAAACTATATTACAATAAATTAATAATATTCTGTTTTCGACCGACAATTTGTTCAACGCCTGCCCCTACCTAAAATATTTGAGGTCACATCGTCCCTAAACACATCTTTTAAACGCTTGCATTCGTTTATTCCAATCCTCCAATACTCCATCAGTTGAGTGAATTAAACATCCGAAATCGTCATGCTTCAAAATGCTACTACCTAATCTAATACAATAGCGCCGATTCTTCCTAGTTTAACTCAAATCCAATACGGTGTACTACAAGCAGTCCAGGCGAGAGACCATCTGCGTAGACCATATTGAATTTGTATCGACAATGTCCCATCCCATAACAGGATTACACAAATTTTGTCCTATTACAATACTTAATATTCATTAATTGTCACATCACATCAAGAGAATTATATTTAATGGATAACGATTACATGATCCATCATTAATTATACACAGATACGTTCATCAGTTCCAGTTGACGTATTGGAAGCAGAGTATACGCGTACTGGCTGGGATTGAACGCGCGATCTCTGGGTTGCCATTACACCATGGCGCTACCTGAGCAGACCTTAATGAACAGTGCGTTATATGTGTGTGTTCATATTGCACAGTCAGTTGTGTGTTTTTTGCTAATTAACGCCAGTAAACACTAGGTATTACTCACGCTCGTTAGCACTTAATGCTGTCTACTGATACTTAATGTTGCATACTGACAGGTTTTGATGCGCCAATCAACAATAAGCTTATAACCACATATTATTTTACTTTTTTCAGCAAACCACAAACAATTGAGACAGCCATATAAAAAGACGGTAGATATGTGACTTGACGCCACAGGAGAGCATTCAATATATATTTAAAAAAAAGCGATTTATTTCATTAAGTTTTCAGATAATGTAAGGAACTGCCAGTTGACTTGTAAACTATATGCGAGTTAGTAATCTGTTGACGTTACAAATATGCAAACAGTCATGGCTTATATTTGTAATATTCGCAATTGCCCAATTGAAACAGAATAAAAAAAAAAAAATTCAATGATTTCCAAGCATGGGTCAAATATATATATACACCCAAGTGATATGAAAACGCAACACGGGAATTTCCGCTATATATTGTATATACTGCACACTTAAGTGCACATAATATTCCAAAGAAATCCCAAGATGTTTTTTAAAAAAAAAGATGCAGTTAACTAGAGAAAGAACACAACTGTGATGTTGTAGACGTTTTAATCACACTACACTTTGTAACAAGAACTTCATAAATGTTGAAGTTGCTCTTAGAAAAATTGAGCTAGTTCAGTACTGTATTTAACGTAAATAGTTTGCAAAATGTTGCATCCTAAGTTTGCTCACATGATTGAGCCAAACGCGTACTCTGTGAATAATGAAACATTGAAGGAATACTATTTACTGTATTATTTGTTGTTTTAGTATTTTTTCCAAAAGGAAAGGTCTTACGTAGCCATGTACCATTCGATTAAAAGCAGCATATTGTACATACAATATATAGCGGAAATTCCCGTGTTGCGTTTTCATATCACTTCGGTGTATATAAACGAATATCCTAGAATATTTTTAAGGCAGCAAACGTTTATACTATACGTGTTTATTTAAAAGTACGTGGTCTGGATACAAATATAATATAAGAAAACGATTGTTTACAACTAGAGTTTTGATGTTATAGTCACTAACAAGTCGTAATATTGCCATAAGAAAAAGTATATACCAGTCTCTTCTCTGTTTTATGGAGATATATGAAAGAGCATTTATATACTGTACAAAAAAAGAAACACAATTTGTGTCATGTTGCTTTGTGAATTTTTTGGTAAGGAACATATAGAGAATATTGTCTCGGACACATTTCGATAATTTTCGTAGATTTAATTTTTTATGTGGCTAAAATGCATGTTTTAAGAAAAAGGGGGCTAACTCCCTTGTGTACTGAACTTTTCAAAAATATCTTTGTTTGGACTATTGTTGGAGGCCTATCTAATTATTCTTAAAACATCATTAATGTTTACCTGTTTTGCTGTCTAGACAATCAGCATCGGAACACCAGCGGAAGTTTCTTTTTTTGTTCAGTATGGTTTTCTATTCCTGTTAATACTGCGGCTCCTGCTTAGTTTCTTAGATGATATATCCTGGCGAGCATTTCTTTATTTAAATTGTCCCATTTTATTGGGATAACAATAAGGTAAGAGTGAGGTTTGGTGCACCATAGAATATAGTGTACACATCCAGCGGCCTCTTTGCCACTGGTCGTCCCAAGGCCATTCCCCTATTGTTAACTCTTTTGTGTTTGTGGGGTCGTATATTGTGCTTCTATTTGCCTTTGTAATTGCTGTATTGCTGTAATTGCTGTAATTGCTGTACTGTAATTGCTGTAATTGCTGTAATTGCTGTACTGTAATTGCTGTAATTGCTGTAGGTTTCAAATGTGTGAATGCTACATGTCCTGTTCAACTTTTATACCAATGTTTTTTCAAAAGTCAAGTGATGCTTTTGATTTCCGTCTAGCGGTACAAAGTTCGTCGTTACTACGAATTCTAAATTGTTTATGTATTTTTTTATTATAAAATACACTTTTTTCAGTACCACATCTTGAAATATATTAAGTTTTATCGAAAACAGCCTTATCAAACTATATTAAGTTTTAATTATCATTGGTCACGGGATATAATTCGGTCGTTGCAAATCCTGATAAACGACTTGTTCTTTACGCATATATTTTTTATCACAATTGTAAGCTATTTATGTCCGTAATCACTTTTTTAATTAACATTTTTTAGTATATGCTAAATAGAAGTATGCTAATTACGATTTCCGTATGATCGATCAAACTGTATATGAAGACATGCCACACGTTCTACTTTACATATATACTTTACTTTATATATACACACTGGCACATCTGTTACAAGAACAACTTTTAATATATGTTCATTAAACGAATGACATACATCATTCATACAATAGTTATCAATATTTTGAGCAAAAATAATGCAAGAGGTCATGACCCTAACCTTTTTCAGGTTAGTGGTTGACCCATTGTTGGTTCACTACAACGCTTTTCTCTATGACTGTGCGATATCCCGACAGATTGCGAACCCTATGACGATAAATACATGAGCGCCTCCTGGCACCGGCTTAAGCGATAGTCTGCTTTAAAGCCACGCACACTGGGCTTGATGATCCCAAAGGACCAGTAAGTAATACCTAAATGTTGAAAATGAAAACATCATGTATTGTCGTTTGAAGGTAACCTTCATACTTGTCTTACATCATGTATTGTCGTATGAAGGTAACCTTCATAATTGTCTTACATCATGTATTGTCGTTCCCCTAACGGTTTATTCTCTTGTTGCGCTGGCTTCTGCCAAACCACTGAGTTCTATCTTTGTGGCTTTCTGTATATATGATCATCCATGTGTTTCACTTATTTGGCCTATTATTGCTGCCTAGTTTGATAGACGTTATAGATAAACGGGGATTTCCATATTTAGACTGTCCCTTTTTTACGACAATAGGGGAAAAATGAGGTTTTGAAACTGGTTTAAACCCACGAACTGCCAAAGACCGTTTCAAAGCCGTACCAATGTTGTCAGCCACTTCATGTTTGTGGTGTGGAATACTTTGCTTTCATTTATCCATGCTATTGTTGTTTGGTTATACTGCGTGTTATGGGATGGCAGAGTTTATCCATTCTATTGTTGTTTGGTTATACTGCGTGATGTGGGATGGCAGAGTTTATCCATTCTATTGTTGTTTGGTTATACTGCGTGATGTGGGATGGCAGAGTTTATCCATTCTAATGTTGTTTGGTTATACTGCGTGATGTGGGATGGCAGAGTTTATCCATTTTATTGTTGTTTGGTTATACTGCGTGATGTGGGATGGTAGCGTTTATCCATTTTATTGTTGTTTGGTTATACTGCGTGATGTGGGATGGCAGAGTTTATCCATGCTATTGTTGTTTGGTTATACTGCGTGATGTGGGATGGCAGAGTTTATCCATTCTATTGTTGTTTGGTTATACTGCGTGATGTGGGATGGCAACGTTTATCCATTTTATTGTTGTTTGGTTATACTGCGTGATGTGGGATGGCAGCGTTTATCCATTTTATTGTTGTTTGGTTATACTGCGTGATGTGGGATGGCAGAGTTTATCCATTCTATTGTTGTTTGGTTATACTACGTGTTGTGGGATGGCAGAGTTTATCCATTCTATTGTTGTTTGGTTATACTGCGTGATGTGGGATGGCGGAGTTTATCCATTTTATTGTTGTTTGGTTATACTGAGTGATGTGGGATGGCAGAGTTTATCCATTCTATTGTTGTTTGGTTATACTGCGTGATGTGGGATGGCGGAGTTTATCCATTTTATTGTTGTTTGGTTATACTGCGTGTTATGGGATGGCAGAGTTTATCCATGCTAGTGTTGTTTGGTTATACTGCGTGATGTGGGATAGCAGAGTTTATCCATTTTATTGTTGTTTGGTTATACTACGTGTTATAGGATGACAGAGTTTATCCATGCTATTGTTGTTTGGGTATACTACGTGATGTGGGATGGCAGAGTTTATCCATTTTATTGTTGTTTGGTTATACTACGTGTTATGGGATGCCAGAGTTTATCCATTCTATTGTTGTTTGGGTATACTACGTGTTATGGGATGCCAGAGTTTATCCATTCTATTGTTGTTTGGTTGTACTACGTGTTATGGGATGGCAGAGTTTATCCATTATATTGTTATTTGGTTATACTACGTGTTATGGGATGGCAGAGTTTATCCATTGTATTGTTGTTTGGTTATACTGCGTGATGTGGGATGGCGGAGTTTATCCATTCTATTGTTGTTTGGTTATACTACGTGTTATGGGAAGGCAGAGTTTATCCATTCTATTGTTGTTTGGTTATACTGCGTGATGTGGGATGGCAGCGTTTATCCATTTTATTGTTGTTTGGTTATACTGCTTGATGTGGGATGGCAGAGTTTATCCATGCTATTGATAGTGCGTGGTGTGGGATGGCAGAGTCCTGTGATTGCGAGATTTTCTGTTAGACTCTTGTATGTAAACATAACATAAAAAGAGCATTATCATAACAGACTTTTAAGTAATTTTAGTTTAATAAGTTAACATTAATTAATAATTTAAGACTAGATCTAATTATTTTTTAAAGGCTATGGCTAATAACTTAATAATTTTAAAATGATATATACAAAGGATAGACCTTACAGTTATACAAATTATTTTCAATACATGTTTATACACTCAAGTGATATAAAACGCAACACGGGAATTTCCGCTATATTTTGTATATACTGCACACTTAATTGCACATAATATTCCAAAGAAATCCCAAGATGTTTTTTAAAAAGAAAGTTGCAGTTAACTAGAGAAAGGACACAACTGTGATGTTGTAGACGTTTTAATCACACTACACTTTGTAACAAGAACTTCATAAATGTTGAAGTAGCTCTTTGAAAAATTGAGCTAGTTCAGTACTGTATTTAACGTAAATAGTTTGCAAAATGTTGCATCCTAAGTTTGCTCACATGATTGAGCCAAACGCGTACTCTGTGAATAATGACACATTGAAGGAATACTATTTGCTGTATTATTTGTTGTTTTAGTATTTTTTTCCAAAAGGAAAGGTCTTACGTAGCCATGTACCATTCGATTAAAAGCAGCATATTGTACATACAATATATAGCGGAAATTCCCGTGTTGCGTTTTCATATCAAATGAGTGTATTTAAGTTTCATTGAGCATGGACGTTGATTTGCAGTCGACATAAAGAACAATGAATGACATTTTTGGTGTTCGCGAGAGATATCTTTGGCTTGGTATCGTATACGTATACCAAGCGAGAGATCAATAGAAAAGTTCGAGAACGGGCACAGCAAATAATTATATTCATTATAAACCTATCACATCACCAAGAGTGAGGTAGAATCTGCAGCAATTGTTAAATTAGGAAACATTTGCGCCGTTTTGTTTTCTCAAATCAATACAATCCACCGGGGAGACACAAATAAAAATGATCGCGGAATATTAGTTTAACTTCTATTATTATTGATATATATATTTCGAAATTAAATAACACGCGATAGTTACATTACCTAACATAGATAATTTATGTGATTTATTTTTTTCCGATTTATTAGACGATTAACAATTACAGTTACAAAACATTATTTTAATTGATATATTTGTTCAGGCTTGACTTTTATATCTTCTTTTTAGAAATAAACTACTCAAACACTTGCTGGTTTGACATTTTGAAATGAAACACATCGCAAATGTTAAACATGGTACACACAGATCGAACATCTGGCGATTCTCGATTACATATAATTCCATTTATCATTCAAAACCAATATATAACTCAAACATATGAGAGCTCTCCGATCCATTTCGCTTCCATCTCTATATGTCCGATTCCTGGGAGGTCTGGCATGTTTTTTTATTTAGATTACTTCCGGGATCATATCTTAGTGTATCAAGCTTATTTTAAAAATCTGTAAAATTTAGACTATACGGAAAAATCCTATTTCTCACATGCTTTGCATAGAGTGATGGCATATAGAAAAGGAGTATGAAAGGAGAAATACCAATGGTTAGGTTTACTCTTGACAACCATGTTTTTTTCTTCTAATACCAGTAAAATCTTTTAGACGACCTCGTCAACAATCAAAATCAACAACTGCATGATCATTAGCACATTGATGTCATGTAACAGTTGATGTTTGCGACATAATTGTTGGCGTGACTTTTATATAAACGTATGTGTAAGAAACGAAAGATCGTTGCCAACAATTTGCAAATCGGTCACGAAACTAAATGCACTCATGCACGTCTGAACTGAATTATGGGTCTACAAAACGTCACGAATAGGTGTTTGTCATAATCTGATGCAAATGGCAGATGAAGGTAAATAAAGAAAGGACATATCTGGTCAAAACGTGTAGTCTACATTTAGACTTATAATACGTTGAGTGTTTCTTATTGTGCAATCATGTTGTCGTGCTATGTGTTATGCTTTGAAAGACATTATATATTGAATAAGTACGCCTTAGTCGTATTTGCTGATACTGTGACATTCTGCATGCACACAGTGTTATTAGAGACAACATATAAATCGGTCAAAATACAACTGCCTGAGATGTACCTATAATAAAGGGACACACTGAAGTCCCATTTGTTATTCTATATAACTCGCATATTTGCAAATCATTATCAATAAGTACTTAAAGCGCAAACGAATTTCTCTTTGCATAGTACTTAGTGTTAGTTCCACAATGCTATATATAAACCTATATTAGAATAACGACTATAACTGAAAGCCACATGATGCTAGAGGAAACAATCTAGGTGCCTAAAGTGGAAATATGAACTCGCAATTTTCTTGTATTTTCCATTTCGTCTAGATCAGAACGAAATGGAAAATACAAGAAATTTAGTTATTTTTGTAAAAAAAGAGAAATAAAATAGCCAAAACTAACTGCCTTTTTAATAATCATACAGTCATATACATGCATTTAAATATATAATCTAAATTGGTTTTACAATTCATTGCCTAACGTATGTATACACAAAGTAGTCAAGTAATTTTATTTAAAACCGATCTCATGTAACGCTCCATAAATCAAGGTAAACGTCTCCTTTACTCATAATGCGTGAAGAAATCAAAGTGCTGAAGGCACTGATGGGCGGTGCTTTTTGTAAGTGTTGGAATGAATGGGAAATGGAAGTGCTGTAAATGTAACTTCCATGGTTTGTTTTTTACATTCAGTGATGTTTCAGATGATTGATATTCATTACCAATTTCATATTTAAACATATTTTAGCTAACTCATATGGCCCGAATTAGCTTCCGTAGATTCCAAAATGTGACTCCAAGGTCACTCCAATTATTCACTCCACTCCACTCCAAGACTCCACACCAAGACTCCACTCTATATAATATATTATGCCCTTCAGCGAGCCAGTGTTCTATTTTCAGTAACATGATACACTTTCTATGATACATATACCGTCTGCTTGTAGCATGATTATAACCAGAGTTATAACCTTTTAAACAGATGATAAAAAGTTGACTTAGTGAAATTTTGATAAAATAGGTATGTATGACCTAAATAAATAATACATTGCCTTTATTTTGAACATTGTTTATTATTTAGGGCATCAATTTAAAGGCATGCATGAGAGACTACTTCTTCTAGCATAGTGTTGCATAGTGCTGTTAGGTTTGTTACATTCCTAGAATGCCATTGAAATCTCCCCTCATACCACTGACGGTGCATTCGCACCGCCAAAAATGTGTGTCATTATGACCAGGTTACACTACAGGTAATTATAGATGGGTTAGCTACGATCGACATAGACATAAAAGCAAAAAAGACCATGTCACAGGTGACGGTTATCTGTAGAATATATCAGTGTTTACAGTTACTGATGATCACTTCGTCAATAAAAACATAACACAATTACCTAAGATGATAGCAACGATAGCATCTTCTGATTTTTTTTTGAATAGGTTGTTTTCCCTCATAAAGATAAAAGCAACAAGAAAAAAGAAAAAATGCAATATCTCCAGGATTATCTACTTGATCTGGGTTGGACATCAACACAATTTGACATTGGTTTTGTTTACGTTTACTCAGTAACATCTAGGCACGTAATAAACATCCATTTTGCTGTCGTCCATAATTATACTTCAAACTGCATGCACCATTCACACCAAAGTTCGGTCATAGATACTAATAGATGTCAAACAGTCACTGACTCCGATTCAGGTTGTTTAATAGATAGGTTTTATAGTTTACGAACTTTGACATACTCGTTAAACTTTATCGACTCCTGTTGAGGTTATTGATTAGAAAAGTTTCTAAGAAATGTGACATCATATTAATGCGTGCCTGTAATTAAAAGCCAAGATACAAGACAGAGAGAAATATATGTGCCCCCACAGACAGATTTTCTGTCGTCAAAGAGCTACACGTCTGTCTGATATCTGTCGTTTTATTTGGTTTTTACTCATTTCAGTTTCCGAATCGTTATGCTATTAGACTTGACTTCCGCGGTGCCATTTTATTTCTAACCTTTCTCTTGAAACAAGACGGATATCATTACCAGCCGCAGACGGTGAATAAGCATTTAAAATAATCGTGATGAGCGTGCTTCATATTGACATTACCCCAGAAAAGAAGAGACGAGACAAATATATTCTTGCATATCGGACAAGATATCCGTCATTTTACCGGGGGGGGGGGGGGGGGGGGGGGGGGGGGGGGGGGGGGGGGGGGGGGGGGGGCGGGGGGGGGGGGGGGGGGGGGTTCCCGAAAATTTTGAAACCTAGGTGCTCTGAAATGGCATTTCCAGCAATCTGAGACATAAATTAGCATTTTTTTTTATTTTTTGGATGGAAAAAAATATTTTTTGAAAAAAATACGGCGTACGCGTATGAAAGTTCGATGTCGGCGTACGGCGTACCACAACCCGGCGTACGGAATACTGGCTAATATGGGTCGGAATCCGGCGTACGAAAAGGGGGTCGGTACCCTCTATCATGGGTATTCGGTTCAGATAAGGAATCCAACCCTTGGTATAAGTGTTTTAATCGGAACCCAGGCAGAGCCGCAGTTCCGATAAAAACACTTATACCTTGGGTTGGAATTCCCTATCTTCACCGGATACCCATGAAAGATTCTTATAATATTTTACGACCGACCACCTGCTTAGTAATTGCTAGAGCGCTTTTCGATAGCTAGACTGACCGATGCAACAATGTGGAAATGCCTGTCTGTGTATAAGGTGAACCAAACCAATCACGATTCAACACACCAGCTCAATAAATAATCCCAAATTCGCTACAAATAACTCAACCTGAAATATTATTTCAGAATATGCCAATTTCCGGAACAGTATATAACTAAAGAATATTGTCAGAACAATAAATGACAGTCTTTACAAACATTGACTATGTTGCGATATTTCTCAGGGAGTTCATATAAATAAAGGATTGCATATATTGTTCATGTGAAAAAAACTTTCAACAAAATAAATATACGAGACGAGATAAACATAAGATTTTACGACAACTGCTCAGTAATTGTTGGAGAACATGGCTTGACTGACCATTACAATAATGTAAACAAGTCAGTCCGTGTGGAAGCAGAACCAAATCAATCACGATGCAACCCACCAGCTCAAGACCATTGGCTCGTTTAGACTAGTAAATATTCCCGTATTCGCTACTGATATCTCAACTTAACTTGACGTATTATTTCAGAGAATATTCCAATTTCCAAAGCAATATATAACTCAAGAAGAGTGTCAGAACAATACATATTTGTCTTTACAAGCAGTGACTATGTTATAATAATATCAGAGACTTCATATAAATATACGATTACACATATTGTTCGTGTGAAAATGTTTCCTACGACAACATACACGAGACGACACTTATAAATATCCAGTTACATTTCATCTCATATCTTTTACATGGTATGTACAATGTTATCGTATACAATCTCATCAATATTTGTTTGACAGATACATCAAATACAATTGAAAAATAAATTATCAGTTTGACAATCAGATTACATTCAATTCATGGTTTTATCATCATTTAATATCGGATTGCTTATAAGAGTCTTCCTGATTTAATGTGCTATATAATATTAATTTTTTAAAACAACAACATCCATATAAAAACTATAGGATGGGGCTACTACTTGCGTTTCTACATCGTCCATCCCTGTGACAAGTATTTACTAAAGACTTCCTCAAAATACTTTTTAGAATTCTACGTAATGAACTGTTGATTAAATATAAATGTAGATATAAAAGTCAAACAGGAACTATAGAGTTCTCAGAACACAGTCAACCAAAATGAGATATAGGCACAACGTCCAAATGAAATGACATCGTAGGTTCGCACTGTACTATAAACAAGGAGCAATTACACTGAAAAAGACAAAATAAAACAGAAATGTTGGAGAAGACATGGTTACCGACTTGGAACGGTCAGTAGCCATTATTGCCTAAGGTTAGCTTGAATCGATTTCATGTGTACACAATCCTCGCTATTATCCTGTCTTCAGCGCCCAAATAGACAAGACAGTGTAAACAAAACTATATCCCATTAAAAGAAATTCTCTAACAATAAAGTCCACATCCAGAGAAACTAACAAAAGAAACACTAAGATGTTGTTGTAAAGCTATATAAATACAAAATAAGAAACATTTCAGGATGTATCCAGAATTGTACTGAGCAACCACAGTAGTTGCAGCCAAAGAGAAAACCAACCTAGGGTACGACCAGAAAACCCGAGGACGAAGGCTTATGCACCTACCTCCCTTGGTCGGGGTTTCAAACACGCATACAAATCAAACAACAGGGAAAAGGCAAAGTATTCGACACCACAAACACAAAAGGTTTGACGATAGGGGACCGCCTTGGGACGGTCAGTGACAACAAGGCCGTTGGGGTTTAAATTAAACCTAACTCTAACCCTATTGTCATCTCAATAAAACGGGACAGGGTAAATAAAGAAATCCCCACTCGGCTGTATCCCCTAACAAACTAGGCAGCATTGATAATGTTAATTTTCGAATGTATTTAAACATCATTTTACTAATAGTATATAAGGTTATTGACATACATTTGAACAGTTCTTCTCACTTGTATTAGCTTACATTCAGAGAAGGTTTTAACTGAAGCCTTTATGACGCCTCCCAGTAAATGGATGACATGTTGAACAGTGACAACATTTTCTTTCCTACTACGGTTAATACTACATATCATACATGTCATACAGAGCTGTAATTCTGTCGTTTCGTTAATCGATTTACATCATAAATCTTTATTAAAAATGGAGTAATAAGTAGCCAAATCCATGACAAGAGAGATGATTTCAATTGATGTTGTTAATTATCCCCGGTGGTGTTTCCCGAGCAACTTCTTATGGGGTCTGTGTTTCTCAACTCAAATTTCTAGAGAGTGTAGTCGTGTTGATGACGTTGCGAATATAGCCTGGCTGAGATTCCTTTGTTTACATTTTCCCGTTTTATTTGGATGACAATAGGGTAAAAGTGAGGCTAAGTGCATCCTCGAACCTGGTTTAAACATTTTTCCACAGCCAGTTTCAAGACGGTGACCATATTGCCAACCCTTTTATGTTTGATGCGTCGCATATTTCGAATTTTTCATGTAATTGTGTTTTTAGTTGATATTGTTCTGTGAATGCTGCAAGATTTCCTGTTAGATATTTATAACTACTTTTTGTAATAAAGAAACGCATCAAGTGAGATATTTCATGTGACACCCTATTATCCTACTACTTTGAAGGTGTATCTAATTTTCTATCAGCCATAGTTACTAATTTATTGATGGGCGTCAGACTGTATAGGTTTATGACAATACCTAACGTAAGAATAACGTTTTTATTGCAACATAAACGTCTTATTCGAACAGTTTCATGGTTTGCATAGTAACATATACTACACTAGATATGTCATTCAGTAACATTAAGAGAGATGGTGAAGGATACGTTGTAAAACTATTGGGTAGTAAATACGGAGAACGAGATCCCTCGGAAGCATCGTGTTTCTGTCAGTTACATACATGTGTTTTTCTTCATATATCATTTCTCATGATAAGATTTCTTGTCCAAGAGTATTTCACTCGATAAATAAATTAGCAATATTGATTTTAAAACTGGTTTAAATCCCTAGCGGACGTTTGCCACTGGCCGGAAGCCGTGTCTCTATTGTCAACTCATTCATGTTTGTAATGGCACATAGCTTGCCTCTAATATATAGAGATTATTTAACTGCTGGGATCGATTATAGGGAACTCCTTCACGAGTGGTAGACGTGTGGTTCTTTTCACGAACAAGCGCACGCGAGTGAGTGAAAAAACAAAGCACGTCTACCATCAAGTGAAGGATTACACAATAATCGATCCAAGCAGTTAAATAATCTATTTATTACATTTTAAATTATGTTTTTCAAACAAATCTTCGCTTTATTGGACGTTATCGGCGGATGACGTCGACGTCAGCAACACTTTGTTGACGTCACGACTCAACGTCGCAACGTTAGTTATTTTTGTATTCTAAGTTAGCAACGTTAGTTATTATTGTGTTCTGAGTTAGTTATTAATATTGAGCGATTATGAATATTCTTGCACTAAGAAATCTCGATCAATGTAATAAATCATCATAAGTGTTGTGTCTATCATTACGTGTTTTTGGTTGACGGTGGTCTTTGAATGCTACATTTCCTGTTCCGAATTTTATATGTACTTTTAAAGTTTGAAGTATTGCTGCTGTTTACTCTTTGTACATACATGGTAAATTTGCGATGCTGATTTCACTCCTTGTTTATCTTTCAGTGCTGATTTCCTAAACGTCTACACTACTCAGCTTTTATAACCGGTCACCCAGGTTTTTTAAAAATAACACGAATACTAAAAACTGGAAATCACCGTAAAACATATCAATATTTTATTAAGTTTATCAACAATGTAATCTGAATTTTGTTTTTCAGGCTACGTTGTTGATAAACTTAATAAAATATTGGTATGTGTTTCGGTGATTTCCAGTTTTTAGTATTCGTGTTATTTTCAAAAAACCTGGGTGACCGATTATAATGGTTGAGTAGTGTATGCTGACAATACCCCTACAAGTTGCATATACGGATCATTGTCCTGTGAGTAATGCTAGTATAGCAACATTCCTGTATTTGTGTCCTTAGGCACGACTCTTAATTACTTAACCTCGTCCGTCGGACTTTACTTAGTAAAGTATATGTGTAAATCATCATATTCAATGTTGTACCTATTATAAGCTACTGTCTTTTTAATAGTATGTAAATTGTTGTCAGTATTTCAAGTTATGTGTGTATTTAAGTATACGGTGCAAACCATTACTTGATACGATAGATAAGCGATAAACAAATTTAGAAACAGTGTTTAATACTCAATTCTATTTTCAGAATATCAGCTTAAGCAATTGTTGATCGAATCATCCTTATCTCACGCATACTTCAGCTAGTTCAAAGTATTTACACATTATTTAAATGTTTTTAAGTATTATTTAATTCGCCGAACGACTTTATGAAAATGTCATGGATTCCTGTAAAGGTCCTACTTTACACTATCATGTACTACTTCATACATACAATACGGAATGTCATGATACTATTATTCATATTTTACGTCATTCGGATGCTACTGCTACCTCTTTTGCTGCTGCTGCTACTGTTTATAAAGATAATGCTTCGGATACTAAAACTGCTAAAATCTACTAATACTACTTCTACTACTACTACTACTACCACCACCACTACTAATACTACTTCTACTACTACTACTACTACCACCACTACTACTACTACTACTACCACCACCACTACTACTACTACTACCACCACCACTACTACTACTACTACCACCACCACTACTACTACTACTACTACCACCACTACTACTACTACTACCACCACCACCACTACTACTACTACCACCACCACTACTACTACTACTTCTACAACAATTAATAGTACTACAACGACTACTACTACTACTACTGCTGCTGCTGCTGTTGTTGTTGATGCTGCTCTTGCTACTGCTTCTTCTACTACTACTACTACTACTACTACTACTACTACTACTATTACTATTACTTTAACTACTTATTAGTAACACTTCATATTCAGCAGCACATGTTTTCAATGAAATGCTAAATTAAATTTGCTTTTAAATACCAGTACGTTTATACGTATACTTGTAATGCACTTACCAATCGTATTATAAATCATATTCAGACATTGCACATGCTGAACGTAAACTACTAATTTGATAAACTTTTAGCATATTAAGATGTCTGAATCTAATTAAAGATATCAGTCATAATCATTCATCTATATGCAGTATCATATATTGTTTCTATTTCTGTTTGTTAAGCATGATATAAAGTCAACAGGGACAAAAGAAAATGCGTTTTTATTATATGCGGTGGAGATGGACCAAACATATATTTCACAGAACGTTCATTTAATATTATATGCAACGTACTAAGGCGAAAACATTTTTATCTTCCCGAATTCACTAATCTAAAAGCAAATATGTTGAGGATGTGATGCCTTTGATACTCAGCAACCAACACACACCACTTGTCTTGTTACTGAAGTACGGTAGGGCAGGCACCATGGCCCGTTCCTCCTGCCTGCGTTTGACACAGCTTGTTCCTGTCAAAAGTGGATTTCAAATTTAAAGCTAGAATTTACAACCTTGTGTCTTGTCTTTGCAATTTGAAGATAGACATACGATCATTCAGAGAAATAAGTTTATTTGAAGGTATCCACAAACAACAAGCGCAAATTATGTTGACATACATAAAAGCAGTCCGAAGTCAGAATACTTTACAATACGTATTAACAAACAACCTTATAGTGCGTAAATAATGTGCAGTACAAACAAACGAGTCACACCCGACGCAGAGCAAAACAATATTATCTTATGTGTACCTTTCTAAATCATTTCAATGCAAGTTTTAACAGGTGATGTTATTGACAAAGATTAATTGGAAGTTTGTTATAGCAAGGTAAAAGTATTGATATAAAAGTCGAACAGGAAATGCAGCATTCAAGGATCACAGTCAACCACAAACACGCACAGAAACAAAGAACAACCACAAAGATGAATAAAGGCAAGATATGATATCACAAACAGTAATGCTTTGACGATAGGTCTACCGCCTTGGAACGGTCAGGGGCAAAAAGGACCTATGGGGTTTTAAATAGTTCTAGGGTGTACCAAACCTCACTCTTACCATATTGTCATCCAAATAAAACGGTCTGTGTAAATAATGATATCCCCGCCAGGTTATATTATCTAACAAAAAGACAGCATTAATAGGCTGTATATGCATAACACATAAATGATCATGTATATATAATATAAAAAAGACTAGAAAGCCACAAAGCAATAGTCAATGACTTGGCGGAAGCCAGAGCCAGAACCCATACAGGTGTACTCTGTACATCTGTATCGACTGGGCAAGGATTAAAGTGCCACGTCTGCTTGCTTGGCATATCTTCTAGCACAAAATGTTTGTGTTTGCTTGCCCAGATCCCCCAATCAAATATTTAACGGCCCCTCATTATCTTGTGGAATAAAACATAGATTTCCAACGATAGCGTTAATATTCCACCAATGATGTAAAATTAAATAAGATAATAGCTTTAGATGGAGGCCGTAAGTCATTGATATAAACTCCTATTGATCACAAATTATTACCTAAATAAAATCCGGTAACCAGTCGAACAGTTGATCTAAAACTTTCCCCTCCCAGTCTATAAAGTGCCCGTGTGGTTATTGCTGACTTTTATCGCAAGTAGACGACCAATACATCTTATTAATTGTAATTATTAAATATCTTCGAAATCACTGGGGAAATATATACAAGTTGGACTGGCTGCGACGCATTATCGGAGCTTTAGAAACACTTGGTGGAGTTATATTGTACGAGGGTGAGTATTTATAACTTCAGACGTGAAGTTATGAATTTATTTGTGATGGTTTGATCTTTTGTGCGAATGAAAGCTTACAAAAATATAAAAGCAATTTAGCACGACAAGGACTACCACAGTCTGACTTATATGTTGACGTGATTTACAAACTTCGCAAGATCCTTCGTCTTGACCACTTTTATACAATCTTTATTAATTTTGTTAGGAAGTTTATCAATGGAGAATACGACCCTATAAGTTTACAATGCATTGCTTGTTTAGTGGTTGACCCTTTTACAGTTCGCCACCATGCTCTGCTCTTTTTTTCTGTGATGACCCGAACGTTTGTGGACCCTATGATGGTGTACCTATATCCTGAAAGGGACAGTAACGGTTAATATTTGTATTCAATCATGTCTTGTCTTGCCCTTAATAGTTTATTATCGTGTTGCTCGAACGTCTACCAAGTGTAGTTGGGATGGTAATAAGGTAAGAGCGAGGGTTGAACCTGGTGTATACCTCCAGTGGCATGTTGGCCGTTGACCGTTCCAAGGCGGTACCCCTATTGTCAAACTGTTTGTATTTGTGGTATCACATACTTTAAATCTATTTTTCCTTGTAAATGTTGCTTTTTTGTATGCGTGTTGTTTGGCTGACTGTGTTCTTTGATTCTAAGTATTATCAGTTTATAAATGGTCGACTTGACAAATACATTAAACAATGAAAACCTGCTTCAATAAGACGAATTGTGCACTTATCAATAATAAACCGGGAAAATTGCATACACTTAATTTTACCTTTTACATACTATGGAAAAGAGACATGTCCTCTTGACTTTAATTTGTATTCCTATAATGTCCTCTTGACTTTGTATTCCTATAATGTCCTGTTGACTGTGTATATTTCTTTATATATATGTATTTAAGTCGGTGCAAACAGATGCAAGATAACGTAAACCATACTGTGTAGATGACAGCCGAGAACGGTCAAACCAGGTCAAAGAATGTCAACGTTGTGGAGAAAAAACATGCGATGCAACTGATTAACGATATGACGTCGCATCTAAATGGGTGAGATTTTAAAATGTCAAACACACATTGTCGTGTATTGCAATCGTTGAAGATAATGTGAGATGAACAAGGGCCATTCAAACAGATCAGGAAACATCCTTTAGTAAACAACATACAAAGTTGACGTGTGGAAAGGCTTCTGCTTTTTTCTTGGGTTGTTATATGTTTTTATTAAAACTTGGATTTGTTTGTAGCCGTTATGGCATTGACACTATATACTATACACTAAGATTTGCGAATCTGGTTTAGTTAATTTCGAATATTTACAGTTTTCTTATCTTTCTGTTTCGATGCAACTACAAGTAAGTTACCTAGACACCAATGTAAAACCAAGTACACCTTAGAATCTGGTTTAAATCCACAGCAATATCTTTGCTACTGACCGTTTCAAGGCGGCACACTTAGCTCCTATATCGAGGTTTCAGCGCAAAACTATTGTAACTACAATTTAATGAATAAAGAATGAGATACAATAGTTTTGCACTGAACCCTCGATGCACACTTGCATTTGTTGTTTGCTTTGAACGTTTGGTTTTGGATTACAGAGTTATGTGAATGTGCAACACTGTGGCCTTACGCTACGATATACATGTACATGACTTGTTCGGCCTTTGTATCTACTTTCGTTTAGTAAAAAGCAGAGAATATAAAAAAGGAAATAACTATTACACTTATGGTTACTAAATGACAAGATGACACAGTAGATAAAAGTATAAGTTACACATTTTCTGAATAGAAACTAGTACATTAGCTTACTGAACCACAGGTGTTCTATCAAGCGCATTATATTAAAGGTCCCAATCTAGTTATCGGTTCAAATTGTATTATTAGGGGCTGGCGTGGCGCAGTCGGTAGCGCGGCGGATTTGTAACCGGAGGCCCCGGGTTCAATCCTCCGTGGTGCCACTGAGTTCCGTCGGTGTGTTCTTGGGCAAGACACTTTACCTTAGCCTCGTCCGTCGGATGGGGACGTAAACCGGGCGGTCCCGTGTATCGGTCTATCCTCCGAGCACGTTAAAGAACCATAGGAATCTATTCGATAATAAGAGTAGGGCAGGTTCCCGGATTCCTATGTATCCTTCCCCTCTCTCTGGGGTGGCTCTAAATAACCTATACTGTGTTGATGAGCCGTTAAACAACATTCAATTCAATTCAATTCAAATTGTATTAGAAACTGTAGTACGCAAAATGAATTAGCAATGTATCAAACATACATCATATTTGTCAGGAATCTGGATTGTAGGAATGTAATAAAGCCATAACATAAATGTCATAATACACTAGTGTGATATATATATATATATATATATGAAGGCCGAATGATCGATCACTCTTTTCCGTTCAAATCGCCGATTTCCGATTTCCGGACTGTTCCGGTATGTCCCGCGTTAGGAGAATCGACGAGGTAGATCCGACTGCTCGGTTCGGAACGGAGAAGACCGACGCAAGCAGCTACACTGAACTATGCATGTTACGTGGCAATTTCGGAAGGAATTCTGTGTAAATATGATCTGAGAAAGATATGATACTCGGTTTCGTATTATTCTCTTATATGCACATGGTAAGGCAGCAATGAACAGTTTCTTTGAGTTTTTCACTTTGATAACGCAATCTTATCATTACTCATGGTAGCAGTGAAAAGTTTATCTGTGTTTAATGCACACGCTAACACACACGCATCCCTTACGTGTAAACAATTGCATTTGTGTGCTGATGTGTACCTCTAGCACGTCGTGCTACAAAGGTGAATATGTTATCAATATGTAACACATGTCAAGGATTTGACCAGAGCGTAGCGAGGTCGCCCACCTTGATTCAGAAAGTATTTGGTAAGAAAAAACGGTCGTGGCATGTTTACGTCTTGGTGACATTTTTTTTTCAGTATTGTTTTCACGCACGTGACTTGATCTGTTATTATGTTAAACTTTGTTCCCAGTTCCTACCCAGATATAATGCTATTTTCTCTCGGCAGCTATTTTACGCTTGCGTAAAACCTTGCTTGTATCATTGATCCAACTCATGAATCTCGTGACGTTTCATCTTGATACCTGATCCAACTCATGAATATCGTGACGTTTCATCTTGATACCTTTAATTACAAACACTAATGAAAATAGAATGCGAACTATTCTGCGCAAAACATCGCTAGACTTCTATAAATAGAAACGATAGATAAGCGATCAACGCAATCAGACATGTCATTTATACTGGATGCTATTTTCAGAATATATATAAATAATTATGAATCTATTTTTACACTATTTTAATGTTTCGAATTCGAAACTACTGTGCGATCATATAGGGATTTGCTTTAATAGTCCTAATCTACTCAAGTGTGGGATATTCCCCACAATAAGACGGTACTACTGATTTTACTAATGTTGCTGCTACGGATGATGCAATAGCTGCTGCTACTGTTGATATGCTGCTGCTGCTTCTGCTTCTGCTATGGCTATTGCTGTTGTTGTTGTAGTTTTAAACTTATTTATTTTACATTGATTGTAACGAAAGCTCTATGAACTTATTTGAATCACTCTCGATGTCTTCCTGGGTAGAACCAGTACTAAGCAATGCAGATAAAATGTCTTGCTCAGCGACACAACGCATATAGCAATGGCGGGAATCGAACCCACGACTCTTGGATAATGGGTCCAACGCTAAACCACTAGACCATAGCGCTCCATAGCGCTCTTGTCGTTGTAACTTCTTCTGCTGTTGTTACTGCTGCTACTGCTGCTACTGCTGCTACTGCTTCTGTGACTACTACTACTACTTACTACTGCTACTACTACTACTACTACTTACTACTTACTACTACTACTACTACTACTACGACTTACTACTTACTATTACTACTACTTACTACTGCTACTACTACTACTACTACTACTACTACTTACTCTACTACTACTACTTCTACTTACTACTTACTATTACTACTACTACTACTACTACTACTACTACTACTACTGATGCTGCTGCTACTACTATAACTACGTATTAATATGCTCATTACGCAGCAAACGAGGATTTCACTAAAATGTAAAATTATACTTGCAACTAGATCTAAAGGTTTAATATCAGTCCTTTTACATAAATTATATATCCATTTAATAGCCACTCGTATTATAAAGTATCCCCCGCTCCGAATACAGATTAAAAACGTACATTTTAAGCATATTTGGGCGTCTGAATCTAATTACCAAACTCATTCATAAATATTTTATTTATATGACATATCATATTTTGTTTTCTATTTTTGCTTAGCATGATATAGCAGACCACGGCGACACACGCCACGATATGAGCGAGTGAACCATGTCAGTGACAAAGGTTTGTTGGAAGGATAAAACATTATTTTGAAAAGGAGGGAGAATATAGGTTCTGACAACCAAATGAAAACAAAACTAATCAAAGCACTGAAAGTGCTGAATGCGGCGGGGTTTGTGTAACGGACAACATCTTAATAAGATGAACATGCTATGAATAACAAAGCGCAGGAAAAATAAATAGAAATGGGGAAAAATAGCGCCCGACGCGATTTGTTCTTGTCATTTTTGCATCTTGTCAATTGGTATAGCATTCAGATCCGGATGACCCTCTACCTTTCTACTGATTTTCGATGAAATATTGTATATAGGGGACTAATAAACTGAAGGGTTGCCATATTACGCCTCATCATTACGCCGCCATCTTGTTACACGACTTAAAACTTGCAATATGCGTAATTAACTTTCAGCTCATCCAGCAAAATAGAAATGTGTAGCAAATCTAACAAGCGTTCAAAAGAAAGTCATACGGTTGCATTTTTTACCCAAACTAACTTCGAGTAACAATACATACCCTATTTTGTTTCATCTTTATTAACTGGGCTACAACCTGCATTCACCACTCGTTATGTTGTGTATTGTCCTGTTTACTGAACATTTAACTTGCCCATTTGATTTGGTTTGTGGTTCAGGGCGCACTGACGATGCCATTGTGTGTGTGTGTGCTGTGGTTTGTGGTTCAGGGCGGACTAACGATGCCATTGCGTGTGTGTGCTGTGGTTTGTGGTTCAGGGCGGACTAACGATGCCATTGCGTGTGTGTGCTGTGGTTTCTATCGTACCATTTTCTCAGTTTTACAGTTTAATTTTTCCTATTTTATATGCAAACAAAACTAACAGGCTTGCTCTTGCTAACCATCTGAACAGATATAACTTCGATACATGTACTTCTATTCAGGAGACGACCTATTTTAATGTCACGTCCACGGGTCCGAAGGTCATGATCCTACAATTCGAGGGAATTCCCACAAAATTACGAAAACACACGCTTTCCTTTGTACACTACAATACATACCAGAGAACCAAATCACATGATTGAAAGCTATGCTAGATCATAACGAGACATAAATAATAAATTCAAGCTAACAACATTAAATTGGCTTATATATATATGCCTTATACATGCTTTGTCAGCCAAGCACATTGACTGTTGCAATATTTTACCTAGAAAAGTTCGCGGGAGGCCGTAAGTCATTGATCTAAACACCTATTGGTCAAACATTATACCGTAAATAGTAGACACCTACCATCCTGTAAGCAGGCGAAAAGTTGATCATTCTAAAACCTTCGCCACGCAGTCTTAAGGTCCCTTAAGGTCCTCGCAATAATTTCCAACTTTGCGACCAATAGATCTTCCGATCTTAGTAATTGTAATTAAATACACTTGAGTTAAATCACTCGGGAAATAGTTTGACTGGCCTGTTCTTTGCATACTATGTAGCGCATAGTCGGAGTTGTACGGATACACGATGGGGGAATTATGTTACAGAATGTTACTGACAGTACATATGCAGTACGATATTGAAAGAGGTCTGGATTGATAGTAGATGAAATTGACCATGTAATGGCAATTACACGTTGTAAACAAACCATGCACTGGGGTGAAAACCTACAATTTTTTTATCGTTGTAATTGTTGATGTTATTTTAATGCGAACGAAGTCTTATTATTGTGTTCTAAATACTCACTGTTTGTTTGTTTGAATGTCGTTTTACCTCATCTAAAGTTAGCACATGTTAGGCAATATATAACGGTCGATATATTTGTGGTAGAGGCAGACCACCCCATTTCCCCTGTGTTGAACCAGTACAATATACCTCCCACCATCAGTTAAGAATCGACACCTTAAATAACCGACCGCACCAATATCTTACAGGGTACAAGAACACGTACAGTCCGGATTCGACAATCTGGCTTTGTTTTGGTTTAATTCAAACGAATAATATAAACACTGACAGGTAAAACTGTATTATACTACACATAGTGCACTTGTGGTGATTAAATGCAAACGAATGCATAGCGCAGTGGTTAGCGGTCTGGGGTTGGAGTCGTAAAGTAACCCGTAGTGGTACGAGTCTTATACAGGGTCTATATTTCCTTTAACTCAAGGATAGTTTTATTTTTTCTCTTTTTACTAAAACGGGTATTAAACAAACCCGTATAAAAAAGAACATGTCTGAGTATAAACAAATTAAAACTATTAAAACAATTTACACAAAAAGTTGTCCGTCATCGGTTTCGAACCTGTACTAACAGTTATACATAGACAATCCACATCTGTTACCACTACACCACGGATTCGAACTTGCGTATTGTATTACACTATTTAAACACCCGAATGGAACGATGATTTTCTGATATTGTTTCTGATCTCTCTATATCATATGTCCACTTTCGTATTTACCATTAGTGTCACCTTATCGAGTCGGGACTGTACCAGTGAGATTATTATTCTAAACCGTTTGAATAATGAAACTTCTAATGGTGATTTATTGTTATAAAACGTTTGGGAAAAAGACACAACCGGGTTCGGCCGCATCTATCACAAATTGCCAAGACAAGTGTTGCGTGAATAAAAATGAGATGACTTTTTACTTGTTTTTTTCATAATATATATAACAGATTGCTTGACAACGTGTATGATACGAAACATGTAAATGTACGAAATAAACAAATCCACGTTTTGATAAAAACATATAAATATCAGTAATGGAAGATGAACATGATGAATAGGGCTTTCCATATATAACTACAATACTAAATCTTGTTTCAGATCCGTTTGATCCTCGTTCATCTCATATTAACGTCAACTATTACAATATGGGCTTTGTGTTATTGAACATTTTAAACAAAGTCTCGCGTATTAAAATGTGACACATTTAATACCGTTAATTAGCTGCATCTAATTCACATCGATGACATGTTTTAACTCGTTAGTTTATATGTAAAGGATACTGAACTATGTAACAGTATAGGGCTCTTTGAAATATATACATGATCAATATTGCCTAGTAATGGAGCCTTGTCTGTTAGAGATTATAACCTGGCGGGGATATCTTTATTTAGACCGTCCCGTTTATTGGGATCACACTAGGGTAAGGGTGACGTTTGGTGCACACTAGAACCTGGTTTAACCCCCCCTCACCGCCACCTCCCCCTCCCATCCCCCAACCCCCCCCCACCCCCCCCCCCCCCCTCGCCCCACCCCACCCTACCCCACCAGCGTTCCAAGCTGGTAGCCTTATTGTCAACCCTTTTGTGTTTTTGATGTCTTATCTTGTCTTTTATTCATCTTTAAAGTTGTTGTTTTTTTGTGTGTGTGTTTGTGTGTTGTCAAGCAACCATTAGCATTACGTTATCTAGACATCAGTATAAAGACCAAGAGCAATTTAATAGTGCCGGGAAGAATTTAAAATAAAAAACCAATGTTTACGAAGTTACAATATATACTAAAAGGAAAAAGAAACGCATAATCAAAAGATTGCCTATACTACATTACACTATTATGCACACCTAATTCCACGTTATCTCAATGTGTTTGTACGCAAAGGGGTTACAACTAATTACAGAAAGGACACCTCTGTCATGTAGTAGACCTTTTAATCAAAGTATACTTTGTTACACGAAATTCATAATTGTTGAAGTTTCACTTGAAAAAGTCAAGCCATTTCAAGCCATTTCAGTATTGTGTTTAATGTTAAGAGATTGCTTAAAGCCTATGTTTGCTCACCTGCTTGAGCCAAATGCGCATTCTGTCGATAATGAAGCTTTAAAGGGTTAACCATTGGTGTGTTCGGTGCTATATACACCTTCCTTCCGAAAGGACATGCCTAATGTCATCCTGTACAATTCGATTAGCAGTAGCATATTAAACATGCAATATATAGCGGAAATATCCTTTTTGCGTTTCTTTTTCCTTTCAGTATAAATGTAGATATTAAAAGCCGAAAGGAAATGTAGCATTCAAGGCAACAGTCAACCAAAGCCACCCACAGAAACAAACAATAATAACAAAGATGACTCCTACAAGATAACGAAGATAAAACCCTAAAAGAACAGTATAATTGCACATTTTGTTGGATGGATATATGAGTCGACTGAATGTTGTTTGTTTTGAAAAAAAAGTATAATAAGGTTCAAAATGAACCTAAACCATTTAGTAATCCGTTCGTATTATGCTAGAATCTGTAGTGTGCGAAATTAACCCGCAATATACCATACACATTAGGCACATTTAGTGTGTGTGTGTGAGGGGGGAGGGGGAGTGGGGGGGGGGGGGGGGGGGGGTCGGTCATTTTTTTGAGGGAAACTAGAATGAGAAAATGATGTAAAACGTATGGCATACAAGTTATATAGATCCATAATCTACTGTGCACTTCAGGCTGCCTAGACGTCGAATATGAGTCGAGATGTTTTTTATTACTTTCTATATGTTTTCATACCTGATATGATTGAATAGAATGAAACGGACGCTCCTGAATCTGTTTGCAATCTTCGCGTAGTCATCCTCTAAGCTTCGCACACGCAGTATACTATTTACCTACCTTTTATTTGCTAGATATTATGTTTTTCATTCCAAAATAAAAGATAAGTATGATCGATTACTGGAGGTGCTGAACATTTCACAACACCACCCCGCATACCCTACGTTGTGTTTGGTACATCCGAACCATTGAAACAGACATGCGCAGACGACAATATCTAAAAATAATGCCGCCATGTTGTTTTAATTTTTACACTGCAAACAAGGGGGTCAAAAAGATTTTTAGGCTTTGTAAAGCATAACTCAAAAATAATTTTAGGCTTTGTGAAGCATAACGGATGGCTATGGGAAGATTGTAACCAGATCCAGGAGCGTCGAATTTCATTATATCTAACCATATCAGGTATGAAAACATATAGCAAGTAATAAAAAAAATCTCGATTCATAGGCACCCTGAAATGCACAGTTGAGAAACCATTGATTATCACTTATTTGTTCTGAAAATTCATAACACTACTTTATAACATGGCTACTGGGAGTATAATAAGGTCATAATGCACAAAACAGCATACTATACAGGGTTTACTATGCAAATGAGAACCGACTCACTGTGTTTGTGCACAACGGATACAGAATATCATTTGTAAATTATATGATAAGTTATAGCTTAACATGTATCGTACTTTAAATCTGAATTCATAGAATGACGTTTTATTGGGGTCGATGTGTCGTATTACAGTCGCATAACAGTCGCACAACAGTGTGTGTGTATTTCTAAGGATTATAGTCCCTCCACCTACGACAGGCGTCCTACCCGACGATTATAGGCACAATGTCTGGACTTTTATCTGTGTGTTGTTGTGTGATGTGATGATATGTCTACTTGAAGCAGCGAACTCAACGGTTTATTTATAGTGCTGCCACACTGGAATACCACGCCGTAGTAGACATGATACCCCCACCCCCAGTCACATTATTCTGACACTGGTCAATCAGTCATCACTACCCATTATTTGCTCGTCAGACAAGGGTTACAAGTGACAACTCCATTTTTAAAGTCTTTGGTATGACGCGGTCACTGGATTCGAACCCACGACCTCCCGAATGCAAGGCAGACGCTATAACCACTACACCACACTGCTTCGGTATAGTCGCATAACATATCACGTCATTTAAACCAGAAATTACATGATTTCACTTACACAATGCGTGAGTAAAAAGTCAATTGAAAACATAAAGGTAAAACATTGACGATTTTTAGCGTTTAGGAACAGCGACTTTGACATTAATCCGGGTAACTTGACAAATAATCCACAGAAGTTAAATTTAAATAAATGTTTATCTTTTTATCTTTTTACTGAACTGAAGTCATGTTCATTTTCGAACAATATTTATCAAACGTTTTAGGTACGTTATCAACTGACATGTCGCCAGTACTTAGATATCTCCGCCCTATTGTTGATTCATCTTGCAACGCACTGTACGTTTAATGGTTGACCGATTTACAGTGTATCAATATGGTTTCGTATTTAAGTTTGCAATGACCCGACAGATCGTGGACTAAATGATGACGTATATCTAAATCACGAAAATAAAAGTAACAACAATCTTGTCGTGCCGTTCCTTAAACAGTTTATTTCCTTGTTGCTCTGGCTGAATTCTGCCAAGTCACTTACTTTGTGGCATTCTGTGCTTTGGTTTTATGTATTAGTTAGAGGCTATGAAGTGAAATTTTAACAATTAAGAAACCCTAAGGGAAGGAGCGCAGCGACTGACCGGGGTTTCTTAATTGTTAAAATTTCACTTCTTAGCCTCTAACTGACTTAGTGTTTGCCCTAATTTTTCCCCGCGCTTCTACGAAACCAGGCTTCTTTGTGTCCAAACAAGCGCGTGCCATTTAGTAAGCGATTACTTAATGATTAAATGGTTAAAACTGGTGATCGTTAGAAATCTACATGAATAAGTTCGCCATTTTTTTTAAATTCCTCACCTTCTGATTGGAGGAAAAAGTAGGGCAAACACTAAAGATATATAAATGATCATATGTGTTTTAATTATATCGCCTATTAATACAGCCTATTTTGTTAGAGAAACAACCTGGCGGAAATGTCCTTATTGACATTGTCCTGTTTAAGAAGAATTATCTAAGGTAGTATATTTCCTGTTTGACTTTCGTTTTATATTGTTTTATTACAAAAGCTAACCTGACGAATAACGGCAAATTCACACTAATAAAAGGTTTATCAAAACTCTATCCAGGTGTTAAGGTCATATAGTAACGTATATGTGCCGATTAAAAGTATAGGTTTTCCACGGTTCTTAAAATAACCGTGATTAAATATACGTGAAATGAATAATGAGTTGGTAACTTTTAATTCGATGCTCCGGTTTTGGGGTTTGGCTTGGCTGGTTAAAGCCGTTTATATTATGTCTATAGAGCTTGGATTCTCAAAATATGTAAGTTATATGTATTTGCCTCGTCGTCCGACTATGGAAGCCGCTTTGCTGACTTTTCGACTTTCACAAGTTGAAAACCCGCCATCACGACAGCGCGATAAAATAACTAATTTGTCATGCTGTCGTGACGTCGGGTTTTCGACATTTTAGTCTTGGTCATCATCGACGCTTGATTGTAAATTCAAACGTCTTGACCTTTAGTGAAAAAACACATTTTATTAAAGTATTTCTGACCATCCGCATTTAGTTCGTCAATATAATACTGTATATCTTGGATAGCAGGTGTTCCTGTCAAAGCCAATCAGAAACGATACGAGTGTATCGGCACAAATCAAAATTTGCTCAGGAGGACTGTTCTAGACATTTGTCTTGAAAAAAAGCAAGCGTCGCAGATGATCTAGACTATCGACTTTTAAAAATTCGAAAACCCGCCGTCACGAAAACGCGAAAAAAATTACCAATTTGCATTGCTGTCGTGACGGCGGGTTTTCGATTTGTTAAAAGTCGAAACGCGACATGGCCGTATCCGGCTTCCATAACCGACGGTTACAAACAGATTACATCTGTTGTGAAATGTGCCTGTTGATGGAGGGATAGCTACTTTTTTAAGCGGAAATCAAATGCTGACGTTCCGGTTCCCCGCGCATCGACAACGAAAACCATATTCACCCAATTTCCATTAGAAATAAAAACTTAAACGACACAAACAATGAAAGAATTTAGCAGACTGGAGTTTATTGAGTGCGTTCATTAGAGGTAATTTACGATGACACACGCCTGACGTCCGGAAGCGGTACTAGACTTTAAAGCCATACATAGTGGAGTCGATGATCCCAAAGAACCAGTAAGTAATAATAACACTACTGATTCGTTTTCAGGGATATGTTTTACAGCCACCACAAAACACGAATGCTAGTGCGAATGCCAATTTCAGACGTTCATTAAATAAAATATCATTAAATATGTATGAATTTTAAAAGGCAATCACATCAGATGAGTTATTTTATGGAAGAAATACGCACACTATTGTCCATCGAAATACTATACAGATAGTACGAGTGTCGTTATTACAACACATACTGTACGATGTGAACTTATTGGTTTAATTTCCAAATGTCGCATCGACTCAAGGGAAATGTGTCGTCTGACTCTAGATTGTCAGTGACAATTGTAGATACAAACGCCGAGGTGTTAATTAATTCCAGAGTTTCTTTTGTGAGACTATCATTAAAGATTTAGTAGATCCGGATTAGACGAGTAGACGATCGCATAGCAATATGCGCCTTATGGTGCAATTATACAACTTATCGCCAAATAAAAAGGTAAAGAAGCTATTTTGGAATTAGATACGTTTTTTAAAGAAAAGTATTTATATCGAATAGCATGCAAAAGAACAAACGTAGAATTAGGACCGAACGTGCCTGCCTAGCTTTACAACTAGTAAATAGATGTAGGACATCGTATCTGTGAGATTGCCTAATAGAATACGGCATCAACAGATTATACAATGAACAGATGTCCTTGTTTTAACACATGCCAGGCCATATATGACTGTATATGTTTTTGTGCTAGAGGCAGGCATATCATCCAGTTTTACCTGGGTAGAACCAGTACTGTATAGCTTCCGCCATCCGTAAGAATCGAACCCGCAGCGGTGAGAGACGAGAAGATTTAAGACGCAGCGTTTGTCGCATTGACAGGGAAATGTGTCGTCTGATTTATAAAGCGCGTACTCACGATTGCATTGCAGCATTTACTCATTTGTAATTCAGTATCCCTTATTTGTCAGTGACAATGGTAAATACAAACGCCGATTTGTTAATTAATTCCACAGTTTCTTTTATGGGACTATCATTAAAGATTTAGTACTTCGATTTTTTATTAGACAATTAGACGATCGCATGGCAATATGCGCTTTTATGGGGCAATTATACAACTTATCGCCAAGTAAAAAACGTAAAGAAGCTACTTTGAAATTAGACAATATTTTTCGAATTAAAGAGAATGTATATAGCATGTAAAAGAACAAACTCGGAATATTGACCGAAGGTATCTGCCTAGATTTACAACTACTGAGCAATATCTGAGAAACGTCCTAACAGAATACGGCATTAACAAAAAGGAAGACGGTACATCGTCTTTGGGAAATCCCCCATACAAAACACCATTGATAATATTAGGCATGAATATAAAGATGCCGAAATATGGTATCAATGATCATATTAGGATGATGTGGAAGATACGCAACATTGATAGTATTAGGCAATGAAAATAAAGACGCTGAAATATGGTATCAATGATCATATCCGGATGATGTGAAAGATACGCAACATTGATAATATTAGGCAATGAAATAAAGACGCTGGTATCGATGATCATATCAGGATGATGTGAAAGATACGCAACATTGATAATATTAGGCAATGAAAATAAAGACGCTGGTATCAATGATCATATCAGGATGATGTGAAATATACGCAACATTGATAATATTAGGCAATGAAAATAAAGACGCTGGTATCAATGATCATATCAGGATGATGTGAAAGATACGCAACATTGATAATATTAGGCAATGAAATAAAGACGCTGGTATCGATGATCATATCAGGATGATGTGAAAGATACGCAACATTGATAATATTAGGCAATGAAAATAAAGACGCTGGTATCAATGATCATATCAGGATGATGTGAAATATACGCAACATTGATAATATTAGGCAATGAAAATAAAGACGCTGGTATCAATGATCATATCAGGATGATGTGAAAGATACGCAACATTGATAATATTAGGCAATGAAAATAAAGACGCTGGTATCGACTATCATATCAGGATGATGTGAAAGATACGCAACATTGATAATATTAGGCAATGAAAATAAAGACGCTGAAAGCTGGTGTCATTGATCATATCAGGATGATGTGAAAGATACGAAATTTAATAATCTCCATTTTATTTTTTATTTACAGAAAGCTCAAAAGGAAGATATATATTCGAAACCTCTAGTAACATTGTCTTTAAACGTACATAACACATATCATTGATAATAAATCAAAAAGTATGCAGAACTAAAAAAAACGATGATTAACAATTGTAAACAGAAACACGTGTTTTGTTTAATTCGAGGTAGTACTTCACGATCAGTAGCTTTTTAAAACTAGAAGTGTAGCTTATTTTTTGCCAAAAAGTAGAAATAAAATGTCAGAGAATATACGATCATGCACGCGGACGAAATATGTTCCAATATATATATATATGAGGCTATGAAGAGAAATCTTCTACATTAAGAAACCGAAAGGGAGCTCGAGGGAGCGTAGCGACCGACCGCAGTTTCTTAATGGTGAAGAATTCTCTTCATAGACTCTATCGGCTTAGTGTTTACGATAGGTTTTATCGATAATCTCTATATAGGTCACACTCTAAACCATGAAGAGCGCTGGTAGTAAAATCTTCATGAATGAATGGTGCAAGTATTTGAAATTCTGAGCCATTTGATTGGTTTAAAAAGCAGAGTAAAAACTAATACGATACCGATCAACACAATGTGTAACTTGGATTGTTGTCGATAACGTTATTCAAGAAGCTAAATGCACATACATTTTTGTTTCGATCCTTATTTTTTCTTTTCATTGCATTTCTCTAAGTATAACAACGAACCTGAGTGTATGTTTGCTTAATTTTCAAATTCAATTCAAACCGTTGACATGTCCCTCATCCACGAACAAGTTATGCTCTGCGAACAATCTGACAGTCTAATGATATGATGCTTACCAATTTACAACTAAAACTTGTAACCTGACAGTGATAAAACTTTTCCTTTTACACACAGTGCTATACTTGTCACAAAGCACAGGTAGCGGCGAAACAAACTTTGAAAAGGATATCATATGCAATGTGCACATTATCTGGTACTGTTATTTGCTATACATGTACACGTAACAAAAGTTTCGTACCTATTTTATTGATATAGCCTATAGCTGATAACTGACGGATCACACTTATCTATGTATTCAGGACCTCTTTGAGAATCCCCCTATTCGTGAATGAATAAATGCCATTGAATCAACATGCTGCTCTTTTAGTAATTTCAACCAATATCAAAACAAAATGTAGGAGAAAACATATCAGTAAACATCTGGATAAATCGTATCGCTCGGATATATCATTACTAAAGATGAAAGGACACCCTTATTAATGTATTTGTAAATCATCCAATACGGGTTTGCACTAACACCTTAGTAAACAATTCTGAAAATGAAGGATATACACTTTATCTCAGATCTTTATTTGCGCATAACGTAATTAGTTTAATACCCAATTGAAATAAATGGTAACTGTATAGGAATGCTAATTTTTGCAGGATTTGCCAAAAAACGTGAGACGCAGTTGTTACGGTACATACACATCAACAAATGGTGCACCTAGCAGTGTGTTTTGATAAACTATGTTAGTATTAAGAGACAGATGAAGAGAGCTTTGAAAATAAGATTATAATAGATAATTATATGCAACGCTCTCGGTCTCGGGTGGATTTGGGTGGGGTTGGTGGTGGTGTTGGGGAGGGGGCAGACTCATTAGGCAATCACCAATATGTGATGTAGAGGGACATAAGATCATCAGTTGTTATGTGTATATGAAATTAGTGAACAATCCATTCAAAACTGTTTGAGAAATGCAAGTAATACAAATATGCTAAGGGACGGGGACGCGACGTTACGGGACGTAATGGACAGCATGATTCCTATATAGTTCCCACTTCAAAGATACAGACAGTACGAGTATCGTTATTACAACACATACTGTACGATGTCAATTCCCAAATGTCGCATCCACTCAAGGGAAATATGTCGTCTGGTTTATAAAGCGCGCATGCACTCTAGATTGCATTGCAGCGTTTACTCATTTGTAATTCAGTATTCCTTATTTGTCAGTAAAAATGGTAAATAAAAACGACGGTGTGTTAATAAATTCCAGGGTTTCTTCTATGGGGCTATCATTAAAGATTTAGTACTTCGATTTTTATTAGACAATTAGACGATCACATGGCACTATGCGCTTTTATGACGGAATTATACAACTTAAAGAAGCTACTTTGAAATTAGAGATATTATGTTTTGAAATAAAAATAATTTATATAGAATGTAAAAGAACAAACGTGGAATAGGGACCGCATGTGCCTGCCTAGATTTACCACTCCTGAACAGATGTAGGACATCGTATCTGGGAAATACGGCATTAACAAATGAGACAATGAAAAGAAAGACGGTACATTGAATTTGGGAAATCCCCCACACAAAACAACATTGATAATATTAGGCAATGAAAAGAAACACGCTGAAAGATGTTATCAGGAGATGTGAAAGATACGAAATTTAAAAATCTTTATTTTTTCTCTTTAAAGAAATCTTATACGGAAGATATATAAACGATATGAAAGATCTATAAAATACCCTATAGTAACATTGTCTTTCAACGTACATAAACAGTATCATTGATAATAAATAAAAAAAGTATAAGGAACTCAAATAAACGATGGTTTAAAATTGTAAACAGATCCCATGCTTTATTTTGATTCAAGGTAATAATTCACAATCAGTAGCGTTCTGAAACGAGAAATGTAGCCTATTCCGTGCCAATAATTTCAAATAAATGTCTGTGAATATACGATCATGCAAGCGGATTATAGTTTCTAAAATATGTAGGATATCGATCAACACTATGTGTAACTGCAATTGTTTTTACTAAAGTTGTTCGAAGACGGTAAATGAATACAAATTTTGTTCTGAACACTTATTTTCCTATCATTGTATTTCTCTAAGTATAAAACGAAGCTGAGTGTATGTTTTGGAACTTTTCTTAATCTTCAAATTCAATTCAAACCGTGGACATGCCCCTCATCCACGAACAAGTTATGCTCGGCGTACATTCTGACAGTCTAATGATATGATGCTTACCAATTTACAACTAAAATTGCAATCTGACAGTGCTACAAATTTCTCATTTTACTCACAGTGCTATACTTGTCATAAAGGACAGGTAGCGGCGAAACAAACTTTGTAAAGGATGTCATATACAATGTGCACATTATCTGGTAATATTATTTGCTATACATGTACACGTAACTTACACGTCAGTACCTTTTTTACTGATACAGACTTTAGCTGATAACTGGCGGTTCACACATATCTATGTATTCATGGCCTCTCTGAGAATCTCCCTCTTCTTGAATAAATGCTACACTTTTTAGTAATTTCAACCAATATCAAAACAAAATGTAGGAGAAAACATATCAGTAAACATCTGGATAAATCGTATCGCTCGGATATATCATAACTAAAGATGAAAGGACACCCTTATTAGTTGTATTTGTAAATCATCCAATACGGCTTTGCACTAACACCTTTGTAACACGATTCTGAAAAAATGAAGGACATACACTTTATCTCAGATGTTTATTTGCGGATAACGTAAATAATGTAATACCCAATTGAATTAAATGGTAGCTGTATAGGAATGCTAATTTCTGCAGGATTTGCCACAAACGTGACACGCAGTTGTTACCGTACATACACAGCAACAAATGGTGCACCTTGCAGTGTATTTTGATAAACTATTTCAGAATTAGAGGCAGATGAAGAGAGCTTTTTAAGATAATATTAATAGATAATTATATGAAACCCTATCAGTGTTTGATGGATGTGGGGTGGAGTGGGAGAAGTGGGATAGGAGCGTGCAGGCAGATATGAAAATTGTCATATCATAAACTTATCACTTTCTAAAGATTCTACGGATTTCATTTCTTCGAGGAATATCTGCCTTACCATCCGGAATAACTACATACACAGTCTTTCTGCAATGCCTTAAAACACACTGTGTATATAATTTTTTCCATTTACTAGATTAAAATGATATAAACTAGTTAATGTTAAATCTCTAAGATCATAAATCAGGTTTTGGCACATAATTTAACGATATCGTCATTTGCTAATACAAACCACATTTTGTTTCTTATAATCGAAATTAGGTAATTCAGACTTGAATAGTTCATGGCGGGGATTTCTTTATTTACACTATCCGGTTTTATTGGGTTGACAGTAGGGTAAGTGTGAGGTTTGATGCACCCTAGAACCTGGTTTAAACCCCAGCGGCCTTTTTTTCCAGTGACCGTTCCAAGGCGGTAGCCCTATTGTCAACCCTTTTGTGTTTGTGATGTCTTATTTGGCCTTTTATTCATCTTTAAATTTGTTCTTTGTTTCTGTGTGTGTTTGTGGTTGACTGTCGTCCTTGAATGCTGCTTTTCCTGTTCGATTTGTATATCTATATGTAAAAACATGTTAACATCCGTTAGCAGTGCCTTACAGAGGGAACTGCATGAAATACATGTAACTCGTCCTCGACAATGTTTATATTATAACAATCAAAGCAAACTCAACTTATAGTTGTCGATATATGCACGTTTGAATAGCTACAGAGCTCGAGAATGTCCAATTACTTGAATTCATTTCTATAATAGAGCAATGACATAAATATCATAATTCACTAGTGTAATAAATATGCAAATCAATGCTCGATCTTTTCTCTTCAACTCGGTGTGCAATCGAAATTGACTGTCAATTTCCGAAACCATTTAAAAATACCGGATTACGGAAATTGCCGAGTCAGTTCCAATTGCTCGGTTTGGTACCGAGATTACCGAAACTACATACGAAGCCATCGGCGTACAACAACGATAATACATACTGAACAGGTGATCCTTGAAAGCAACAAACACAAACACGAGATAACAGTAGCAGACTCGGTTGTATTGAGTCTGTTCATGACAGGTAATGTAAAGTGTAACACATCTCACGCCTCCTAGTTCCGGCTTAAGCGATAATCTTCTTTAAAACCACAAAGAATGGGTTTGATGATCCCAAAGGACCAGTGAGTAATACAATTACTGATTTGTAGTCGGGCAACTTTTACGGCCGCCACACAGCACGAAATAAACGCTAGTGTGAATGTCAATAAATAGTGAAAAGGGGATCCCTAGGAAGCAACAAACACAAACAAGAGATAAAAGTAGCAGAGTATAGAGTCTAGTCAGCTACATTAATTAGTTTACTTTATATCTCATATTTGGAGTTGTGTTATAAAAAGAAGCTCACATTCGTATATATTTAATATTGCATTTATTAAACTAGTGATATGACGCTCGGCATAGTTTAGCATCATTATATTGTATCGTTTAATAAATTCAATATTAAACACACACGCTTGTAAGATCATTGTCATACATAGAAATAAAACAACCCACGCAGTTATATATAAACTAATTTAGTTAGACTGATTAATATACATGTGTATGTGTAGTAAAAATGTCCAAGTATCATATGTCTAGCCTTGTTATCGACCCAGTCTTTATATATAACTTATATACTATTTATAAATGTGATTTATATGTGTTAAGAGGAAAAGAAACTGCCCTATGGCAAAATGATGTATAGGCGAAGCAGACTGCGTAAGTTTTATCCATATTTCAGACTAATGTGATTGTTTTCTACTATTCCGAAGTCGATATCAAACACAATTTCTGTACTAGGACAATATAAAACCAACTAGAACTATCACTGAAGGTGATGAATAACCCGCTTAATTTTTAAGTCAAATAAAGGGCCATAATTCTGTAATAAATTACATCAGTTGTTTATATGAAGTTTGGGAACAACCGTTTCAAAAGTGTTTGAGAAATTTCAAGGCACGCGATGCGACGGGACAAAAATGTGATACGGGGCTGGACGCGACGGGACGCGACCGACATCGTGATTCCTATACAGCCCCCACTTTGCTTTGTGAAAGCGGGAGTATAATTAAGTAATAAGTCCATTTGATTTCTTAAACTTGGTAGTTAAATTCTATAGTTTTTTAAGAACTGTCAACAAAGAGCAACACCTTTTTACTAGACAACCGGATACAAAATAAACTTAAGTCTCAAACAACACTTTGTACATATGAATGTGTTGGGTCATGTTACGATGACTTCAATTTTAATTATATTACTTTTATTTTGCTGTTCATTTAAATTATGTTTCAACGAATAATATTGATAAGATTTATATTATCCAATCCTTTATCCAACAATTGATATGCCCAAACATCTATATATTATTTTTTTCTATATGTAATCTTTTTTTCCCTAGTATTCACATATTTATTTTACGTTCTAAAGGTGCAGAACAAATTATCGCAGTTTTTCCTTTACCTTTATACTGTAGATCAGCAGATGGCGTATAGCAACTTGATAATATAAATGATGAAAAAGGGAGTCCATTGAAAGCAACAAACAAGAAAGGAAAGTAGCAGACTCGGTGTTATTGAATCTGTTCAAGAGTGGTAATATAAGTTGCAGCCCATTTCACTCTCATTAGTACCGGCTTAAGCGGTGCTCTACGGTACAGCCACAAAGATAAGGCTTGTTGATTTCAAAGGACCTTTAAGTAAAATCACTACTGATTTGTAGTCGGTGCGACGTTTTGCAGCCGCCACACAGCACTTAAAACAGACGCTAGTGTGAATGTCAATACTGTTAAGATTGTATCATATAACGTGACTTGGATGGCCATGTCATGAAAGCCTTCAAATTGAAAAGTATAGTTTTCATCGAAAATAACATCTCAAAATCTCGAAACTATTTTTCAATAAAAAGTTTGATTTCCTTATTGTGATAATTACAACCTTTTTTTCCTTATTGTTTCCACAAGTCACTTGTATTATTGAATATTATATCTTCTTTTTCTTTTGAAAATCCATTATGAAATGTTCAGTACTGAGCTGTTCTCACAGTGAGTATTTTATTTTTATTGGCATTCTCTTTTCTTATAGCATTTATATTATATATCAAGACTGAGGTGTGTTTATCGCACACAAAATAAGGTTTAAACTCACCAGACGCTTCCTTTATCCAGTGACTGTTTTAAAGGCGATAACCAATTTCAATCAACCTGTGGCAAGAAAAAAGAAGAAACTCTTAACATTGATGTAGTTCTATGGTAGTTAATTCACAAAATGTCGAGTCAATTAGTGTGCAATGTGTTTACAGACTGATGAAAGACATAATTAGAAATTCCTTTAAAACAACTTTGTGTGTAAATGAGTATTCTGAGTGATGTAAGCGAAAAGTGGAAGTGATGACGTCATTCAGTTTTCCTGGAAGACCCGGCAGATTCACGGTTCTCTGTCATCTGTGAAAACAAGGTATTGCAGTATGTTACGATTGTTTTTCGTTTCTGAGCCTAGGTGGCATGGACCTTGGTGGTCGGCTTTTTGCTTTGGTAGCACATTTTGGTATAACTGAGTATTGTAACCTTGGTGGTTCGGCTTTGGTAGCCTGTTTTTTCGTTTTTGAGCCTAGGTCGCTTGAACCTTGGTGGTCGGGTTTTTAGTTTGGTAGCAACTTTTGGTATAACTGGTATTGTTGTACGATGCGATTGGATTTATTAGGAACAATGGTGGTTCGGCTTTGGTAGCCATGATGTTTCTGTGTTGCGGACACGGCCGGGGGTCGCATGTGATCTTTTCACTTTGACTAGTGTTTGGTTATTAGTCGCATTTGCTATGATATGATTTTGCAGAATGCTTCTGCATTTGTCTTATTAGAGATATTACTCGGTGTATATTCTTCACTATTTGTTTAATTTTATAGACGGGGTATTGCTTGGTAATGTTTGACTATTGCTTACCCCGCTAGGCGCGATATTGACTCGCAACTGAATGTACCCCTAAATGATAAATTAGAAAGGTACTATTTTAGGACAATTGTACCATCTCATTGCATAGATCTAGATATTTGATCCAACATTAGATATGCTGTAAAGTTTTCTTAATAATGACGTTGTCAATGGGAACGTGCTTCGTTATATATTCTCAGTGATGTAAACGAAAAGTGGAAGTGATGACGTCATTCAGTTTTCCTGGAAGAGTTGGGGAGTGGGGTAAAACTAAGCATGAGTGGTTAGTGATTATATGTAGCTCCTGGTTAACTTGAGTTGTACTGTACCCATTTGGGGATAAGGGGATATCGAATTATTCCTTCACCACCGCCCTCCCACCACCACCACCTCTACTGCTCCCACCCACGTCTTAAGTGTCAGTTACCGGATTCTATCCCGTTTTATCCCAGAACTTAACGTTCCAGGAACTGTATATTTGAGACTTGGATCACCGAGAATAATTATAAACTGTAAATTGACACGTTAATTTCCAATTAGCTTTCAGATGTTCATTAATGGAATATCATTAAAGAGTTAGTGAATCGATTCTGATTAAGGTTCTAGTGACGTTATCGTACGAGAAGAATTGTATCATTCAGCAATGCATTAGATGCTGAAGCTACAGCTGGAAATCACCAATAGTACATTACACAGCAAGAGAACGCTCAAACACCGCACGGGAACAGTTTACGTGCACTCTGAAACAGGAACATGCATAGATGCAAACACTGAACAAGAAAAGCTATACGTACAAACGCTGAACAGAAACAGGGACATGTAAGAACATGGACCAAGAGCAGGTAGTGCTAAAAAATATTCATTTCGTTTATTAAGAAAAACTGAAAATATACAAACAATACAAATGGACTGGTTACAGTTTTAATCCTAGATAAAAGTTATAGACAAAGCAATAGATAAGGCAAGGTAATGGAAATTTACGTCTAGTTAACACATCATATCATGATATGTTGGGACAGAGGGAGATGATATGAAGGATGCGTCTAGTGAGCGAACCCACCCGGGACAGAGGTTTATAGCTCCTTAAACGCATGGCCGTATCCACTGAGCTATCAAGGTCGCTTAGAGTAAGTCAAAGGAATAACATAACTAGACAGATATACATCTAAGCATTGTATTTGCAAATTGCGACAACACATACATATATCTATATGAAATAAGTAAAACATGTCACAGTAGCATGTATGTTTTAAATTTCTGCATAGTTACATGGCGCTGCGAACTGTGACTGGTCATTCCCCATACAACACGGCATCCAATGAAATAAATACAGTAGAAACAGGAAGTCTCTGCAAGATTGTATCACTGATTAAATCAGGATGAAGTGCATATGTACATTTTATTTGTTTTTGCAAACATGCTCACAAGTAACAAGAGGATGTATATATTACTACCAAAAACAGTTTTTATACGCATAATATACATTAAATAAAACAAAATGAATTCATGATTTGAAATGAAAAACAACAATATGAATAGTAACCCAATGTGTGCACAGACCGCATGACTGTGTTTTGTACCTAAAGCATGCTCAGTTTGATGAAATAATGATACGTCTTTCAAAACGTATAAAATTATGTGTTTTTTTTTATCAAAAGCAACAATCCAAAATATCAGAAGACGCGAAGCTCTTGACGTTGGTTTGTTGAAAGAACCAGTAAGCAGACATCTCAAAATATTTTATGACACTAGTAAGCATGCCATATCAAAGATGACAGACTATAGAGGGAGTTAAATGAGTACGTTTGGCGACACCGCACGCTTCAAGAAGTATTATCCAAGATGACAGGCTACAGTGGGAGTTATATGAGTATATTTGGCGACACTTCACGCTTCAAAAGTATAATAAATGACATACCACAGAGGGAATTAAAGGAGTAAGGTTGGCAATACCGCACTCTTCACTAAGTATCCATTTTGACAGACTACAGAGGGAGTTTTACACGAGTATGTTGTGGCGACACTTCACGCTTGAAGAAGTATCAAAGATGACATACTACAGAGGGAATTAATGGAGTAAGTTTGGCAACACCGCACTCTTCAATAGGTATCCAAGATGACAGACTACAGAGGGAGTTATTGAGTATGTTTAGCGACACTTCACGCTTCAAGAAATATTAAAGATGACATAATATAGAGGCAGTTTTACGAGTATGTGTTATATGAGTATGTTTAGCAACACTGCACGCTTCAAGAAGAGACTACAAAAGGGGTAATATGAGTATGTTTAGCGACACTGCGCGTTTCAAAAAGTACCAAAGACGACAGACTACAGAGGGGTTATATGAGTATGCCTAGCGACACTGCACGCTTCTACAAGTATCAAAAACGACAGATTACAGAAGGAGTTATATGAGTAAGTTTTGCGACACTGCACGTTTCAAGAAGTATCAAGACGACAGACTGCAGAGGTAGTTACATGAGTATGTTTAGGCACACTGCACTTCACGCTTCAAGAAGTATAACAGACGACAAACTACAGAGGGAGTTATATGAGAATGCTTAGCGAAAGAAGTATCCAAGATGACAGACTAAAGAGAGAGTTAAATGAATATGTTTGGCGACACCGCACGCTTCAAGAAATGTCAAAGACGACAGCTGACAGGTGATGCCGTATATGTGAATACTTTGGTATTATGTATGTCGACACTGGACAATTCAAGCATTCTCACAGATGACAGACGAAAGGCGAACAAGATTAATGTATACGAGTAATACACATATAGTATTGTTGGTACCTCATTACATTGATTATATTGATTCTTGCCTCGGTCAAGTTTACTGTATCATTCTCAGCACGGAGGAAAACATATACAATACAAGCTCGAATGAAAGCAATTGTCCGAAAAGTTATTCTGTAGGCGCATATGTTTTACTATAGTCAGTGAAATACGTACGGTATTTGACCTTTATTTTCCAATGTTCATTTGATATAAAGCAATATAAATAGCATAACAATTTAACATTGGTAAGATTAACATGATTTACGTTGAATAGAAATCTGTTTTTATTCTATTTTCGTTTTCGGAGAAGTATGCTAACAAAGAATGAATGTAAGCGCACCCTTTCCTGTCACTGTTCCTGGACAAGTGCCTAAAGAGGCGAAAATCCTGTCTGCTAGTTAAAGATGTATCTCTTAATGATAAATTCATTATTGCAGGTGCATTTGTAGAAGATAAACGCCTCTAAGAAGTTCCTAAAGAACTTCCTCCGACATAGGCAGATGGATTGTAGATAGGTGATCTTAGGTGCCGATTTATATCCTAATTTACGCTCCCTAGTCAGCGGACCTATTTACCACTTCGTTCCAAGTACGTTAGAATATACACAGTAATTTATAACCGATGCAAAGGAGAGTATCCCTAAATCTACATTTTATCCCATATTAAATGCGATTATTAGAAGAGCTTTTATTAGCCCTAACTATCGACCTACGACCTAGTCAGTATATAATTTTGTTATAATATAAAAATGATAGGAGGAAATAAAATTACATTCTTGTAAAGATATGCATTTAGTAAATGTTTTACTTCATGTGTACGCTCAGACATATATTTGATATATCCTAACCTTTCACAATTTTGAAAAAATACGCATATTCCTCATTTCGAACGTCGGTCACCCAATTAAGTGTGTTTAGAGTATCTTGCCTGAGTGCCTTTTTAATATTGAATTTATAAAAACGAGTTGGAAAAAATTATATGTTGTGAGGCTGTGCCGAGCATCAATCAATTTTATCCATGGAGTTTAATCATTTTAACATTAAACAGGCACAGATGTGAGATTCTATTTATCACATTACTAAAAAAAAGCTTCATAAGCGTAATGTATTAGTGTAGCTGCCTATATATAATTTTGTCGAACGATGACGTCGTCTGTTTGTATGATGACGTCGTATGTTGACTCGGTCTTCTCCGTGCGACGCCGAACGACAGAACTACATCTTCGATTTTCGTATTCCGATGTTATCCGAGCTGAACGGAAAAAGGGCGAACGATAATTCCATCTTCATTTGCATATTTATTTCGTTTGTGTAATATGATAAATATAGCACGTTTTATTACAGTCCCATACCGCACGTTATGTGATAAATGGTTTTAAATGGTATTGAATTACAAAACATATATCTGTATCATTTACAAAAGCTTTATTTTCGAAACTCTTTTGTGTTATACACTCGTTACTATAAAACTACAGTACTGAAACACATATGGTCCATATGCATGTTACTAATCATGTTGGCCTCACAATTTTTTTTACATTTGTTTACATTTTAAAATTTAATTATAGATGCAGTGTGCCAAGTTATTAGCATCTGCGCTGCAAACTCAAGTTTTGAATGTGTTTTTTATTATTATTATTATTATTATTCAGCAGCTTTGCATTAATTGCTTTGACACTTCAGAAATATAACAATAAAAACAAATTGTTAGCAAACAATCGACTCAGTTTAAGAAACGTACCAATTATGCGATAAGGGTTAATTTTCATTCAATTTCTTGAATAATTATAGTGGTATTTATATTCGTAAAATGGAGATGCGTATATAAAATTACCAACCTTATAATAGTTAACGAGCTTAGATATATTTTACGCATATTATACATATTATAAAATTACATAACTTTCCGTAACAAATACTTGATATTTGGTTGTGTTTTTTTTGTTTACTTGACACGATTTAGTACCTGTTTGCATACAGTTTACGACTTATCTGCAAACATTACGTGAGGTGGCAAAGTGACATAATAACGTTATATTCCATCCGGGATATCCAGTGACTGCGCTTTCAGTTAAAACTGACAGACAGATTTGATTTATATTCCCAGTTTAGTTTTATTTGCATTTTTTTTAGACATTCTGAACATTTATATTATCACAAAATACCCATTTCACGTGAATAAAAGGGTTGATTTTCAATTTGTGTATACACCTTTAAATCAAGTTTATCTTTTAAATTAATACTGCACTGTATTATTTTTATTTGTTTGCTTAATTTTGTGAGTGCAATTATATATGTATGTTCCGAAAGTTCCATGTTCCATACGCTGGAGCTGATGGGCGATCATGTGTGTTATCATTGAGACATTATCAAACATGTTATATTGTGATAGTGTAATCACTGTAGGGATCCGTACACCGGATCTTGGTCAAGACCCCGTTCACTAGTACGGAGTTTTGGTCAGCCATGTTGTAGAAAACGTACGGATAATAACAGCAAATGTAGGTTAACCACGTTTTTCTCCTATTTTTGTTCATTTTATATGAATAATCAGTATTGCTATATGGTGCGGAAACATTTCCCCGTTCAAATATTACCGTACATTGTTGACATATTACTTTAAATGCTACAATTCGGATCAAAGAAAAACAATTGCCGGTGCTGAAATTCGCCCAAAGTACCCTTCAGCAATAAATATCTCATTAATTTTCAAGTTAATGAAAATTTTGAATTGGCAGATTTATTTGTTTTTCCAATATACGTGCATGTTCGAAATTTCAGCATCATTCATCCGAAATTGGCCGAGATATGAATCGAAACAAAACGTGACCAGCGTAACTAATTCATATAAAAAGACGCTGAATTGTGTACGGAGTCTTGTCCATGTACTGTACGGGGTTTTGCAATGCTAAGATTGTTTTCGCTGCTCTGCACTGATGTTATTTACTTATATTTGTAGTAATTCGTAGACATTATTTAGGTCCTATATGTCTTATACCATTTTGTATTTTTAAGACGAAAAAATGCAGAAAACTAAAACTTAAAAGGGGTAATTCTTGAGAAAGACTCCGTACTTATTCCAAATAACTACATGTACTACAAACTAAGTCCAGACGTATATTATTGTCTGTTAGAATTGATACAGTTGTCCAATTTTAGCTCATTATGACCACAGTTAACGTCATATAAATTTTTTTCTCATTTACAACAATCCATTACATTGGTCAATGTTTATTCAACTTAGAAATGAGGTAATTGCTTTAATCCGCGAATCTAAGGAATCATACAAGTCAGAACTTACATCCCAGTTAACTGATAAATCAATACCCCCGGGTAATTGGTGGCTTATAGCAAAATCGATCTCTAAATTGAACAAAGTAACTCAACCAAACTTTCCAATAAAAAACAACGGTCGTATTTTAATACATCCAGTAGACAAAGCAAACGCATTGAATTCTTCCTTTTCTGCAACATCTCATATTGAACATGAACCGGAATTACCTACTTTTCATAATCGCACTGACATTAAAATGAATGACTTAATTATAAATGAAACGGAAGTAACTGATCAATTGAAAATCTTGAAATTATCGAAACCTCCAGGCCCAGATATGATTAGCCCAAAGGTGTTAAAATTAGTTTTAAATAGCATCGCTGCTCCATTGACGCGACTTTTTAATCTGTCATTGTCCACTACAAAAGTACCATACCAATGGAAACAGGCGAATGTAACTCCTATGTTTAAGGGCAAGGGAGAACCTGACATGCCGTGCAATTATAGGCCTATATCCATTACCAGTATTATTTGCAAATTGATGGAAAAAATCGTATTTAAACACTTGTTCAACTACATCAAAACAAATAACCTTCTGTGCAAATACCAGGCAGGCTTTCAACCTAGAGACTCTACAGTAAATCAGCTCATAGAAATCTATAATAACATAATAAGCAACCTCGACGCTGGGAAAGATGTACGATTTATATTTTGCGATTGACAAAGTATGGCATGCTGGGTTGCTTTTTAAATTAGCTAAATATGGCATCAATGATTCATTATGTAACTGGATACGTAGCTATCTCTCTGATAGTTAGCAAAAAGTAGTCCTAGATGGATTTTCTTCAAGCTTCAGTACTATAGATGCAGGTGTTCCGCAAGGCTCTGTTTTAGGTCCGTTTCTATTTCTGCTTTATATAAATGACATCACAGATGACTTATTGAATGATGTACGGTTATTTGCTAATGACACTTCTCTTTTTGTTGTAGTTGATAAAAAACCAGTAGAATGTGCCAACTCTCTTACAAATGATCTTTGCAAAATATCTGAATGGTCAAAAAAATGGGCTGTTACATTTAATCCTCAAAAAAACAAAAGCCTTGTCTGCACTAGAAGAAACTATAACCACCCACCAGTCTACTTTGATAATGATATAGTACAAGACGTAGCGTCACATTGCCACCTTGGATTAACCATTCAGTCCAATGCAACTTGGTCGCATCATATAGAAAATATATACGAAAAAGCATGTGCACGATTTAACATTCTAAGAATGCTTAAGTACAAACTTGACAGACATTCTCTATTGAAAATATATATCGCCTTTTTAAGACTTATACTTGAATATGGAGATTCAGTATGGGATAACTGTACACAGGGAGAATCTGATCTATTACAGAGCGTCCAAGTTGAAGCAGCACGAATAATAACAGGCCTCAGATGCAATTCCTCTAGATCATATTTATATACTGAATTGAACTTAGAAACATTAACAAAAAGAAGAAAAGATCATAAACTTGTAACTATTTACAAATAATTTATGGCATAAGACTTAGTCCAGATTACATGTATAACTTAATCCAGCCATACTTACCTATAAACAATAATTATAACCTTCGAACTTCAGGATTAAACTTACGTCTCCCTCTTTGTCATACAACATCATATTATAACAGCTTTCTGCCGAGTACAATTAAATTGTGGAATGCTTTACATGTAGACGCTAAAAATGCACCATCTGTTGAACAATTTAAGCATAAACTTAAGGTTATTGAACATAGGACTGACAGTCCATATCACTATAATATAGGAAATAGGAATGATAACATCATCCATTGTCAATTAAGAAATAACTCAAGTAATCTAAATACGCATTTATTTGACCACTTCTTGACAGATTCAGTAGTATGTCCGAAATGTGGCAATCCATGTGAGGACAATACTCATTTCTTTTTCAACTGTCCACTGTATAACCAATTCAGAAATGACTTACTTGATACCCTAGCCAATCTTGTTGATGTCACGCATATCAACATTGACTTGATACTGAATGGCAGTTCCAATCTAGACGATACTACGAACTCAGAAATTGTACTTATCGTCCACAAATACATCAAGCGTACCAGGGGATTTTCGTAGAATTATAGATGTATGTACATGTACATATGTATATGTATGTATATACTATTGTATTTTCAGATATTTTTTGTCACAATGCTAGAAGTTTTTTTTATATATTATCATCTTTCTTCCTTTTTTATTGTAATTTTTATTTTTTTGTTTGTCTGTTTTCTCAGTTATCTTAAATTCCAAAATTACCTATTGGTTACAGAAACTCATACTAAAACCATTATATTTTGTAATAATCGGTACATTTTTATATATATTTCGTATTGGTTTCCAGTATGATTTTCTTTCTGTTGATTCTTTTTTTTTTTTCACTTAAATTCTTTCTGACAGTACAAAGTGTTAATACTAAACAATCACGGTACACATGTTTCAAAGATTCTAAGTTAATTGTCAAACCAATATATGCAAACTGTACTACAATTCCACATTTTATGTTATGTTTGATATGAATTTATTGTTTATATGTACCTTGATATGGGAGAGGTCTTATATAGGCATTGCCTGTTGTCCAATCCCATTCAGTACTTGAATAAAATATTGTTTAAATAAAGTATTATTATACGTCCCACAGGCGTTAAAAATCATTACCGTATTTTTTCAAACAGTTTGCCTGTCAGGTTAAAATTAATTCTATGCCCCATACTGACATCTAAACTATGTCAAACTTTCCTAAGCATGTTAATAGGAAATGTAAAGTTGGTTCTTAAACTACATTGACAACACATGATATAGAGAACGGCATGGGTTAATATCAATTATCTATATAGCTCGCATGATTATATCTGTTCAAGGAAATCTACGTTGATTCAGTTCTAATGACACTACATTGACTGTTTACAAACATTCAATGAATGTTTTATGTATTACATGTAATGCAAGTACCATTAAAACCATAGTTTCATACAATATATTTAAAGCAAAACTCCGTACAGTAAAAAGAGAATATTTGCAGTACTCCGTACACAAGTGCCCAAGACCCCGTACACAAACATTAATTTTGTTTCGATTCATATCTCGGTCAATTTCGGATGAATGCAGTTCAACATTTGAACATGCACGTATATTTGAAAAACAAATAAATCTGCCAATTCAAAATTTTCATTAACTTGAAAATTAATGAGATATTTATTGCTGAAGGGTACTTTGGGCGAATTTCAGCACCGGCAATTGTTTTTCTTTGATCCGAATTGTAGCATTTAAAGTAATATGTCAACAATGTACGGTAATATTTGAACGGGGAAATGTTTCCGCACCATATAGCAATACTGATTATTCATATAAAATGAACAAAAATAGGAGAAAAACGTGGTTAACCTACATTTGCTGTTATTATCCGTACGTTTTCTACAACATGGCTGACCAAAACTCCGTACTAGTGAACGGGGTCTTGACCAAGATCCGGTGTACGGATCCCTACAGTGGTAATAGTATACAATAAAGCGTGTATGATCATATTTATAAAACACAGCCCGCGGAATCCAAAACACAAAGTGTAGGATCCAGAAATCGGATCACACTGTAAAGAACTAAGGAATAGTGGGCTAATAAAATTCAAGCTAAACATAAAATAATCATTTCGTTCTACTATTTATTGCAATTGATTTGAACAGCAAAAGGATGTTTACGAAATAAATTGTATCAATTACCTACAACAAGGATAGTGGTATAATTTGTACACACATATTATTGAAAACTATGTATTTATTTCTAAGGCGAATTTATAATTTGAATAAACATGTTTTGCTGTATGAAGAGAAACTGTTAGAGGTTGAAAGTCTCCCCGTAAATCCAATCAAGTGTTATAATTTCACCCCATAGTTAGAGAATATAACCTGGCAGGGATATGTTTATTTACACTGTCCCGTTTTATTGGGTTGGCAATAGGGTAATATGGAGGTTTGGTGCACCTTAGAACCCGGTGTAAACCCCCATCGGCTTATTTGCCACTGATCGTTCCAAGGCGGTAGTCGGAGGTCCTATTGTCAAACGTTTTATGTTTGTGATGTCATATCTTGCCTTTTATTCATTTTTGTAATTATTGTTTGTTTCTGTCGCGTTTTTGGTTGACTGGTCCTTGAATGCTTCATCTCCTGTTTGGCTTTTATATCTACTTCTGTCAATAAATATATATGCCGAAAAGAAATACCTAACACATAAAAAAAACAGTCATAACTTATGTCCGTATTCCTAGTGTCACCTTTCGTATATTATCATATGTAACTGTATGTTTAAAATGAATAGTTGTTAATTAAACAATATCAATCTTATATTCGTAGGCTTGTTCTTGATGCAAAACAAATACAAGAGCTTGCCACACACATTTATAGCAAATTATCTTTCCGACAATGAAACAAAATCAAGGTTTTATAACTTATCGAGATACAACTACTTAAATTTTAAATTCCAATTCAACACTGGGCAGACACGTGAAGGAGACAGCTTTTAGGGAACATTTTGTTAGTGCAGATAGCCTTAAAAAGATTACGTTCAATAACAACTTTGTTTTGCTTGAAAGTACAGTACACAAATACAATTAGCAATTAAGTTCTTTTACATAATTCCATCAACAATTGTTTGAAAGCATTTACTGGGTTATGACGTCTTTGATTTCAATGACATTCTATCGCAGTAATCAAAGCTCTTCTTAAGAATGAAGTTATTATATTATAAGGTATATGTAGAAATGGAAATGCAATACTTTCTTTTGTGTTGATGTCACAGAACCATAAAGTAGTTCAGTCCCTTTGTTAGTCATATGTTACACTTTTCCTCCACATGTAGGACAATATGATCTGTATATAGGCAATATGAATTACTCATTTAGAAGGCGTTTTATGACGATCTAAATAAATAAATATATATATATATATATATATGTATATATACACGAGTATTGGGTCAAAATAGATTGGGTAAAAAAAGGGCTATTGAGTCATGGACCCAATAACGATTTTCAATGTTAGTGCATTGTGGTGAGACTCGTTATGCTTGTTAAAATGGACGTATTATCCTGAAACAGGTAAAATGGGTCGGACCCAATAAAAATAAATGTCCATAAATTGAGGTTATGTGATCATACATATATATAGGGTCCCAATAAGCTGGTGAGTTTAAGTATATATATATATATAAAACAAAGCGCTCTATCACATATTTCTGAATGTATCTCTTAAAATATATCAATAATATTGAAAAATATATCAATAATATTGAAACTATCTTCTGTACACCATCTCTAGCACTAACGTTAAGGATTATGTCCCCTTTGTATGTAATTCCATTGAGATTGTATTTGAAAGAGATACCAAATATAACTCAAATACTCTTGACTATTTTTACATGAAACTTTCACTTTAATATGTTAACACATTTATCTAGTCTGTGCTACCCTTGAATTATAAATACATGCTTGATAAATATGTGAATTTATCAATTCACACATGAACTTGAGCATGACATAAGCTGAGTATTGATCAATAAACACTTTTATCAAGTTTGTAGTTATTATTCAAGTATAGCACTCTCTAGATAAAAGTGTAAACATATTCAACGGCAAGTTACATGTAAATATATTCAGGATTATTTGAGTTCTATCGTTTTCTTTTGTTTAATATGCACTTTCAATGGGATTCCACGAAAGGGGACACAAACCTTAATGTTAACTTTCAACTAAATGTAAATCCTTAATATTAACTTTCAACTAAATGTAAATCCTTAATGTTAACTTTCATCTAAATGTACTACTAATCTGTACTTATTCAACCCATTCGTTGTAATGTCAAACAATAATACATTATTAACACATACCCGATGATCCAATCGATGATACAGATCTGAATACTATTATAATCCCGAAGGTGTGCACAGCGAAATGGTCCTTATCACTAGCAACATTGATTCATCAACTTCACGATGTCACCATTTGATTCCTCTGATTTTCAATTTGCGGTTAATTCATATTTATCTTACACTGGCTGTGATAACATAAAATTAACATTAAATGAATTTACAACCTGCGTAAACACTCCATAACAATTAAAATCGTTTTATACAAACATAGATGTTTGCTCCGTAATGTCAGAAGAAAATGTAAGGCACTACGTAAATAAGAGAGTTCATTAAATCATTAAATCCATTAAAGCCAGTAGTGTCAATGTGTTCCCCATTCACACAGGTAACTACTGCATCATCGACCGCGTTGTCTTTTCTTTTGTGATTTAAAGTAAGTTTAACAATGACACCAGTGGTGGCGAAGACAGTGAATAAGTTTTTAGGTAAGTGATCTGCCGAGCAATTTTAACATTCTGCTCTAAGGTACGATTACCTTGTAAGTGACCTCTCACTGGCGTAGCTATTTTTCCATTGAATACTGTTTTATATATTTATCTATTTAAAATCTATTTTGAACATTTCCACAAATGTTTCTATTTTACATAATTAGCTACCTCAAATGTTTGTTGAAACCAAATTAGGAAGTAAATAACACAATCTAGGAGAACGCATTATATATATAGTTTATCGAAACTGCCAATACATCGAGAAGCGTTGTTAATATGACTCATATTGCTTTTCTCTTTTTTCTAAATATTTGTCTAATTAAATAAATATGTAATTTAACACACGAGCTGTTTCAGTAGCGACAATATTATATTTTTACAATACCATACAATCATCGAGAAGTGTTGTTATATGACGCATACTATTTTTCTTTTTGTCTTTTTTTACTAATTACTTAAATATGTAATTGCTACAGGAGTTGTTTCAGTTGCGACAATATTAATGTTGTATTATTGTTGTAACAGTACCGTACTACTATTATACAATTAGAAATATAATCTGCAAATATGTAGTGAATGGTAAAATATATTAATGTAATTGTCCAAAAATAGTTGCTTAAACATGGAATGTACAAAAACAGTTTGAGTGAGTGAGTGAGTGAGTGAGTGTGTGAGTGTGTGAGTGAGTGAGTGAGTGAGTGAGTGAGTGAGTGAGTGCGTGCGTGAATGAGTGAGTGAGTGAGTGAGTGAGTGAGTGAGTGAGTGAGTGAGTGAGTGAGTGAGTGAGTGAGTGAGTGAGTGAGTGAGTGAGTGAGTGAGTGAGTGAGTGAGTGAGTGAGTGAGTGAGTGAGTGAGTGAGTGAGTGAGTGAGTGAGTGAGTGAGTGAGTGAGTGAGTGAATAAGTAAGTAGAGTAGTAAGTAAGTAAGTAAGTAAGTTAGTAAGTAAGTAGAGTAGTAAATAAGTCAGTAAGTAAGTAAGTAAGTAAGTAGAATAGTAAGTAAGTATGTAAGTATGTAAGTAAGCAAGTAAGTAAGTAAGTAAGCAAGCAAGCAAGCAGGTAGTTAAAGTAAGTAAGTAACTAAGTAAGTAAGTAGAGTAGTAAGTAAGTAAGTAGAGTAGTAAGTAAGTAAGTAAGTAACTAAGTTAGTAAGTAAGTAAGCAAGCAAGTAAGTAAAGTAGTAAAGTAAATAAGTACGTAGTAAGTAAGAAGTAAATGTAGAGTAGTAAGTAAGTAAGTAAGTAAGTAAGTAAGTAAGTAAGTAGAGTAGTAAGTAAGTAAGTAAGTAAGTAAGTAAGTAAGTATGGAAGTAGAGTAGTTAGTAAGTAAGTAAGTAACTAAGTTAGTAAGTAAGTAAGCAAGCAAGTAAGTAAAGTAGTAAAGTAAGTAAGTAAGTAGTAAGTAAGAAGTAAATGTAGAGTATTTAGTAAGTAAGTGAGTAAGTAAGTAAGTAGAGTAGTAAGTAAGTAAGTAAGTAAGTAAGTAGGTAAGTAGAGTAGTAAGTAAGTAAGTAAGTAAGTAAGTAAGTAAGTAAGTAAGTAAGTAGAGTAGTTAGTAAGTAAGTAAGTAAGCAAGTAGAGTAGTAAGTAAGTAAGTTAGTAAGTAAGTAGTAAGTAGAGTAGTTAGTAAGTAAGTAAGTAAGCAAGTAGAGTAGTAAGTAAGTAAGTAAGTTAGTAAGTATGTAGAGTAGTAAGTAAGTAAGTATGTAAGTATGTAAGTAATCAAGTAAGTAAGTAAGTAAGCAAGCAAGCAAGTAAGTAAAGTAAGTAAGTAAGTTGAGTAGTAAGTAAGAAGTAAGTAAGTAAGTAGAGTAGTAAGTAAGTAAGTTATTAAGTAAGTAAGTAAGCAAGCAAGCAAGTAAATAAAGTAGTAAAGTAAGTAAGTAAGTAGTAAGTAAGAAGTAAAAAGTAAGTAAAGTTAAAAAAAAGTAACTAAAGTAAAGTAAGTAAGTAAAATAAGTTAGGAACTAAGTAAGTAAGTAAAAATGTAAGTAAGTGAGTAAGTAATTAAGGTAAATAAGTAAATCGTTTATTATAATGACTTGTGTAGAGTAGTACAGATATGCTACATACAATATAATTAAATAAGCAAACACCCGACCCAGTGGGAGGTTAAGTGTACCCTAAGACCTGGTTTAAACCCCAGTGGCCTTTTTGCCACAGACCGTCCATTGCGGTAGCTCTATTGTCATCCCTTGTGTTTTTTGATGCCATATCTACATCTTTGTAGTTGTTGTTTGTTTCTGTGCGTGTTTGTGGTTGTCTGTGGTCCTTGAATGCTACATTTCCTGTTCGACTTTCATATCTACTTTTATAGGCACTCGTACCCGATTGTCATCCCAGTAAAACGGGGAAGTGTAAATAAAGATATCCCGCCAGGTTATATTTTCTAACAAACAAGGCAACATTAATTGGCAATATAAGTATAACACATATATGAGTATGTATATATGGATATAAATAAACAAAAACATAGAAAGCCGCAAAGAAAGTACTCAACGACTTGGCAGGTAAGGGTACGATAAAACAAGATTTAAGACAAACATCAAACGCTGATTTAGGTAGACGCCATCATAGGGTCCACAATCTGTCCGGCTCGCACAAAAAAAGAGGAAAGCATAGTGGCGAACTGTAAATGGGTCAACTACTAGACATGTAGTGCGTTGTAAAATGATAGGGTCATAACTTCTTTTGATAAACGTTTTAACAAGTTTAATAAAGAGTGTATGAAAGACCAAGGATCTTACGAAGTTTGTAAATCACATCAACATAGAAGTCAGGTTGTAATAGTCCTTGTCGCATTAGAGTTCTTAAATTACTTTTATATTTTAAAAGTTGTTACGATAATACAATTGTGCAAAGGTTTTCCTAAGTTTATGATAACGATATCCCTGATGGAGAAGCTTCTTAGTTATACAAATATTACAAATAATAAAGTCATTACTAGGTCGCGGACCTATAAAATATAATTAAATGAGGAAACACCCGGCCCAATGGTCCTATAAGTCACACACAATATAATTAAATAAGCAAACACCCGGCCCAGTGGGCCTATAGGTCTCATACAATATAATTAAATGAGCAAACACCCGGTCCAGTGGGCCTATACGTCACATGCATACTAATTAAATGAGCAAACACCCGGCCCAGTGGGCCTACAAGACACATACAATATAACTAAATGAGCAAAATATAATTAAATGAGCAAACACCCAGCCCAGTGGGCCTATACGTCACATACAATATAATTAAATAAGCAAACACCCGACCCATTGGGCCTATACGTCACATACAATATAATTAAATGAGCAAACACCCGGTCCAGTGGGCCTATACGTCACATAAAATATAATTAAATAAGCAAACACCCGACCCATTGGGCCTATACGTCACATACAATATAATTAAATGAGCAAACACCCAGCCCAGTGGGCCTATAGGTCACATACAATATAATTAAATGAGCAAACACCCACCCAGTGGGCCTATACGTCACATACAATATAATTAAATGAGCAAACACCCACCCAGTGGGCCTATACGTAACATACAATATAATTAAATGAGCAAACACCCGGTCCAGTGGGCCTATACGTCACATAAAATATAATTAAATGAGCAAACACCCGGCCCAGTGGACCTATACGTCACATACAATATAATTAAAAGAGCAAACACCCGGCCCAGTGGGCCTATAGGTCACATACAATATAATTAAATGAGCAAACACCCGGCCCAGTGGGCCTATACGTCACATACAATATAATTAAATGAGCAAACACCCGGCACATAATATAATTAAATGAGCAAACACCCACCCAGTGGGCCTATACGTCACATACAATATAATTAAATGAGCAAACACCCGGCCCAGTGGGCCTCTAGGTCACATACAATATAATTAAATGGGAAAACACCCGGCCCAGTGGGCCTATACGTCACATACAATATAATTAAATGAGCAAACACCCGGCCCAGTGGTCCTATACGTCACATACAATATAATTAAATGAGCAATCACCCGGCCCAGTGGGCCTATACGTCACATACAATATAAATAAATGAGCAAACACACGGCCCATAATATAATCAAATGAGCAAACACCCGGCCCAGTGGGCCTATACTTCACATACAATATAATTAAATGAGCAAACACCCGGCCCAGTGGGCCTATAGGCCACATACAATATAATTAAATGGGCAAACACCAGGCCCAGTGGGCCAATACGTCACATACAATATAATTAAATGAGCAAACACCCGGCCCTGTGGGCATATACGTCACATATAATATTATTAAAATAAAACTTCACAAATACATACTATTTATCACATAATATAACATGTGGTGTGGGAGTATAATAACACCATTCAATATTTTCGATATTCCACTAGTGGTATATATAACACAGAGATTATTTAACTGCTGGGATCGATTATAGGGAAATCCTTCACGAGTGGTAGACGTGTGGTTCTTTTTACGAACGAGCGCACGCGAGTGAGTGAAAAAACAAAGCACGTCTACCATCAAGTGAAGGATTACCCAATAATCGATGCCAGCAGTTAAATAATCTATTTATTGCATTTTAAATTACGTTTTTCAAACAAATATTCGCTTTATTGAACGTTATCGGCGAATGACGTCGACGTCAGTAACACTTTGTTGACGTCACGCCTCAACATCGCAACGTTAGTTATTATTGTGTTCTGAGTTAGCAACGTTAGTTATTATTGTGTTCTGAGTTAGTTATTAATATTTAGCGATTATGGATATTCTTGCACTGAGAAATCCCGATCTTTCACGCATAGAAATGTAATAAATAACGTTAATGTATCTTTTCTGACGTAATGTGACGTTATAAGTTATGTAATATAGAATCTAACATTCATTCTCATTCTCATTCATTATTGAATTTATTAAACTCGTTAGCAAAAATTATATAATGCTCGGCAAGAGCCTCGTCAACTGAATTGTTCCTTGCGCACATTATATACTTACAGCAACGGAATCGAGTGATGTTCAATTTAATTGTTTGTTTCTAAAAATACAGTTGAAAAGAGGTCCACTTAAAGAATAGCTATCTTTAATTGAATTGATGTTAGAAACAATATGTACAAATATAACGAAAACATATTTATTATTATAAATGAAATAAAGAGATGTTTAAATGAATTGAACGCAGAAACAAATAACAGTTCACTATGTCCAGTCAGCTGTAACTTGACTAAAACTAAAGCAGATGTAAAGGAGTTGTTTGTTTTATATACATGTATTTGAACACATAAAACTACAATTTTACCCCATGTAATTTACTTGAACACTGAAAGAATGTTACGTAGGTTATGCCTCCACTGAAGTGTCCAAATACGATGACACGTTTTAGCGACATACTTTGCTGTGTGTTGGAACAAACGCAATGAAGTCACATGGCCTAGGGCTAACTCATAAATTCTCTTTACTTCTTTTCATATTCATCATCAGCATTCAAAACCAACATTATTGTGGGACGCATTATTTGCTTTAGGGTTATGGAAACATTAGCACACAGCATGGTTATTAAAACAAACTGTATTGAAGGTGACAGCAGGTTCTACGGAGTTATGATATATTAGTAATAACGCTAAGTGAATTCCATTACGGAAATATCTATACCATTAAACTTTTTTTTTTCAGATATAAGACGAATCAATGTTCTCGTTATAAAGGAATAAATCAATATTTGTGTTAAAATTTGGTGACGGTACATGTATTTAAGTGACCTTGACTCGGACCCACGGTCAGTTGCAGGGCTGGAAGTTATTGGCATTAAGACGGGCAATGACCAGGAGGTTATATATGAAATTTGAACATTCTACTCCCAAGGACAAAAAAGTTATAATACAATATGTTGACGCCGTCGAGCCCGCCAACATTAGCGGCACTTATAGTCTCGCATTTTTCAAAAGGCGAGACAATAAACCAAGCTATCACGAACAACGACTAAACATCTTTATAAATACTCAATTAATTTGGTGATAAATCATATTTCCTTACATTAGATCTGTGCCACAACGACGATACACTAAGAGTAACAAGGTGGAAAGTTTAACCTTTAAATAGAAAGTTTTATACGTTATGTAATTTCGCCAACTGTTTTTTATTTTTTATTATTTCAGTCACATAAAGGTGACCCGTGTACTTAGTAAGTGTGTTGTGGGTCGGGGTCATCTCACCGCACACTGTCCAGAATCATGATAATAAATGAATACAACATAATTATATATATCTCATACTCAAAACATCATCACTCACACAATTCGACTCATACTACATTTGCATTCTAAGATTTAATAATATTTCCAACGGTATTATTTCTTTAATGTTGCATATGATCATTAAAAACATAAATGGTATAACAGTGTCAGTATGTGTATCATTTTTCATATGTTGTTCACATTATTTGACTGACTAATCATTACGTGGTCCGATTATTAACTTTCATACCCTATCCAACCCCTTCTCCAAGAAGCAAAAATGGGGTTGGCTGGGGTATGAAATAAAACCTTAATTTCAGTTTAAAAGTTTGCATTTGGCAAAATTAAAACATTAAATAGGTAATTTTAAACGGGTTATCGCATTTTCTCAGTAATAAATGTTTTTAAACGTGTTTTATTGTCGAAATATCCGTTATAAAATCCTGCTAATATAAGCTTTCCGATCGCTTAATGTAATTAAGGTGGGACCACGTAATGAATAATAAATAAAGAGATTACTTTGAGTCGTTTTGGTGCTTATGGAGAAGGGTGGGGGAGGGGCTGAGGAACGATTAGGATTTAGGTGAGGTCACATGAGATCTTTTGTAGTGAAATATCCAGCTGAAACTCATAAATATAACGCTGTTAAGTTTAAAATCATAAGTAACGTTATGTCGTGATGTTAAAAACAACTGTTATTTACGGACACGTATTCAAAACCATCGCAATGTGAATATTACAGTTCGTGGATATGTGATTCATTGAACTGATGTCGGATCTAGTATCCTCACATAACACAATTGTTAACGCCCCTTGCGTGACGTCACAACTGGAAATGGAGTGTTCACAAGTGGTATCGTCTACAGTCGTTTAGAGAGTGCACATACACCAAGAAACAAAACGGTTTGTTTACATTCAGATCCTGTATCAGATAATGCGACAACTTGACCTCACGAGATTGAAATGGTGTGACATTATGGGGTAGACACCCAATGGTATTCACCTTGAGATAATCTATTTCAGTGAAACGTTATCAAATGACATGTTAAAAGGCATATGCTTGATTAGTCCTATCGTCAACAATGTTATGTTTGTGATATCATATCTTGCCTTTAATTCATCCTGGTAATTATTGTTTATTGCTGTGCGTTTGTGGTCTTTGAATGCTGTATTACCTGTTCGACTGTTATATATATCCTAATAATTCATTAGGCCTTTTTGTTTTATATGATTCTTCTTTTTACGAACCCTCCTACGAAAAAACGAAATTAGGATCTTATTTTTCGGTAGGGAATCGGATATTTTTATTTTTTATTTTTCCTCTTTTTAGATTTTATTCGAACATTTTAGTCTCTTTTTCTCCCCAACAAAACCTAAAAAACAGCTATTCCAAATTTTCATGTTCATGTTTGTATTGATGTCGGATTGGGTGTTGGGAATGCTGTCTATCTCCTTTCTATAGATACATATCTGTATACATATTTGAGATTTTAAGTAGTAAACAATAGAAAATGAAACATTACTTTCAATAGTAGTTACACTATGTTTTAAAACTCTGTATTACTGTTAATAGGATAGAAGCATTTATGTATATTACACTAATTTAAACTGAGTATGTTGTACCATTGTGTCATCTTGTGTTTCGTTTCGGCAAGAGGCATGCATATGGTAATACATGAAAATATATGGTTTGCTTAAATACTATTATTAAAACTCTATCCTCATAACTAATTGAGTCCGATTGTAAAATATATGGTAATGCGACATGTATTGTTTGATATATATTTTTTATTGTCCTATATATGTTGTCTTTTGTTTATGTTAAATATTGTAATTGTGGTATATGCTATAATTATATGTATATGCTCTCCTGAACTTTGGAGGAAAAAAGAATATATCTCCTATGGCCCTTCTCTGTCTGTATGGTTCGTAAAACGAAGAATAAAAATAAGGCATTATTTAAAAACGTGCAGTTCACCTCCAGTGAGAATGGCTGTTGATTTATTGAACATATTTTAAATTCCATTTAATGTCCTATTATTATTTAAAGACTACTCAGGGCCGAGCGGTTAGAGTCTCCGGCTTGAAATCACTTATCCCTCACCGCTGTGGGTTCGATACCCCAGGGAATCTTTATATGAGGGAGTTATCCAGCTGGCTTGCGGAACGTAGGTGGTTTTACCCAAATGCTCGCCCGTGTAAGAAAATTGCCCGGAGAGGCACCTGAGGTCTTCCTCCACCAATGAAAGCTGTTGAGTCGCGATATGACATTAGCTGTTGGTGCGACTGTAAACTCCAATTCAATGAAAAAAAGACCTACTTGCGAGAGTAAACTGGTCATTGTTTTGACAATTATAATATAAACGCATTTATGATACAACACCGTGAGAACATGTGTTTTTTTCAAGTCAAGACAAAGAATGTGCCATACATCTATTCGACTAAATCTGATTAGTCAAAATGAAGAAAAGAGAGAAAGCCCGAAGATCAAGATGACAACAACAACTCTAAAGGCTATATTCACAAAGATTAACACTACGACATATGTTACGTATGGTAAGTATGTAACATTAAAAGAAAAAAAACACTAAACCATATTGGCCTATCATATAACAAATCTTATTTGCACACTTAGTTTCCCACAGAGTTTGACAAATTTATTGACAAAAAATTGACGGACGAAACGTAGAGACAGATTAATACCTCAAATAGTAACTGACGTCTATATGTCCGCATTGACACTCCTGCAATTCTCGAATATCAAAATAAGATACAATCGACATTCCCAAATGTATAATCTATATGGATTCGTCAGTAATTGTTCACGCTACATGTATCTTATTTATGACAATTTGCTATTAGTGTTATTGGCTGTAAATACTAATACAACTGATGGTAGACATTCCGCATTCTACAAATTGCAATTTCTAGTTGTAAGGCATTCATATGGGCCTACTATTAATATTAATGAAATAACGTACACGTATAGACGTATACGTAATACATGTTTGATGGTTACTAATTATAGCTGAATATCACAAAACTGCAGTAAACAAGAGGCCAGTGGCATTGAAGCGCTCTACTGACAAGAAACTGATTGGTGTGTAATCGCTAAATCAGACATGGCGCCAATTTTAAAATAAAAACTAACTTGAAAATAGAAGTCCGGCCAAATATGTTTGAGAAGTGATGCCAATTGTTTACGATATAACCCTTTAGTTTAAACTTATTTATTTTACATCGATTGTAACGAAAGCTCTATGAACTTATTTGAATCACTCTCGATGTCTTCCTGGGTAGAACCAGTACTAAGCAATGCAGATAAAGTGTCTTGCTCAGGGACACAACGCATATGGCAAAGACGGGAATCGAACCCACGACTTTTGGATCATGGGTCCAACGTTCTACCACTAGACCACAGCGCTCCACATATAACCCTTTGTAAATAAATATAGATGCCTGCGACCATAAATCACATTGAGCAAAAATGAATTTTATGAATTTTTTTACATGTCAAGCCAGTTATTTTAATAAAAGTTCTGAATCGATACCCCTCATGGCTAAAAGGAAAAAGGCTCCTTTTAAACAAACATGGTCACTGACGGCCATATTTGAGGTCGAATCATTATATATTTTTGTAAAGATCGACTGCAATATATGCCAGTTATTCTGGTAATGTTCCAAATCAACACAACTGAAGGTTTTAGAGATTTATTGATCACAAGCTTGTTCTTTCTATATTTAGCCTTGGCACCAATCTTGGAATGTTAACAAACCTTAATTTTATTTAGGACCTACTGAATTGTATTTAAGACCAACTACATTTGCTGTGCAGTATTACTGAATTCGGAAAAGTAGTTTTAGGGAAATAATTATCAAGTGTTTACTATATACATCTATGACGTCACAGCATGCGTAGGTGTTCACAATCAACAATGCATACTTTATATTAACTAGTTAGTATAGGTACAAAATTAACGGAAGCAATCACAAACGCTGTTGGAGTTCGATGAAGACATCTTTGATTTTCTTAATAACACTTGTAACAATCCGTGTTCATGCTGCAAAACAGCGTTAACTCCTGTCTGATTTAGTGTTTGAGATATGCACCGGGTGTAATGCAATGATACGCGATGTTATGTTGTTCGTCTGTGAAGCTATGAAAATAATGTTGCCTATATTTTTTAGATAAAAAAAATTACTTCTTTAGAGGCGTTTATTTCTGAATTCATTAGTAATAATTATTAAGATTCGGAAGTACACGCCTCCGAGGAAAGCCGTCGCGCTGTCAGATTCCGCAAAATAAATAGATGTCTATATATACACACACGCTAAAGGATCCGGGAAATTAAGATTTATCGTATTTAATAAGCACTGGATCTCATCAAAACCATTGTTATGTTACTTTGCATAGCGACGATATTTTACGTTTGAGTCAATAATTAAATAAGTAATATAACTATTTATCCCATAACTAACAGCTTGGGAGTGTAATAATACAGTAATGTAACTAATTGGGAAATAAAGACCTAATAATCATCATTCGTTTTTTCCCGTTAAAATACCGCTTTACGGAAATCGACGAGGCAGTACCAACGTCATCATACGACCACAATATATATAGGCAGCTACATTAATAAATGTAGGTTATGGGACATTGTTGGAGTACTGTGATAAGCAGAATCTCACAATTGTAATTATTTTACATTGAATTTATTGAACTCCTTAGATATTTTTTAAATCGTCTAATAAATTCAGTAATTATGCAAGATCCTTCGTGAACAGGATGTTAAATGTTCTGCAGCCACTATGACAAATGGTTACATGCGCTAAGTAACATAGAATATAATTGAATAGCCACTAAGACAAATAGTTACATGCGCAAAGTAACATAGAATATAATTGAATAGCCACTATGACAAATGGTTACATGCGCTAAGTAACATAGAATATAATTGAATAGCCACTTTGACAAATGGTTACATGTACTAAGTAACATAGAATATAATTGAATAGCCACTATGAAAAATGGTTACATGCGCTAAATAACATAGAATATAATTGAATAGTCACTATGACAAATGGTTACATGCGCTAAGTAACATAGAATATAATTGAATATATAACTGAATAGCCACTATGACAAATGGTTACATGCGCTAAGTAACATAGAATATAACTGAATTGTATTCACAAGTAACATAGAACATAACAAGATAACAAAAAAACACAGATTCTATACCCCTAGCAATCTTAGGGAAGTCCGTCAGAAATTAACGAATTTTCCCATTTTAAATGTTAGTTTATGAATAGATTTATTTTTGTACCAGAACTATGAATATAAACATTGAATAAGTATTCTCTAGGCTATTGTTATTTTGTATTTATATATACACGAGCATCTTTGTGTTTTACTTATATTGCCTATTAATGCTGACTTGTTGGTTAGAGAATAGTTCATGGCGGGGATTTATTTATTTACATTGTCCCGTTTTATTGGGTTGACAGTAGAATAATTGTGATGTTTGGTGCAACCTAGAACCTGGTCCCCAGCGGCTTTTTTTGCCACTGACCGTTTCAAGGTGGTAGCCCTATTGTCAACCCTTTTGTGTTTGTGATGTTTTATTTGACCTTTTATTCATCTTTAAATGTGTTCTTTGTTTCTGTGTGTGTTTGTGGTTCACTGTCGCCCTTTAATGCTGCTTTTCCTGTTCGATTTTTATTACTATATTTACATTTCTTTATATGTAAACATATAACAATTGTTGACGTCAGATCGACGCATTTCCGTAACCTATTATCATCCAGAACCACTCACTGTGACAGACATCCTTAAGGGTGTCCGTGGATCTATACGTCACTTCAAACAAAATAACCAATAGCGAACGATATATCTGTCAGACCTTTTACAAATCAATAAACACGGTGCCCGCGGCATTAATATAAATACATAGCTAAGTGTCCACCTACAATCAATTTCGTTTTATTAGTCATTGGCCGGACAGCGGTCAACACAAAATCATTGGCGGAAAGGAGAATGCCATATTAATGTAATATTAATGGTATTTCCAACATTACAAATATCGTTACGCCAAGTGCGTTAATATTTCATTATATAGTTACCTCCATGCGATCGAAATATTATCAAACCGAATTGTTTGCAGTTTTCCGACGTTATAAATCGTTTAAAATGACGTTCTAACGGTTGAAGGACGTGACGTCAGAGGTTTATATAGTGTTTTTTTTAAAAACTCCTCAACAGCCAATCAGCTTTGAGTATTTTCATAAATCATGTTAGACTGAGCTCGATAATTCCAAAGGAAGGTAAGTAAATAACAGTAACGACTATGATGTCAGTGAACTATGTATTGAAGATACATAATGACAAATCTATTCGAAAGATAATAATGTTGACTGTATTTGTAACTTCTTAACGGCAAGGCTTCATCCTCAACTGTATGATTATATTACCGATTGCATGCATCGGGACTTTATTTACACATTTTATAAACACGTTCAGTTTTATTGGGATGACCAAGAGGTAAGAGTGAGGTTTGGTGCACCCAATAACCCGGTTTAAGCACCAAGCGGTAGTTTTGTCAGTCTGTTCGTTCCAATGAAATTATTTTCAAACGTTTTACATTTCTGGCGTCGCATACTTTGCACCTATGTTTTCTTGTAAATAGTGTTTGTGTATTGATTTCGTTGTTTTTTTGTGACAATGTTCTGTGGATCTACTTTCCTGTTTGACTTTTACTTGTTTATTTATTTCCAGTTAATTCTACTGAGGATGATGTTGTTTCCGCACATGTCACTCGGTGCACTACTTTCAAGGCTGGTGTAAACGATAAGCAAAATAAACTCCCTACTATGTACTGATTTGTTCGTTTGTTCTTGTGTTTGGATAACAACACTGTATTTGGAGTTTAACCAGTAACAACTGAAATATCGATGAATATTGATCGTGGAGAAGTATTTCAAATGTTTAAATCTATTCATTCAAGAATGTTTGCGCTAAAATTTAGTAAAATACATTGAGTAGTTCATAGGATATGTTTAGTGAGGCATTCGTTTTGACGTACTGACGGGCGACAGACGGACGACGGACTTTGCCTCAGATGAATTTAAATAATCAAGTAAAGATAAAGAATACGAAACAAAAACCTGTTTAATAAATTGGCTATCTTATAAACATATCAGCGGCGATAACATTAATACAAATTGCACGAGATTTAATACAACTAATCTTCGAAGACGTATATCATATCTAAATTGAAGTTTCCTCTTTCAACTATTAAAATCTGGGTAAAATATTTCGAGAGCCTAATAATTGATGTTTTTACACCAAGCAGAAGATACACGCCGCGTTATCTAATAAAAAATTCATCATATCAAGGCGTAGGAGATATATCTGATTTATTCCACGATAAGCTATACCGCGTCGTAGCCACAATCTGGTATAACAATACTCGAGACAATATTGTTATCCGCGGCAAATCGTGAAATGGAACCGACTTATTGACGAACGTTACCGAGCGTTATATGTTATCTCTTTCATTTAGAAAATATTGCTTTTCTATCATATTTTGAAACTTGCTTGTTAATGCTATACTTGCCGTTAATAACCATCGGTGGAACTTGGTTAGAGATTATATCACTTAATATAAAAAGCAAATTACAATCTCTGAGATATCTGACAGCAAAGGCGTGCAAGTCATATCACTCTCGTGCAAGATGGAAGCATCATGGGAAACACATTTTACTGCAGTTGGTAAATCATTTGGCAATATCATAAACTTGAAATGTTTTCACATAATTGTTTAAACATGTTTCCCAACATTGGTTATTCATCAAACTGCGTTTATAATGTTCCAAACGCTTACCATCAACCAACACCCTCTCAAATCACGCGTAGACATTTAGGATCTTACAGTATTCTATAGAAGGGCATTTCATATTGACCCTTTTTGTTTAGTCAGTATTCTAGAAAAGATAAAATTGGGGTCTCCGTGGCCGAATGGTTAACGACGTTGCGTTGTAAATCTTCGCCTCTCACCGCTGCGGAGCTCGACTTGTAAGTGAGGAAGTGTCGATTCTTACGGATAGCGGGAGGTGTACAGTATTGGTTCTACTCAGGAAGTGGGTGGTCTGCCTCCACCACAAAAACTGGACCATCATATATAACCTTACATTTGTTGAAAATGACGTTAGACACCAAACAAACAAAAACGAGAAGTTAAAAATAACATTGAACTAACAGAATCGCATGTTTCATGTCATCTTCGGCAACATCGTCCAGAGATGGTTTTTTTATTTCAAGCATTTCGAATGAATGCAAATTTTACTGATGCTGAGGTCCATAACAACTTTAAACATAAGCTTAAGAGATTGAGAAATATTGACAAATCATTTATTACAGAAAAAGATGTGCGTACAAAATACAAGATGGCTTATGAATATACATGTTAAACATACAGTATGTCGTTTTTATAAAACAGTTTCGTTTTTAAAGTGATGGTCGTTAACAAGGCATTTACGTCTTAAGGATCCTCCCATCTGTAAGCTTTTCCTTTTTGTGTATAATATATTTGCAAGTATATACAATTGATCCACTATTTAGTATAACGCCCGACTATTTCTTTCGTTATTCTTGGAATAGTGTATGGCGGTAATATGTCATAAATGTCAGCTCGGTGTTAGTGCCAATATTAAGATTGCATAAAGTAAAAACTGACGCAAATTTTCATCTGTTTTAAAAAGACATACATCATGTTAATACTCACAAAATCGTGACAAAGTCAAAATCAATGTATGAACAATCAGAATAAAGACCTATAACGGTATAAACTAATTAATTATCGTACACGTCTGGGGAATTGACATGCTATTCCGTCTCACCAGTTATAATTTTACGCTTATTTTTTACATTTAGCAACTAGATTCTCACTTATTTAATCGTTCAAGCCTTTGAAGGCTTCGAGTATTGTTTAATCACCCTTAGAATATGTCGTCTGCTTTTTAGTTCAGTCTTTTGTTACTTGTGATACTCAGGCTTCATAACTTTTGTTTCCAACTAAATTCCATTTTGTTTGTTTCGCTCATTGTTTTCTCGTTTAGAACAAAGCAGTTTGTTACAAACTGGGACCATACGCCGCTGGCCATGGAATAGTGTGAACATACCTCATTGAAGGTTCCATGTTCAGCGTCATATGCAAACCATCTATGGAAAAACTCAAATTTCTGTACTATTGACGTTTGTTTTTAATATTGAGTTCTGCTCAACCCAGGGCTAGAGGGCGTGAACGGTAGCATTCACTACCATTTATGAAGAGGCAATATTTTTGTATTTATCGTGTTTGGCGATTTCCAATTGTTTCCTATCATACTCTTTTCTAGACGAAAGCTATTGTGTATATGCAGGGTCCCAATGATCAGTACATGAGACATGCTTATTAATAAATGCAGACAATTCTCAAGTTTTTGCGTCTGTGTGATCAAGATCGATTCAGGACGTTTCGGCACCAAACCATTTCGACACCTAAACGAATCGGCACCTAGACGTTTCGGCATCAAACCATTTCGACATTTATTTTAATTTTTACCCTAGACGTTTCGGAACCCATTTATATTTGAGTATTATTATGAAATAAAGAAGTTAAGAAATTAAATATTTTCTATAAGATCGTTTGTAATTTGTTTAAAATGCAAAGTTGATTGCCTTAACGGCAACTCCGAAGCGGTTTTGAGCCTGAATACAACTAAAACATGAACATAAATAGGACCCATATGATAATCACTTGTAAAGTTTAAGTAAATATGACTTTTATATTATAGTGTAGCATGGTCACTGAAATTCTCTTTGTAATAGCTCAGGTGTAAATCGTTTAATTGTAAATACTTGAATAAGTTCCCTTTAACATTTATAATAATGTATATCTAAGACCAAATAAGAACTAATCTGTATTCATACAGTATCTTGCAATTCTTCACTTTACCTTCCTGTCATCTCCATATCGACGACTACAAGTATGTGACTTGAACAAAGCCTCCACAAACTAACCCATTATTAAAAATCGTCTACATATTACGCATGCGTTATACTTTTCTTGTTTATAATTCGGCTATCTAATAATAACATCTGCAGCGATAGCATCAATATAACTTGCAAAAGAATTAATACAAATATCTTTGAAGACGTATATCATAATTATCTTGATGGATTTTCTTTTAAACTATTAAGACCTTTGAATATTCCGAGAAGCTAATAAGTGATGTTTGTACATACTGACGTCACTTCGAATTTTTCAAATTCATCACTGATATTCGGCAAGTGCCCTCCTGATTTTTCAGGACCTCATCCGCGGTGCGGTAATTCGGTGTGCATATAATCCTAAAACATTTAGGGATTTACGCTTTTAAAAATACATAGAAATATAAAACACACATTTGAGGAAAAATGTGGTGCTTTTGTCCGGCGTGTCTAGATTGGGTCCTAAAACCTGGGTTTTGGTCCCTAGCTATATGAAATCACATGACCTGACTTCTTTTTCCCCCATAATTCCAAGCGCCAAACACGAGAGATGATACTAACATCGATCGAGGGCGAGAATGATGTTCGTACAGTATACATAAAGCACAAACTAGTTAAACAACCTTCATCATATCAAGGCGTAGAAGATATATCTGATGTATTCTATGATAAGCTATACCGCCTCGCATGTATCCACACTCGTACAATACGTATATAAAAACACTCGATACCGTTGTTATCAGCGGCAAATCGTGAAATGGAACCGACTTCCTGACGAACGTTACCGAGCGCTTTATATTATCTCTTCCATTTCATATACAGATAATATTACTTTTCCATCATATTTTGAAACTTGCTTGTTAATGCTTTACTCGACGTTGATAAACACAAGTGGAACTAGGCTTGAGACTTTATCATTTATTATAAAACGCAAATGACAATCTCCGAGATATCTTGACAAATCTGACAGCAAATGCGTTCAATGCATATTAAGAATCACTGGAAACAACATGTACTGTATTTGGTGACGTCATTGTGTAAATAAACATGCAAAATGTAAGTAGTTGGCGACGTCGACGCGCATATTGTAAATGATATGCAAGAATAAAAATCAATCATGGGAATCCGGTTCAGATGGGGAAATTCCAACCCTCGGTATAACTGTTTTAATCGAAACCTCGGTAAAGCCTCCAATCCGATAAAAATAAGTTATACCTTGTATTGGATTTTCCTATCTTCACCGGATACCCATATAAGATTCTTATAATCTTAACTGTTATATTATGCTTCACCAGTACGAATGATCAATTCCAATACGGAACAACTTCGTAGGCACAAATTTGACTGGTTAATTACATGGTGGCTCGGGCGTGACTTTAAATGTGTTGTCAGATCCTTTTAGCGGAGGGTACCGGTACTGTCATTACCCTTATTATGCATTGTCCTCTTGTTTGTCTTGAATGTGTGTTTTGATTCTGCTTTCCGTGAATGTTACATGTCCTATATTCATATATGACATATGTTTCTACTTTTATATTTATTTACAAACTACAAATACGGACCTTTAGTAGTTTCTGACATTTTGTTATTAAAGTGATGGTATTTTACAAAACATCAATTCTTAAAGACCCATTCATTCGTTAGCTTTTCGTTTTCGTATAAAACTTTCCAGCCATATGATTGATCCGCATTTTTCTATAACGTCCGACTAGTCTAATTGAACCTTTATCACTAGAACTTAATATAGAGGCAATATGTCAGGAATGTCATCTCGGTGTGAGTGCCAATATTAAGATTGTATAAAACACACAATGTGACCTTTAGTTCGTTTTACCAAGACATACATCATGTTAATACTCACAAAATCTTGACAAAGCCAAAATCAATGGATTAAACACACAGAATAAAGGACTATAACGATATAAACTAATTAATTACAGTACACGTCGTCTGGTACATAAAATACATTGACATGCTATAGTCTATTTCATCATTTTTAGAAAAAACTTTCTTAAAAGAAGGAATGTATTGTTGAATGCAGTATGATAGCAACTTGATTATTCTACAAACGCTTTCAGGATATAAGTATCATAATACTATATTTATTTTCACAAATAAAAAACTAGAATTTAAATACATTCGTATAAGTTACATTCGTATAAGTAAAGCTTATGGCCTTAATCTGTTACTCATTTAATGAATGTTGTTGATGGTATGTTATGTCTAAGTAACGTTATAGTTACAAATGGAGAGGAACTGTTGTGTTTATAAATGATATGAAATTCTTTTAAAGACATTTTATGTTTAGGGTATCTTCTTAAATGAATTTATTACTTCTATTAGTAGATGTGTATACTGTTTCGTCTTGGTGACCATTCTGTAAACATACTCGATTTGATTTTAATTTGACTAATATAGTATGCCTAGTTTGTTAGAGTAGACACCATGGAGGGATCTCCTTTTTTTACACTGTCCGGTTTTATTGGTATGACTGTAGGATGAGACCTGAATTAATCCACCTCGGGCCTATTTCACGATGACCGTTCCAATGCTGTACCCCTGTTTCAACAATTTTGGTTGTGGTGTCACTTTGTTTCTAAATAAGTATTCGTCCATAAAATGCGTGTTTTAATTCCTGTTCGCCTCTCGTATCTACCGTTTAAAGATGAACTTCCAAAAGTAAGCTTTAAATAAGTCTTAATGTATATATATATATATATAGGCCGGACTACTCGCCATTGCGTTTTTGATCAGTAGTCTAGAGCTCAACCAAACACCCGTGATACAAGTACGACGTTGCCATTGAACTTTCTGACCAAGGTTTTCAAATTAATGGCAATTTGATAACCTTTAAAAGATATAAACATCGAACAGGAAATGCAGCATTCGAGGTCCACAGTCAAACAAAAGCACGCATAGAAACAAAGAATTGAATTGAATTGGGATTTAAGGTGCACCAACACATGAACGGTTATATGGCGCCTAACAGGGATGAACATGCCAGGCTCATCCTCCATGTACATCGAGATAAAATATGGAGAATGGGCCTAGGACCTTCTCACCCTGAACTGCAGAGTTCATGCAAATTCTATTGTAGACACTCCATTTACGCTGGAGCCACGTTTATTGTTTTTCTGCCACAGCTCTTAGTGATGTGAGCGCGATGGTACCTGAAACAATGCAGGGGTCATGAGGAAGACCTTTAATGAGTATGAACAAAATATGACAAAATGAATATGAATGGGGTGGGGGTGGGTGGGGTCCTACCCCTCTGCATGTGACGGTGAGTTTGCAGTGGTTGTATTCTACCCCGGCAACCACACGGGTAAACAAAGTACATAACAAAGATGAATAAATGGCAAGATAAGACATCACACACATAAAAGGGTTGACAACAGGGCTACTGCCTTGGAACGGTCAGTGGCAAAAAGGGCCGTTGGGGGTTTAAACCAGATTCTAGGATGGACCTAGATATCTGCAGACGAAACGTCTGCGACTCTATTTTGAACTATATTTAGGTCGTTGACCTAAATTTGAGTTCACTGATCCACTTCAGACATACAGTTCATACAACTTGAAAATTGTCGCTGTAGAAACCACATTTTTCTTAGTTTGACCTAGACTTTATTTTTGATGAAACTGCAATACATACATGACATAATATTATATGAAGAAGAGACAAAAATCCAAATCCTCGACCCAAAACCCCTTACAGTTTTCATGCAACAGAGGTCGGGAAAATTTCATGCGACGTCCAGTTTTGTCAATTTTCTCAAAGTTTCGATGCAGGAAGACAAAAAAAACATGAAGATTAAATCCTCAGATAACAAGATGACCTATTTACGTTTCAAAATTAGATGGGCTTGGCGATTAGATCCCATTCCCAAATCCCTAATTCTGTACTTGTTTATTGTTGATAATATTAAGAGCCCCTAAACTGTATCAAGGAAATTAATTGTACATGGTACAGGACAAACAAAAATACAACAGATACTGCAAATATTGTATTGAGACTGGTTTATAAATAAGTATATTTTGTTTAGGAAGCGTTCAAAATGAATCTATCATATATTTCTTCCAAGTTGTATTGACATATTTTTATTTTTTGAATGTGTGAAAGCAAACATTCTCCGCAGCTGGCGAAAGAGCACAGTTGAAATATGGAAGGGCAATATTTATATGCTGCATGAAAACATAATACCTGCTGGGTAGACTTCAAAAGCATAACTGAGCAGGTGCAGGATTAGTAAGTGTTGTTATGTTAAGAGCACGGAATAGCATGACTGATGAGGTTATAGTAGTTTATCCAGAAAAAAATCCTTACATAAACTATATCTACAATCCTGAACCATTCCTCGTCTTTAATGGTATTCTTATGCAAAATGTATGACGAAAATTGTTGTTGGGTTGTGGCGGGGGGGGGGGGGGGGGGGGAGGGGGGAGGTGGGAGGGGGGGGAAGGGGGGGCCTGGGTTTTTTTTTTGAAAAAATATTATGGGCCTTGAAGGGTTGGGGGTGGGGGGGGGGGGGTGGCCTGGGATTCTTTTTTGAAAAAATATTATGGGCCTTGAATTGTTGAAAAAAAATATCCTGGCGCTGACTTGAGGGAAACAAAATAAACAGTCCTCAACTTGTTGAAAAAAAAAATCCAGCCTTCTCCCACATTCTTGGAAAAAATTAAGCTGGCTGTGAGTCGAGTTAGAGCAAAAAAATAATCTGGCTCCCTCTTCAGTCTATGATAAATGTAGATCTACTCCATCAGCCACTGGATTCAACATGGAGATGTGGCTACATCCACAATTTCTCCATAGAAGTTTATCGAAATGAGTTTAGATGACAGTGATAGTATTCATGGTTGTAATAAATGTTATGTACGAGGGCTGTTCAAATAATATGTGGATGTTTTCAATATCACACTCATTTTATGACGTAGATGTTTATATACTATGTGATCCAACTCATAAGAAATCACATGATTTAAACAGAAATTCGATATCATGTCTTGTTACGTTGCAGTGAATGATCTAATAGGACGAGAAACCTTTCTACGGAGCAGTCCAAAATGTGACGGTATTATTTTATAACTGTATTTCGGGAATGGCTAAATTAAAGGAAAATCGTCGGCAAAAATAGTCACAAAACTAAAGTAGCATTAATTGTCACTCCATGGTATTCCAAAATTACAATTATGAAATGTTATGAGTATTGAACAAGGAGAACTATAAATGATACATATACATAAGTAGACGCACTCTACCGTGCTTTTACTTTGAAACTGACGACGTCAAAAAAAAATCACGGAGCACTAAAATGTTAATAAAATATTAAATAATATTTAACTTTTAATAAAACAAAAAAGTTAATACAAAAATAAAATATAAAAACTTATTTTTTTTAAAATCTTGCATATTTTCTTCAAAACATAAGGGTTAATAAATTAAGAATACCGAACTGAATTGAATGTTGTTTAACGGCTCATCAACACAGTACATGTTATTTAGAGCCGCCCCAGAGAGAGGGGAAGGATACATAGGAATCCGGGAACCGTGCCATACACTTATTATCGAATAGATTCCTATGGTTCTTTAACGTGCTCGGAGGATAGACCGATACACGGGACCGCCCGGTTTACGTCCCCATCCGACGGACGAGGCTAAGGGAAAGTGTCTTGCCCAAGAACACACCGACGAAACTCAGTGGCATCACGGACGATTGAACACGGGGCCTCCGGTTACAAATCCGCCGCGCTACCGACTGATAAATATTAAATAATTACGTCTTTTGGAATGACTTATTTGTTTTCTAAATAATTTGAACATGTATGTTAAACTCGATCAAATGCATATTATCTCTTTCTTAAGTTGTGATATACTTATAAAATATGATTATCCAACAATCCTGTAAAATACTTATTTAATACAAACCATGACTAATACAATAATCTAATTGAATAGCAATTTAGTTTACTATTTATAGCACGTTTCATCATTTATAAAGGTAGGTTGTTCTTGGTTTTCAAGGTGAGCCTGTTCATTCACGGTCAAGTCTTAATTGTGGAGGTTAGGTGGTGGTGAGGTGAGGGTTTAGGGGTACGGGGAGAGGATGGTTAGTAAACATATATACCAAAAATCAAATCAAGACCTTCAATACACCAGAAATAATATGAACTTGAAGAGAGGACGTGAAGTGTTACTGAATAGGAAAGAAACTGAATACTATACAATATTGTCATTGGGGGCGTCTGAGGTGGAGAGTATGTGTGTTTGTGGGTGGGGAAGGGTGGGGTTGAAAGAAAACAGGATGCAGACATGGTAACTGAAGAGAAACCCAAAATAATAGAACAATGTCTATTTATCTGTGGTAATGGTTGTGGTTGTGTAGGAGTGAGGAACGTGTGGGGTTTATGGAGCTAATGACATTTACAGGCTTGCCATTGTTATTTCATATTTGCAGCGAGTTACATTGAAATATATGAAGCTGCTTAAAAAACTTTAACTGAAACAATCATTTGGCTAAAATGAAATAAAAAGTTATGAAACATGTGTCTGTAAGTGTCATTGGTGACTCTGATGACACTTGTCGAGCTCTTTTGACAGAGAAATATGACTAGTGGGTATTGAAATAAATGGACTTGCCAACAAATAAAATAAAATAATTCTAAGTCGAAAAGGGGCTACATCTTTTCTAAAATACAATACAGAAAATTTTATTAAAAAAGGGTCACAATTTTGCTATAATGCAATACAGATATGAGGAACGTCTGTCCATTAGCATTCATGCTTTACTGAATTTGTATTAATAATTAACAATCACCAATTGAAATACAAAGACTTGCCTAAAAACTTTAACCAGAATTTTGAAGTCGAAAAAGGAACATAACTTTGTTTAAATGCAATACAGAGTTAATATGGAACATGTGTCTACTAGTTCCCTTGCAGGGTCTTCCCCAGAAATTATTGAAGGGATAAGGGAAATTAAATTTGAATGTTATGGGGTAGATGTATGAGGGAGCAATACCTTTCGGGTGACCAATATTTTCATGATTTATTTAGATTCAATTTGAAGTATATTTCAGCTGTAAATTAAACGATTTTAAGATGTATAGCCTAGGAGCTATTTATAGACAGGTATAATGCATTTTGCAGATTTATTGGTGTTTAAAAGGGATAGGGCAGAGAGATCAAAGGATAGGGGGTTAATTAAGGAGTAGGGGGAAATTAGATTTTGAATTAAAGGATATAGGGAATACGTGATTAAATGGCCTGTGGAAGACCCTGCCTTGATATTCCAAGCTTTACTGAAATTTTATGTCCTTGGTGGTACTGATGACATATTTCAAGTTTCACTGACCAGTGGTTGCTGAAATAAATGGACGTGACCAACGTACAACTGAAAACCAACGTCGACGCATCTACAACAGCTCTTCTTATTCTACGAATAATAAAACTTAAAAAAAATATATACTGGCTTTCAAGTTGACGAAAAAAAAACTGGCCTGTGTACTAGGCAAAATAAAAATCCCGGCTTTAAAGAAATGCAAAAAATATATTTCGGCTGAAAGGAAAATCCCAGGCCCCCTCCCTCCAGAAATCAAAATGGTCGGTCCCTTAGCTTCCATTTTTGGAGTACTTGTAATTCCTTCATAGTTCTATTTTAATGTTTTAGAATTCTAGATACTCTTAACTTTGAAACATAATTTAACACACCAATAATTGTCCTAAATTGTCCTAAAGATGGACATATATATATTTATCTAAGTTAATAAGCTTATCAATAGCAAAATACTTGCCATGAAGGATTCTCACAACGCAATAAACAAAAACCAGCAACGGTGAGAGGCGAGAAGGTTTACAACGCAACGTCGTTAACCCCTCATATTATAATATAATCAAATCATAACCACATTTACAAAAACGTAACTCTAAATGTGACATTGGACCGATTTACATCCTTTGTTAATCCCAGAAGTCCACCTTCGTCATCAGTCTGATACTGCACGAATGAGAAGTGTGACCCTATTGAAACCACAGCAGCCACAAAGGTCCGCACTGTACCATAAACCAAACCAAATGAGCTAATTAAATAGTCAATGAACAAGAGAATACACAACCCAAAGAGTGGTGGACATTACGTGGTTCTGCCTTAATTCCATTAAACGATGGGAAAAGCTTATATTAGCAGGATTTTTTATCGGATATTTCGACAATAAAACGTTTAAAAACAGATTCTCCCCCCACCCCCTCCCCTTCCTCCCACACACCACCACACCCCTATCCCACCCCCCACCCCCATTCCAAAATCTTTTTGAAAAATGCGATTATCTGTTTAAAATTACCTAGATGTTTTAATTTTATAATATGCAAACTTTTTAAGCCGAAATTAAGGTTTTATTTCATACATCAGCCAATCCCGTTTTCACTTCTTGGAGAAGGGGTTAGACGGGGTATGAAAGTTAATATTATTAGGCTACGCAATATTATATTACCATTTAATATCGTTTGAAATTAAGGAACATTTATATATGATATTGCAATTTGCCATTGAGCGTAATTGATTGCGATAGTCACTTACCTCTTCCTCTTGACTTGAGTAGCTATTATCACACAATAACTTCGTAAGTAATGCCAATAATCTGAAAATAAAAGAAATATAAGTTAGTTATAAAATATATACCGAAAATACCACAACAGTATATGCCATTTCATATGCCACATAGATGCCCTACATCATTTTAAAATCATATTTAATTAATATTATATAACAAACAATGAGAACATATAATTACTCATTGAGATAAGGACGTCTATATTTTTCTAATTACTAACAGACATATCGTCATGCTTCTGCTATGTTTAACATTTTTGTCGGATTAAAATGAAAGTAAAATAAAGAACATTGTCAGTGTAGGTCTTTTATTGAGATTTGATCTTGAAGTTATTTTGTCTTGACATGCACTTAACGATTTATTTTCGTGTTGCCCTCGCTTCTGGCAAGTCATTCGGTATTTGAGGCCCTTATATACATGATCATCTTCTGGTTTTAATAATGTCGTCTATTAATGAATTGAATTAAATTGGATTTTTATAGTCGCACCAAAGCTAAGGTCATATGGCGACCTTCCAGCTTCCATTGGTGGAGGAAGACCTGGGTAGAACCACCGACGTTCCGCAAGCCAGTTGGATAGCTTCCTCAAATAAAAACATCACGCTAACTTGATAACTCTTGTGTTTACATAAACAATACCTGTGCTATAAATAAACCATTTGGATCTGCACACTTCCTGTGTTGTGCTATGCGTCGGCGCAGCGTGTAGGGATACAGCGTAATTAGTTTCGGCATAACGTGTACAGTTTAATTTTATTCAGTTGATTTTTAATGTAATTCTCTAAGTTGTAACGCTTCCGAATGACTCGTCAACTGTTTCACTTTATGTTTTAATAAGCGTATTCTGCCTTTAAATGCGTATTTTCAGTTGACGGCGTTCTGTGAATGCTACATCACTTGTTCGACTTTTATATCTACTTTTGTTAGCATAACCTGTATATATCTTACCAACTTATCAGGGAAGAACTCAGCGTTGTTAGTCTTACTGATTAAATATGAAATATATCTCGGACTGTCAGCAGGCAACACAAAAATAAACTCTCAACTGCCAATACCACCCATGGAACAGTTTGCGCGTGTTGTTTTGTATGCGGAAAGTGGTTTCAGAGAAGAAATTACTGTTTTGTTTATTGCAATATAAAAGACACAATCCATTGAACTCTGTGGCCATGTTTCTTCAACATTCTTTAACGGTTTGTATGTTAAGTGTAATTGTATATGTCTATAAATTACTATTTAATTGTTGGCTAGGGGTTGAACCTGGATTAAACCCCCAGCGGACTATTTGCTACTGACCGTTCAAAAAATGAGATAGGGTCTTATAGAAACCACAGCGTCCGAACGCAATGGCATCTTAGGTCCGCACTGTACTGCAAACAAGGACTTGATAATACAACGAAAGAGACAAAAAAAACAGAAAGGGTGGTGAAGACAGGGTTACCGACTTGGAACGGTCAGTAGGCAATAAGGCCTAATGAAAATACGCGCACCATGGCTTAACATTTAATAAAGTGAAACGCTGCAAGTATCTACTAGGCAATAAACGCTTTATACACACACTGGATATCCGTGATATTATTACAAACAAGAATGCATGTTGTTAAATGTAACGTTTAAATGTATTTCAGTCAGATATAAACAGTCGATGTACAAGCTACATATTTTTCTTTTAGATGTGTGTTTTATCTTTAGAACTTAACCGACTGCACTACCGGTGGTTATTGGTTTAATTAATTCCCAAGTCCGTATTGCAGGTTATCAATCATTTATTAGGATGCCGTAGGAAACAACCTGAACCAATTTAATAAATTATCGAAAACAAACTAATTCAATTTAAATACAATACAACCGAATAAATATAATTTATCATTGCAACTTGGTATAATAATGGTGAATTATGGTGAATAAGAATTCGCGTAATAAATATCATATCAATGTTCGAGAGCATTTGATCTGAAATATTTCATATGCAAGAATGAAGTGAATTTACAGTTTCAGAAGACACTTATTGCATTGCTAAATATTGGTAAAAATTCCCTAGTGCGTAGTGTTAACACAGACATATGTTATTAGGTCTGTGGTGTAAATGAGTACATGCAGCTGTGTAATGTAGCCTCGGTCACCCGGCCCGCTTCCGATTTCTTCGTTATGCTATGCTACACGGATCTAGGGAAAATAATGCCTACTTTGTTAGAGGATATAGCCTGACGGAATTTCTTTACTTACACCGTTCCGTTTATTTGGAATGATATGATAATAGTGAGGTTTGGTGCACCCTAGAACCTGGTTTAAAGCCCCATCGGCCCCTGACGGTTCCAAGGCGGTAGCCCTTTTGTCAACCCTTTTATGTTTGTGGTTTCGCAAGCTTTTCTTATAATTATCCTTGTAATTATAGTTTGTTTTGATAACCTGTTTTTGGTTAACTGAGTTCTGGGAACGCTACATTTCCTTTCGACATGTATGCCTACTGTTATTTCTTCCGAGATGTATTCAAAATAAAAACATACATACTTGCAACACACTTGCAAACAATAATCTTTCTCAAATCGCCGTAAATGTGTTAAACACACATCACTCGAAAATAAATCTGTATTGTACCTGAAGCACATGTTTTTATATTAGACATTTCGGAACTTCTAATTAATCACCCTTTTGTTTGACAAACCAGTCTAACTCGATGAAAGGTAACTTCCCTTGTTTTCAGTGGTTTCCCTTGTAAGATTACGTTTAGTATCCAGTTTTACAGCATGGAGCCTGTACTTCACGCATGCATTAATCTTTAGTATCAGTCTAAACACGCATTACGGCGACATATTGAGGCTTCTAGCAGAGTTTGCTACACTTTAGATTGACCCCTGATTTGTAGTCCCGGAGAAGATATGAGTTGTACAAATTAATTTCAGGTCGGGGTGCTATGTTGTGGATAATATCATTATGGAACACGAATGTGCTCAAATAGCGTAATAGTTCTGTTTGTTAAAGGACCGTATGACATATTGGGATTTTGTTACAGAGGCATTGTCTTATCCTTAAAAAATGTCATACTATTCAATTTTTTAGCTGTGTGGCATTTCCCTGATTAAATTCCAAACGCAATAGCTGGACCTCGACGCGGTGATGTCCCATTTAACCTTGCGCAGGCGCGTTCTACGTTTTAAACAGATAAAGATCAGCCAATGTAGTTTCCGATGCAGTTTTTATTTTTTCTCCCCATAGCATTACTAGCATGGCTTTAAAGTAGAATATCGCTTACACCGGTGCTAGGAGGCGTCATAGGTGTTGCATCTTATAATTACCTCTCATGAACAGACTCAATAAAACCGAGTCTGCTACTTTTCTCTCTTGTTTGTGTTTGTTCTTCCTAGGGATCAGCTTTCAGTATTAATTAATTTTATATTGTTTTCATGGTTCTTATAATGGTAAAGTTCTGCTTCTGAAACCTCTAACTCCACTGGGAGCTCGACTTGTAAGCGAGAAAGTGTCGATTTTTACGGATGGTTGGGCGTTTACAGTACTGGTTCTACCAAGGAATAAGTGGGTGGTATGCCTCCACTACAGAAATAAATTGACCCTCATAATTTTATATAGTCTAGATGTGTTGAAGATGGCGTAACACACTTGCGAGTGATATAACATAATGAAAACAAATCGTAAAATAATAGGGATCTCAGGTCTACGCATTTATAGTACAACTCTTGTAATACACTCCACTATATAGGTGTTTCGTCTTTCGTAAGTTAAGGTATCTTGTAATTAAATAGTAATGGTTTAGAAAATCAAAACTGCGCGTTTTACATGTTATCTGTACCAGAAGGCACATTTACAGAACTGATTAGCACATGATTGATATTAATCTCAACCATTTATTGATATATCTACGACCCTCCTATATATATCTAGTAACATCCGTTCAAACAAGAAATTAAGGCAATTGAAATTACGAACCACATTAGACTCTAAGATAACACTTCAGACGTGGAGGAGAAATCCGGGTAATGGTACTTTCCAGGCACTTTCCAGGCCCTACAGCTTATGAAGGTTATAATGTACGATGCATGTGATATTAAATATAAAGAAAAAGAAGAAGATAATTGTTTATTAAAGTGTCACAAATCATCATATAGCTTACAAAACGTTCAGTACAACATATTAAAATATATGAGATTTTGGGCCGATATATAATTGATAGTGCTAAAACGTGCCATGATGTTTTTCTGAAATGAAAAAGAAAAATGTTTTTATTACTTATATGTGTATACAATTTTAATAAACGGTATGCATTAAGATACTGTTATCTATATGAGTATGTAAATGTAGGCAGGAAAATACTAGTGTCTGTATATGAATTTGTTGGTATGCTATATTATCGGTCAATAGTTAATATGAGTGTGTATACATGCATATTAACATGCAATTATTAATTAACTGTTTAATTATATATGTGTTTGTAGGCATGTATACTTTTATACGTTATTTTGTATGTATATAGTTTATATGAGTGTGTTTGTATGTATATAGTTTATATGCGTGTGTTTGAATGCATATAGTTTATATGAGTGTGTTTGTATGTATATAGTTTATATGAGTGTGTTTGTATGTATATAGTGTATATGAATGTGTTTGTATGTATATAGTTTATATGAGTGTGTTTGTATGTATATAGTTTATATGAGTGTGTTTGTATGTATGTATATAGTTTATATGAGTGTGTTTGTATGTATGTATATAGTTTATATGAGTGTGTTTGTATGTATATAGTTTATATGAGTGTGTTTGAATGAATGTATGTTTGTATGTATATAGTTTATACGAGTGTGTTTGTATGTAATTAGTTTATACGAGTGTGTTTGTATGTATATAGTTTATAGGAGTGTGTTTGTATGTATATAGTGTATATGAGTGTGTTTGTATGTATGTAGTTTATATGAGTGTGTTTGAATGTATGTAGTTTATATGAGTATGTTTGTATGTATATAGTTTATACGAGTGTGTTTGTATGTATATAGTTTATACGAGTGTGTTTGTATGTATATAGTTCATATGAGTGTGTTTGTATGTATATAGTTTATATGCGTGTGTTTGAATGCATATAGTTTATATGAGTGTGTTTGTATGTATATAGTTTATATGAGTGTGTTTGTATGTATATAGTGTATATGAATGTGTGTGTATGTATATAGTTTATATGAGTGTGTTTGTATGTATATAGTTTATATGAGTGTGTTTGCATGTATGTATGTATATAGTTTATATGAGTGTGTTTGTATGTATATAGTTTATATGAGTGTGTTTGAATGTATGTTTGTATGTATATAGTTTATATGAGTGTGTTTGAATGTATGTAGTTTATATGAGTATGTTTGTATGTATATAGTTTATACGAGTGTGTTTGTATGTATATAGTTTATACGAGTGTGTTTGTATGTATATAGTTCATATGAGTGTGTTTGTATGTATATAGTTTATATGCGTGTGTTTGAATGCATATAGTTTATATGAGTGTGTTTGTATGTATATAGTTAATATGAGTGTGTTTGTTTGTATTGTTGTGTTTTGGTAATATTACATTTTATAGATGTATTATATGAATATGCTTTTTATGCAGTCTTTGTTTGAAAGTATTGAAAGTTCCATATAACTTTACATACAGTGTGTAACACAAGCCGGGCTAGTGTGTGATCTGATGTTCTATGCAGTGTATTCTATTACTGGTCACACAGAGGTGTTTTGGGTAGTTCTTAAACGGTGTTTACACGGGGAGACTGTGTAGTCCTTTAAACAAAGGAAGGTCAAACTTGGGTTAACACATGGTGTGTTGGGGAAGATTCACTTCCTTATAAGGGGATTGTGTTAACACATGTACATTACACAGTGTCTACACGGGGAGATTGGGTAGCCTTTAGACAAAGGAAGGTCAAACTCGGGTTAACACATGATGTGTTGGGGGAATATTCACTTCCTTATAAGGGGCTTGTGTTTACACATGTGTAGGGGGTTGGTGTTACACACTGTAGTGGTATAAAAGGTGTGGTTCAGAGATATTGGGGATCGATCGATCTTTTTGGCATTATTTTCGGCTTAGAATACTTGACATTAGGGGGAACTTCAAAACTTCAAATTATTACAAAACGTGAAATGGGACTTTGAATAAAGTGAGAAAGTGACATTAATTTGAACAGTCTAATTTGGTATATTATGAACATTACATTAATTGAAGAATTATAGATAAATTCGTGTTGTAAAGAATATATGACTTTGTGTTTCCTTACATCACAAACTCGGTCACAAACTACCAGTCATAAAGAATACTCGTGGGTAAGAAAATTACAACAGTATATAGTGTATATGAATGTGTTTGTATGTATATAGTTTATATGAGTGTGTTTGTATGTATATAGTTTATATGAGTGTGTTTGTATGTATGTATATAGTTTATATGAGTGTGTTAGTATGTATGTATATAGTTTATATGAGTGTATTTGTATGTATATAGTTTATATATGTGTGTGTTTGAATGTATGCTTGTATGTATATAGTTTTTATGAGTGTGTTTGTATGTATATAGTTTATACGAGTGTGTTTGTATGTATATAGTTTATAGGAGTGTGTTTGTATGTATATAGTGTATATGAGTGTGTTTGTATGTATGCAGTTTATATGAGTGTGTTTGAATGTATGTAGTTTATATGAGTATGTTTGTATGTATATAGTTTATACGAGTGTGTTTGTATGTATATAGTTTATACGAGTGTGTTTGTATGTATGTATGTCATTATCTGTATAAACGTTATATGAGTATGAATGCATGTAGATATGTTAATATCAGCATATATCTTATTGATATATGAAATAATGTGTATACAACCCTTACACTTTTCCTATACTTTTTTTTTTATGTAAATGGAGAAGAAAAGGTATACACGAATATAGCAACATCCGTACATGTGTGGTAGCTATTATAACTATTTTAAAAAATAACCTTAAACAGACAGTGTTCATTGATACGCGTGACCTACATATAATTACATGTGCTGTATCTCCAGGCTGTATAAAGAGAAACGTTAATGAACTATACAATAATACGATAGAGTTAATGAATTAAACAACTAATACGCTAGAGTGTATACATGTGATAGAGTCTGTAAATAGCTAAAACTGCCGTCGGCGCCTGAGTGTGAGTAGATATGTTTCAAAATATGTGTGAAAAGCACACAAAACTCTTAAAACACACTGACAACCATCTTGTTGTAACATTAGCTTAAAATTCGTCAACCATTGAGTGATTTAACAGTGCGAGGCGGCAAGGCGGATGACATTACTGCCGGTTTGTTTAACGTGACCTGTGGTAGTATGTTGTCATCGGATGACGTCTGTTGTAACACCAGTACTTTCACACTAATTATTTTTACTTCCAGCATACAGCCCATAACCCGTGCAATGTAACTATGTAACATCTTGTTGTGCAGGCGTTTTCTGATTATTATTTTTCTTCCATCCTTTGTTTTGTCCTTCCACATTTAACATGTTCAATTCTCAAACAATGTTAGAGTTTATATCGGGTAGAAACTTTGGCCTACTATTTTGTATATATTTCAGATATAACCACAATAAATAAATCAATATGAAACAAATGTGTTCAGAGGCAAAGACGATTGTTTGTTTGCATGGTGTTTTACGTCATTTTAGCACATGTTAGGTCAATATACGACGGTCGATTTATTTTGCTGTGGAGGCAGACACCCCACTTATACCTGGGTAGAACCAGGGCTTCATACATCCTGCCATCCATAAGAATCGACACTTCCTCACTTACAAGCTGAGCACCAAGTGGGATTTCTGCTCCCCAGAAATGTGTTTTGAATAATCTCGGTCTCGTGTGACGTCTCGTTCCGTATTTGAGACCCAGCCCTACTCACACACCTGACACATTCTGGTTAACGTTGTTGTTTTTTTTCAAATACGGAAGAGACAGCGCGAGACATTCCAGAGAAAAATATCGACAATCCTAGATCGACGATATATTCTTCTCTTTGGTGAGTTTTATGCATGCATGATATTTAAGGTTTACTCTATCGAAATAAGGCGATTTTGTTGCAGGCATTGCTTAATGTCTTCAGAAAGCTTTTTTGATAGGGTCGCATATTCTATAAATGATGGCATCATAGCTCTATGGTACACACCATAAGAGCTATGCTTCTCGGAGCTACAATTAAACATGCTTATTTTCTACTGATGATTAGTACGCTATAGGTGAAGCTTCCAAAGGCCCCACGCGATGTTCGTCTTTATTTATTATCGCCATTACCCATTATTTCATAAACTTTAAGTATTTATCATCCAACAGCGAGCTGCAGTTTTAACGTTTGTTGCGTGACATGAAAGACGTTCATCCCAAGGGCAAGCTATTTTAAAGCAGTATTCATCCCACACATAAAGCAGTATGTTCATCCCAAACATCTTTGAACGGTTATTTGCAAGACGATTGGTATGCTTTACAGCCATGACCGTGGATGACACATGAAGATAACCCGTAAGGTACGACACGGTTTACTTGGCATTTGCTTCTATGATATCACTCGTGACAAGCGAAAGTGACGTCATTGAGTAAGAAAATAATTTCGGTATAATATAATGTACATAGACAGCTATACAATCCACTATGTCAATTCATTAACGGCGGTCCAGGGCGGTAGACGCAGTTGCAAAGAATTTGCTAGGAATAGGATAAGGTCATCATTAAAAAGGTTTTGGTCTGCTGTGGTCCGAGCCAAAAGTGGGTAGGTAGATAGGGACTCCTAAAAATGTAAAAGGTGGGTAGGTCGGAGCACAGCAAGCCTACCCGGTATAAAAATGAAAATGTGAACGACGGGTGCATTTAGATCATCCTGCGGTACTCAACCTGTCCCCATTATTCCAGAAATTGTCTGATAACGCGTCTTTCTTGAATAAAGCAATTGTGTGGCTTCTACCTTATTGTATACTATACTCAGTTGCAAAAGAAACTGGACACTGAGTTTTGTTTAGATTTAATTGTATAAAGTTGTTTAGAATTAAACTTGACAAATTCCAAAAATGAATATGCCATGTTTGGTACCAAAGTTTTTATCATTCCATTGCCAATAGCATGTCATTTGTTTTTCAGTAGTTCGAATCATTAAGGGACTGTCGACTCCCCCGTTATCATTTCCTCTACCTAAAACCATTTGCACCATTTGCAAAACTGCTTCGAGTGAGATACGTTTTATTTCAATAGCTTTTTCAGGTGCGTTGTGTGCAATCTTTAAACAATCAGCATAGTTTTGAAAAACAGAGACTAATAACACAGTCAGAATCTCGCATTATGAATTACTTACACTTAAAATGTCATAATCTGATCTTTGAGTCAGCTGCTGCCTTTACTTTTATCGCGCCAATTCGATTGACCTTTTGTGTTGCAAAATTATGATTTTTGATAAGAATTACTTAGGGAATTCAGCAAAACCAAGGTCGTACACAAACGTATATATTTTAAATAAATATATAAAAGCTTTTATGCGCTACACATCTTGCTAAACACGCCTGACACACGCAACAAACACTATATTAAAATAAATGCTACATATATTTCCTTGCAACACGCGCTACATATGCATCATTGCAACGTATGCCACACATAATTCCTTGCAACATATGCCACATATGCTTCCTTACAACACATGCTACACATGCTTCCTTGCAACAAAGCTGCATATATTCCATGCAACACACGCTACACATCCTTCCTTGCAACACATGTAAAAATATGTATTGAAGGACGCGCTAAATATGATTACAAGCTACATATATTTCCTCGCAACATATGTCATATATGCTTTCGTGCAACACACGCTACATATACTTCCTTGCAACACATGCTACATTTTCATCGTTGCAGCATTTACCTCATACGCTGCCTTGAAACACCCGCTACACATTCTTCCTTGCAACATATTTCAGATATGCTTCCTTGCCACACACGCTACATATACTTACCTATAACACAATGCTACAATTGCTTTTTTGCAACTTATACTTCCTTGCAACATATGTCCCATCTGCTTCCTTGCAACACATGCTACGTAGGCGTCCTTGTAACTCCAGCTAAATATGCTTCATTGCAATACACGCTACATATGCGTCCTTGCAACACACGCTACACATGATTCCTTGCAACACACGCTGCATATGCTTCCTTGCAACACACCCTACATATGCTTCCTTGCCACACACGCTACATATACATCCTTGCAACATATGTCCCATCTGCTTCCTTGCAAAACATGCTACGTATGCGTCCTTGTAACTCCAGATAAATATGCTTCATTGCAACACACGCTACATATGCTTCCTTGCAACACATGCTACATATCTTCCTTGTAACTCCAGATAAATATGCTTCATTGCAACACACCCGACATATGCTTCCTTGCCACACACGCTACATATACATCCTTGCAACATATGTCCCATCTGCTTCCTTGCAACACATGCTACATATGCGTCCTTGTAACTCCAGATAAATATGCTTCATTGCAACACACGCTACATTTGCTTCCTTGCTACACACGCTACATATGCTTCCTTGCAACACACGCTACATATGCTTCCTTGCAACACACGCTACATATGCTTCCTTGCTCCACACGCTACATATGTTTCGTTGCAACACACGCTACATATGCTTCCTTGCTACACACGCTACATATCCGTCCTTGCAACACACGCTTCATTTGCTTCCTTGCAACACACGCTACTTATGCTTCCTTGCTACACACGCTACATATGCTTCCTTGCAACACACGCTACATTTGCTTCCTTGCTACACACGCTACATATGCTTCCTTGCAACACACGCTACATATACTTCCTTGAAACAAATGTCCGATCTGCTTCCTTGAAACACACGTTACATATGCTTACTTGCAACATATGTTCCATCTGCTTCCTTGCAACACACGCTACATATGCTTCCTTGCAACACACGCTACATATACTTCCTTGCAACATATGTCCCATCTCCTTCCTTGCAATACACGCTACATATGCTTCCTTGCAACACACGCTACATATGCGTCCTTGCTACACACGCTACATATGCTTCCTTGCAACACACGCTACATATACTTCCTTGCAACATATGTCCCATCTGCTTCCTTGCAACAAACGCTACATATGCGTCCTTGCTACACACGCTACATATGCTTCCTTGCAACATATGTCCCATCTCCTTCCTTGCAATACACGCTACATATGCTTCCTTGCAACATATGTCCCATCTACTTCCTTGTAGCACATGATACATCTACTTCCTTGCAACACAAGCTACATATACTTCCTTGCAACATATGTCCCATCTCCCTGCTTGCAACACATGCTACGTAGGCGTCCTTGTAACTCAAGCTAAATATGCTACATTGCAACACACGCTGCATATGCTTCCTTGCAACACATACCACATATGCCTTCTTACGTATCGCCGTTTTTACTTTCTTACAACGTATGCACACACCCTTTTTTCAGGGCTTTCTTCAACATAAAATAACGAAGACAACTACAAATTCCAATATGTATGTCACTTATATTTCAAAGTAGAACTGATGTTGACTAATTAAATCCAGGTACCGCGATAATCTTTAAAAAAAATACCTTAAAATAGCGGCGAATACCTTTAAGTGGGTACATCAGGATTTAACTAAATACAGTAATTCTAAACAAATGATACAGTAATGATAGTTTCAATTCCAAACAGAAAAAAAACAAGAGTTGCGCGCATCATGATGTCTCGCCTAAAGAAACATGTCCACCACACATGTTTCAAGCAATCTTCATCTTGACAAAATCGAGGGTTTATAGTAATTGTTAATGAAGTCAAGCAAGATTGTCCGCATATCGTAGGGTAGCATTCATAGTTTCCCATGAATGAAGCTAAATGCAAGTATTATTGTAGTCTCGGTCAGCTAGACCGTATCATGCATATGTCTTACTTGCAGATATCGGTCTAGGCAGATTAGGTCAATTAAAGCGCCCACTAGCGACTAGCACAATATATTCGCGCGTTTTTTCACGCTCATAAAGTCGACGTTTACGTGACGTCATGTTGTAAAAACAAGTACAACGTCAATTGTTGATGCAGCAGTTAAACTGTTTAACGTCACTTGCTGCTTCTCATAAGTTGAAAATAAGAAAATATTATTAAATTAACTTAAAAATATGTTTTTTGAAAGTCTCGTTGAATCTCTAAAAATCTCACCAAAATCGCCCAAAACGAGAGGGCGATTTTAAACGTCCTATTTTCCCCAGGCAGCCCTGGTTCTGGATCCGTGTAGCATAGCCACACTGGTAAACCGGCGACCGAAAGATCAGCTGGCTACCGAAAGATCAGCTCAAAGCAAAAATTTACCCATCAACACTGGGGTAAGTATTTCTGCTCGTTGGATACGTTATTCCCAACATATTTACAAAAGAAATAGTTCTCCGTGTTGCTGAATGAACGATACACGAATGTATGGAAACCTCTTTGCCTTATGTCAAATATTTTGTGAGATATGGCGAGTTAAACGTGAATGTTTCCCAAAAAGATGTCAATTCTGAAGTTTATACCCTAAATACTCATACAATATTCAATACTGAGGTAAAACAAGAATACGATTAAAACAATTTATATTTAATGTAAAACGTATATAATTCTTACTGCAAGAATCCACGTATTAAAAAAGTTATGACTATTTAAACTACACCGGTCGGTAAGAAAATGCGCCCGAATGGCACAGCTCCGAAAATTATTGGCGCCCCGAAAGATCAGGCCTGAAATCAACTTGAGAAAATCGCATTTGTGTGACCAGACGGGTGTTTTATTTGTATTTCATGAAATCACAAGAAATACTGGTTGCATTTAAATACATTGCATCAGACAATTTACTGAAATTGATAAAACCTATTTCTTTAATCAAATAGTATTTATGCTAAAAACTACGCGAATAAAAAACGTTAACGGTTATCGTCTCATGCGTTTGGGCAATGAGCAGTTTTATAAGGAATCTTGTGACCAGTCGTAAACCAGTGAAATTACTTAACAAATATTATTCAATTATCGCCTGCTAATTAGGTCAATACGTAGAGTTATCGTTAAGTAATTTCACTGGTGAAATATTATTCAATTATCGCCTGCTAATTAGGTCAATACGTAGAGTTATCGTTAAGTAATTTCACTGGTTTACGACTGGTCACAAGATTCCTTATAAAACTGCTCATTGCCCAAACGCATGAGACGATAACCGTTAACTTTTTTTTTATTCGCGTCGTTTTTAGCCTAAATACTATTTGTCAATTTCAGTAAATTGTCTGATGCAATGTATTTAAATGCAACCAGTATTTCTTGTGATTTCATGAAATACTAATAAAACACCCGTCTGGTCACACAAATGCGATTTTCTCAAGTTGATTTCAGGGCTGATCTTTCAGGGCGCCAATAATTTTCGGAGCTGTGCCATTCGGGCGCATTTTCTTACCGACCGGTGTAGTTTAAATAGTCATAACTTTTTTAATACGTGGATTCTTGAAGTAAGAATTATATACGTTTTACATTAAATATAAATTGTTTTAATCGTATTCTTGTTTTACCTCAGTATTGAATATTTTATGAGTATTTAGGGTATAAACTTCAGAATTGTCATCTTTTTGGGAAACATTCACGTTTAACTCGCCATATCTCACAAAATATTTGACATAATGCAAAGAAATTTACACACATTCGTGTATCGTTCATTCAGCAACACGGAGAACCATTTCTTTTGTAAATATGTTGGGAATAACGTATCTAACGAGCAGAAATACTTACCCCAGTGTTGATTGGTAAATATTTGCTTTGAGCTGATCTTTCGGTAGCCAGCTGATCTTTCGGTCGCCGGTTTACCAGTGTGATAGCGTAACGAAGAAATCAGAAGCGGGCCGGGTGACCGAGGCTAGTATTATTGGATAGACAAACATTACCATTCCATAGACCGGATTTTGATATTGCAATCCCGCACCAAAAAAACAGACTACATGTATATGGTAGTTAATTGAACTTTAAGACGTTATTCAATTTGATTATTTTAAAATATTTTTGTTAATATAGTTATGCGACAAACAGAAATATGAAAGCGAATGCAAATTCGTACAGATGGTTTATTGTTTTCTAGACGAAAACTATTGTGTGTATATAGTATATTAGTCTAATTAAAGCAGGGTCCCAATGATCTGCTTATTAATAAATGCTGCAGACAATTCTCAAGTGTTTGCGTCTGTGTGATCATGGTCGATTCAGGACGTTTCGGCACCAAACCATTTCGACACATAGACGAATCGACACCTAGACGTTTCGGCATCAAACCATTTCGGCATCTATTTTAATTTTTACCCTAGACGTTTCGGCACCCATTTATATTTGAGTATTATAATGAAGTAAAGAAGTAAAGAAATTAAATATTTGCTATAAGATCACTTGTAATTCATTTAAAATGCAAAGTTGATTGCCTTAACGGCAACACCGAAGCGGTTTTGAGCCTGAATACAACTAAATAGGGCCCATATGACAATCACTGTAAAATTGAAATAAATATGACTTTTATATTATATTGTAGCATGGTCACTGAAATTCCTTTTGTAATATTTCAAGTGTAAATGGTTTAATTGAATATACTTGAATATGTTCCCTTTAACATGTATAATAATGTATACCTAAGACCAAATAAAAACTTATCTGTATTCATACAGTATCTTTTAATTCTTCACTTTACCTTCCTGTCATCTCGACTACAGGTATGTAATTTTGACGTGCATCGAAATTGTTTGTAAGCTTTTGGTCAATTTTCGGGTTCGTTTCTAGCCTCATAAAACGGTTGCGGTAGTGCATTGAAAGGGTAAAAAAGTCCGTTTTCAAATAAAAGGATTTAACAATGTGTTAATTAAACCACTCATTAGCCATTATGCGTCGAGCGAGCGAGAATTTTTTTTATACTGAGGGCGTGCATCTGAATTGTTTGATGGGGTGCGTAAGATTTTGGTCAATTTTCGGGTCCGTTTCTAGTCTCATAAAACGGTTGCGGTAGCGCATTGAGAGGGTAAAAAAGTCCGTTTTACAAATAAAATGATTTAACAATGTGTTAATTAAACCACGCATTAGTCATTTATGCGTCGAGCGAGCGAAGCGAGCGAGACAATCTTTTATACTGAGGGCGTGCATCGTTTGAAATTGTTTGATATTTTATCTACAGTAACATGGACATGCATGTATGATCCGGAATTTTTAGGTGGGGCGCGCGCCGGGTGCTAGTATCCGCTAGTGGACAGTGTTCCTTTAAAAATATTATTCCACCGTTATAATTACACACACCACTCACACAGCTTGTCAACCTGTTTATTCTCTCCACAAATTTACATTTTAATCTAAGCACATATTTTATCAAAGTTCATTATCTGGCATGGCATATTACAATTGTATCAAAATAGTATTTAAAGGGACACATGGCAATCTTGAAGTGTTTATCAAGCATTGAAATTATGGTTTCGATTTATATATCCATTATCATTTTCAATTTAAACCAACTTGGAAATAATTAAATAAAATATTTAGTTTTCAATGTTTTTTTCACAGATTTTACCATAAGTTGAAAAATATTATTGGTGCATTATTATCAACAATTAATTATATGTAAAAACAATCTACTTGATATTATTCTTGGAATTAATATTACTGATTGCTCCGATGCAAGTTATGCAGAAGAATTAGCGGGAAGCCGTAAGTTTTAAAAACAAGAGGCCCAAGAGGGCCTGTGGACGCTCTACTTGCTCAAGATAAAGTTTATCTATAAGGGGCCATAAGTCTTTCAAAAATCATTCAACCGGAACTTGGGGATGATATATGCAACTAGGCTAATACTGATCATCCTTGTCAAGTTTCGTCTATATCCAGCCAGGCGTTCAGAAGAACTAGCCCGGAAAATAATGTGGTATCAAAATCCTTTAAAGGGCCATAACTCTGCCAAATATCTGTAAACCGGAACGCGACGATGACATGTACAACTAGCCTTGGTGCTGATCATCCCTGCAAAGTTTCATTGAAATCTGGCGAGGGGTTCAGGTGAAGTAGATCAGACAAAGTTTGTGTATTAAAACCTTTAAAGGACCATAATTCTGCCAAAATATCATTCAACCGGAATACGGCAATGATTTGCACAACTAGACATGGAATTGATCATCCCTAAAAAAACTTCGTTTAAATCCGGCCAGGGGTTCAGAAGAACTAGTCAGAACAAAGTTTGTGTATTAAAACCTTTAAAGGGCCATAATCTGCCAAAAATCATTCAACCGGAACACGACGATGATTTGCACAACTAGACATGGAATCGATCATCCATTGTCCAATCTGGATGGTTTTCTAACTTGTCCAAGTTTTCATTGATATTAACAAGCCGGTAAAGTTTTGAAGACCCTATCGTCTTAACGAGGCAAAATATAGGATTTTTAACTAAATCAAGGGCCATATCTCCACTGTTGCTGCTCCGATCTGGCTGGTTTTCGAACTTGGCCGAGCTGTAATTGATATTAACAATCTGGTAAAGTTTCATAAAGATCGCATGGAAAATGAAGGTCTATCATCTTAACGAGGCAAAATATAGCATTTTTAACTAAATCAAGGGCCATAACTCCACTGTTACTCGTCCGATCTGGCTGTTTTTCATATATATCCTAGCGTTCATTGATATTAACAATCTGATAGAGTTTCAAAAAGATCGCACGAAAAATTAAGGCCCTATCATCTTAACGAGGCAAAATATAGCATTTTTAACTAAATCAAGGGCCATAACCCCGCTGTTACTGGTCCGATCTGGCTGGTCTTCGAACTTTTCCGAGCTTTCATTTATACAAACAATCTGATAAAGTTTGGTAAAGATCCAATTAATATTGAAGGCCCAAGAGTGTTCACAAGGCAGAAAATAACATTTTCCAGAAAAAACAAGGGCCATAATTCCGGTGTTACTTATCCAATTTAGCTGATTTTCGAACTTGTCCAAGCTATTATTGGTATTGACAATCTGTGCAAGTTTGGTAACGATTAAATAATAAATGAAGGTGCTAGAGCGTTCACAAGGTAGAAAATAGCAATTTTCAGAAAAAAACAAGGACCATAACTCCGGTGTCAATTAAACACATGTACCGTCAATATTTTGCGTTATAATTTGCGTGACGGTACATGTATTTAAGTGGCATTGACTTCAACCCATGGTCAGTTGGAGAGCTGGAAGTTATTGGCATTAAGAAGGACAATGACAAGGAGGTTATATATGAAATTTGAACACTCTGTTCCAAAGAACAAAAATGTTATAAGAAATTAACACAAACCTTAACCAAAACTTTAACGCAAATCTTAACCAAAACCTTAACCAAAATCTTAACGCAAACCTAAACAACGGTACATATTGTATTATAACTTTCTTGTCCTTGGGAGTAGAATGTTCAAATTTCATATATAACTTCCTTGTCATTGTCTTTATTAATGTCACAGACTTCCAGCTCTCAACTGACCATGGGTTGAAGTCAATGCCACTTAAATACATGTACCGTCACGCAAATTATAACGCAAAATATTGACGGTACATGTGTTTAATTGACACTGACTCCGTCCCATGGTCAGTTGGAGGGCTGGAAGTTATTGGCATTAGGAAAGACAATGACCAGAAGGTTATATGTGAATGTTGACGCCGTCCAGCCCGCCAACATTAGCGGCACCTATGTCTGGCATTTTTTTCAAAAGGCCAGACAAAAATGAGCCAAAATATATGTACCTAAACAATACGGGACAAATAATATATTTACATTGATATGACATGTTTATCATGTATTGGAACATCTTGTTTTGACAGACTTGAAGCAAGTCCGAATCACACACTTTGATCAGACCAGAAAAAAAGGTCTGTTTCTGGTCTTGTTCCAAAAAAAATAGATTATGTTTTGTTTGTTTTGTTTTGTTTGTATGGTGTTTTACGTCATTTTCAACACATGTAAGGTTTTATATGACTGTCGATTTTTTTGTGGTGGAGGCAGACCACCCACTTTTCCTAGGTGAAACCAGTACTGTACACCTCTCGCCATTCGTAAGAATCGACACTTCCTCACTTACAAGTCGAGGTCCCAGTAGGATTCGAACCCGCAGCGGTGAGAGACGAAGATTAGGTTAGTAGGTAGGTAATAATAATAATTATTATTATTATTATTATTATTATTATTAATTGTGTTTTTTCAGAATTATTCCTTACTATACTAAATTCACATCAAGAGCATCAAAGACATGTTTCTTGAACAAGATATGGGTAGTCCGCTATAAAAAGGACACTTTACACACCTTAAAACAATATTTTTTTCTCTTTTTTTTTTGTTCAATATTATTTTTTGGGAGCCTCTCAGGGTCGGGCCTAAACATATGAACTTTTTTTTTTTTTGGCCTTAGAGATATCTAGTCAAATACATCGATTTTTATTTAAACTTAAATAAATATGTTCATATCTGATATTAAACGTGTATATTGTGTTGTCAAAACTATGTCACCTAGGTCGTGAACCTGTGTACATTTAATCATTTGAATAAGATTGAAAGTTAAGCCGACACAATGTCCATGCTTAAAAACAAGCAACTATTTTCGAGATGGGAACTCCGCTCTACCAGGTAAAATAGTTTTTGTTACATTTCATACAGAAAGTTTGTACAAAATGACGTGTGTTCGAAATATCCAAGGTGCAAAATTAATTGCATCCGTTTATCCGTTTAAGTAACCGAAACAAAACAAGGAAGAGAGCTAGAGAGAAGCCATATTTTATCAAAACATATTACACAAAGTACAAGGAAACGGAGTTCAAGGCGACCTTGACAGTTCAACTGAGGCGTAATTGTACGCAAGGCAAAAAAGGAATAAAAAATGGTGATGCAATAATGTTTATATATCCAACCCTGAGATTTCAATATATCGTGTACAGTTTCACTTAATTTTTGGCAAGGAACTTCATTACGTGGGTCCGTCGGATGGGGACGTAAACCGGGGGGTCCCGTGTATCGACCTATCCTCCGAGCACGTTAAAGAACCATAGGAATCTATTCGATAATAATAGTAGGGCACGGTCCCCGGATTCTTATGTATCCGTCCCCTTTCTCTGTGGCGGCTCTAAATAACCTATTCTGTGTCGATGCGTTAAACAACATTCAATTCAATTCATTACGTGGTCCCGTCTTACAGATAGTTCAACAATAAAACACATTTAAAAACACATTTTTTAACGGAAAAATAATGCGATAACCCGTTTACAATTACCTATTAAATGTTTTAACTTTACAATATGCAATTTTTTAAGCCGATATTAAGGTTTTATTTCATACCCAGCCAACCCCGTGTTCGTTTCTTGGAGAAGGGGTTGGATGGGGTATGAAAATTAATACTCGGAACACGTAATGAAACTTAAGTCAAGTATCATTTGATAGTACAGTTTTTATCAATACGAAATAATAGTATGTATCTGCCATAATTCAGATAAACACACTATCATGCTATAAAGTGGGTTAAGGCAAACACTTAGATTTAATACACTTATAAATCAATCTTAGATTTATATGAATTTTATGTTGGTGATCTTCAGAGTAACCTTAAAGCTATATATAAAAACACATCAAACGTGTATAGCGTTGCCATCGTAATGCCTAAATAAATACGCTTCTACAATATGATTCAATTAAACGCCATATATTGTTTACCCTCAAGCAGGTTTAATCACCTCATAGTGACAGCTCTGGACAATATGTCATCAACACGAGTTTGATCAACGAACTATATATATATATATCAGGGTATCAGGCGCGGATCTGGGGGTAAGGGGAAGAGGTTAATAGGGAGTATTGCTTTTATCAACATGGTGTGACAGTATAGATATACATATGTGGCGGGTCCATAAAGGACTGGGGAGTGGAGGGGACGCGGTGCAGTGGCGGGTCCATAATGGACTGGGGAGTGGAGGGGACGCGGTGCAGTGGCGGGTCCATAAAGGACTGGGGAGTGGAGGGGACGCGGTGCAGTGGCGGTCCACAAAGGACTGTGGAGTGGAGGAGACGCGGTGCAGTGGCGGGTCATTAAAGGACTGGGGAGTGGAGGGGACGCGGTGCAGTGGCGGGTCCATAAAGGACTGGGGAGTGGAGGGGACGCGATGCAGTGGCGGGTCCATAAAGGACTGGGGAGTGGAGGGGACGCGGTGCAGTGGCGGGTCCATAAAGGACTTGGGAGTGGAGGGGACGCGGTGCAGTGGCGGTCCACAAAGGACTGGGGAGTGGAGGAGACGCGGTGCAGTGGCGGGTCCATAAAGGACTGGGGAGTGGAGGGGACGCGGTGCAGTGACGGGTCCATAAAGGACAGGGGATTGGAGGGACGCGGTGCAGTGACGGGTCCATAAAGGACTGGGGAGTGGAGGGGACGCGGTGCGGTGGCGGGTCCATAAAGGACTGGGGAGTGGAGGAGACGCGGTGCAGTGGCGGGTCCATAAAGGACTGGGGAGTGGAGGGGACGCGGTGTAGTGGCGGGTCCATAAAGGACTGGGGAGTTGAGGGGACGCGGTGCAGTGAAGGGTCCATAAAGGACTTGGGGCGTATGACGCACCATCTTCGACGGACCAGTAGCAATTATTATAATCCTGTCATCATTTACGCAGTCGGTAGCCATATCGGTATCATTTAACGTGTTTTTCTTCTAACCTCACTATAGAAAACAGCCTACTTACTGCACAAAACAGTTTGTGTACTCTCGTTTTTTTGTGGTAAGGTAACGTTACTGCAAAACTATATGTTTAGTATATAAAAATAAAATAAAATAAATACATGTATGCAGAACTTTTAAACAACTGTAATTCAGATATATATATAAACAACTAGAATATACATAGATTATTATATTTAGAACTGAAAACGAGTATAATCAAAGGCTTGCATATTAAAAGATAGTATAGAAGGATAGAGAGAAAATATAGTTATAGTATATGAATATAGTTAAGGCCCTTTACTATATACATATATATACATCTACTATGACACTACTTCTGTAATGGAAGCCTGTGAGTATATAATTATATTTTATCTCGATGTACATGGAGGATGAGCCTGGCATGTTCATTCCTGTTAGGCGCCATATAACCTTTCATGCGTTGGTGCGCCTTAAAACCCAATTCAATTCCAATTCTATCTTATAAGATATATTCTTCCTACTTATTTACCGTTTCTGTAATTATTTACTTTGGATAATGATAAATTTACATGCAAAATTCCCATATATAATGCTGGGTTCAATGAAGGTTTAACGTGGGATCAATGTCTTGGTATGAATTTAACTAATTAAGAGTTATGTCGGCTTGTTTAAGAGTGTGTATAACTGCTACTCTGCAAGCTCGGGTTACACGAACTTGGAAGTACTTCACAGTAAAACAGTGATAAATGATTTACGCCTTTTTCCTAAGGACTTATTATTTTATAAAAAAATCTGAAAGCAGAAGCCTTCAAAGTTAGGTTAATTATGACGAACATTTAACTATAGGTTAAATCTGCACGAACCAACAAACATAGATTTGGTATGCACGAACCATCAAACTATGTGTATTATGCAGGAACCATCAATCATAGATGTACGAATCATCAACCATATATTCTTATGAAGGAACCATCAACCAAAGAGTTATTATGAAGGAACCATCAACCTAAGATTTATTATGAAGGAACCATCAACCAAAGATTTTTTATGAAGGAACCATCGACACAGATTTATTATGAAGGAACTATCAACCGCAGATTTATTATGAAGGAACCATCAACCACATATTTATTACGAAGGAACCATCAACCATATGTTTATTATGAAGGAACCACCAACCACAGGTTTATTACGAAGAAAACATCAACCATATGTTTATTATGAAGGAACCATCACTCACAGATTTATTACGAAGGAACCATCAACCACATATTTATTACGAAGGAACAATCAACCATATAATTAGTATGAAGGAACCATCAACCACAGATTTATTATGAAGGAACTATCAACCGCAGATTTATTATGAAGTAACCATCAACCACAGATTTATAACGAAGGAACCATCACTCACAGATTTATTACGAAGGAACCATCAACCACAGATTTATTATGAAGTAACCATCAACCACATATTTATTACGAAGGAACCATATCAACCACATATTTATTATGAAGGAACCATCAGCCACAGATTTATTATGAAGTAACCATCAACCACATATTTATTATGAAGTAACCATCAACCACAGATTTATTACGAAGGAACCATCAACCATATGTTTATTATGCAGTAAGAATCAACCATACGTTTATTATGCACGAACCAATAAACATAGGTTTAGTATGCACGAATCTCAAACAAAGGTTTATTATGCAGAAAACCTCAAACATAGGTGTATTATGCACGTACCATGAAACATAGGTTTATTATGCACGAACCATCAAACATAGGTTTATTAATAGGTTTATTATGCACGAACCATCAAACATAGGTTTATTATGCACGAACCATCAAACATAGGTTTATTATGAAGGAACCATCAAACATAGGTTTATTATTAAGGAACCTATCAAACATGGGTTTATTATCAAACATAGGTTTATTATGCACAAACCATCAAACATCGGTTTATTATGCACGAACTATCAAACATAGGTTTTTATTATGAAGAAACCATCAAACATCGGTTTATTATGCACGAACTATCAAACATAGGTTTATTATGAAGGAATCATCAAACACAGGTTTATTATGCACGAACTATCAAACATAGTTATTCATATCTGTATAGTCTTTCAAAAGGAAAGTTAATTCAATATTAAATAAATAGTAACTCTTCTTCAAATTTTCGAACACTTGTTCTTTTTCAAGAAAAAGCACAGAAATACAACTTTTAAGTAAAATCCTTCTTGTTGTTTAAATGGCTGACGTTATCAAACATAGGTTTATTATGAAGGAATCATCAAACATCGGTGTATTATGCCACGAACTATCAAACATAGGTTTATTATGAAGGAATCATCAAACATCGGTTTATTATGCACGAACTATCAAACATAGGTTTTATTATGAAGAAACCATCAAACATCGGTTTTATTATGCACGAACTATCAAACATAGGTTTATTATGAAGGAACTATCACACATAGGTTTATTATGCACGAACAATCAAACATAGTTGTATTATGCACGAACCATCTCACATAGGTTTATTATGCACGAACCATCAAACATAGGTTTATTATGCACGAACCATCAAACATAGGTTTATTATGCACGAACCATCAAACTTAGTTTTATTATGCAAAACGATGGTTTATTATGCACTAACCACCAAACACAGGTTTATTATGCACGAACCACTAAACATAGGTTTATTATGCACGAACCACCAAACATAGGTTTATTATGCACGAACCATCAAACATAGGTTCACGAACCACCAAACATAGGTTTATTATGCACGAACCACCAAACATAGGTTTATTATGCAAGAGCCACCAAACATAGGTTTATTATGCAAGAGGCCACCAAAACATATGTTTATAATACACGAACCACCAAACATAGGTTTATAATGCACGAACCATCAAACATAGGTTTATTATGAAGGAAGAATCATCCACAGATTTAGTATACATAGGTTTATTCTAAGAGAAACCATTAGACGTAGATTTAGTCTGCACGAAGCAGTTAGCGTAGATTTTATTGTGCACGAAACGTTAAAGAGGCTCTCTCGGCAATCTTGATTTTGTTTTAAACTCTCAACGACCGTTAACATTTTTCAACATAATTTGCATTTGTTCAATCATTAATCATGTTAATCTTAATAACAAAGTATAAAGCAAATTGTTTGTGTATATAACTAACTGTCGATTATAACTGCACCAATAATATGTTTAAACCTATGATAGAATAACTGAAAATAATGGAAAGTCACAATTGTATTTAATTATATGCAAGCAGTTTAATTAAATTCAAAATGATATAGATTAATAAATCGAGACGCCAATTTGAATGCTTGATATACACACGCCAATAGTAGATTTAATGCACCAGAGCCCTTGGCAGGTGATTATATTCCCCCCCACTTCGTCTTTCTGGTGGTCACACGACTGCATGGCCGAAAGAGCTGTTTTCTCCGTTTTCTCTTATCCTCTTCCTATGAGGAATTGAATTGAATTGAAATTCTTTATTTATCGAGGGTGACCCAATTAGTTTATACTAATCTTCCCTGGGGCCCTCTTAGCCGTCCTATATCTCTGGAATCGACTTGCAATATCCTAAATAACGTTGTTCTTGAGGGTCCCCCCACCACTCATTTCAATCAAACCGAATGATTTCGAATCCCACTTGGAGCTCAGCTTGTAAGTGAGACAGTGTCGATTCTTGCGACAGTACAGTACTGGTTCTATCCAGGGAAAATGAGGCGGTCTGCCTCTACCCCTCCGCTCAAAAACAATAAATAATTAAACAATCGACCGTCATATATGGCCTTAAATGTGCTAAAATGATGTAAAACACCATTTAAGCAAACAAACCGAGCTACGCTGTTCTCATTGGAGCCGGTGTACATACAACAATCGTCATCATAATACAATTTGAATGTAATATAATAAGAACCCAACACGATTAAAGAACAGTTCACGTGCTGGTTTTGGATATAGAGAATAACAAAGAATGGACATAATGTAAAATTATACAATATATAATATAGAAACAATATAATATAAAACAAATGCGCATACTATAAAAATGAATGCACATTAATAAAAGAGACACCTCCAGGCGATCAATATAAATCGGTTACATTTGTACAATAACAGTTGCTATCAACATGTTCAAACGATATATATAACAGTTCAATCACGCAACTATGCCTTTTATTCTGGCTTTTACGAGGAAATATGTGACAAACACTGAATGGCACATGCTTAATCGTAAGAAAATACTCCATTGTCTAAGGTCTTCTGCATGAAAAGAAAAGAATTAGAACAGAACAATTAAAGTCACTGTAGTAAAACCACTTTAATCGGGTGAAGTTATTATTAACGGTTACTACTATTTCAAACTGGCAACTGTTAAAACGAATTTATGTAACAGATATGACAAGAGTACAATACTATGACACGTTCTTTTGATTCGCATTCTTAATGAGTTTAAAAATAAAGTATCAATGTCGTAGTGTATAAATCAATGGTAAATAGTTACATAAAGAGTTCGTACAAAGGTTAAGGAGTATGTCCCCTATTGTGAAATCCCATTGAAAATGCATTAACAAAAGAACAAATACCTCAAATAATCCTGAATATTTTTACATGCTTGCCTGTCCGCCTGTCTGATTGCCCCCAAGTCAGTTTGAAATACCGGATCCATCTCATGAGATAATACCAATTCAAGTGCTTACAATAACATGTTTAAAATGATTTACAAAAACGTGTTTGTTTATTTATGATATACTAAGATGTATATACACCGCTGATAAACTAACATGTAAGATAATAGAACAATGCGATACTTAATTAAAAATTTAAATAAATACTGTGTTAGGCGAGTACGAGGTAATAACTATCACATACAACTGAACGCAACCCCAACACAAAATTATAATTGAGCTATTATCCCTATTCGTGACATCGTAAATTTGCATGTATCTGAGTTTGAAACGCCGAGCTTGTATTTGTTCAATACTTTCCAACTGTCTGACCTAGTGAACTAGAAAAAAACTATAACGTGCACAGTTTTCGGTGTCCAAGTTCCATCATTCATTGAACCTACATATTAACCATGGCCATTCCTCTGGGGCGTTGGTAACGTGGCAAATATGCTATCACGTTGGTGTAATGGCACATAGGTGGATTCAGGATATTTGTACAGAGGGACACACCTTTTGAAACACAAAAATGATAAGCTTACAAACAACGTTTTCATCCAATTAAAAAAGTTAATTTCCCCTGGTGCCAACGCTTGCGCCCCCCCACCCCACCACCCCTCCCCCCACCCCATTTTAGGATGGGGTTGAGACTCGTTGGCTGCGACCTTTGGGATGTCTTCACATTTAACGGTGCCACAGTCTTCATCATCAGCCTTGTATTGGCTCAGGTGCTACTTGAATGGTGGCAGAACACATAGATCGTGACTCCAACGAATAACGAAGAGTTTGCAATAGAATGTGCAATCACTCTGCAGTAGGTTCTATGCCCATTCCGCATAGTTTTGATCTCGATGTAAATGTGCATTCCTGTTGGCGCCATATAACGTTTTTACACCATAAAACCCAATACAATTATAATGAACTATTCATTCCAGTATATAACGTCCTAAGGGCAGCAGTTAACACAATGTAGAAAATATCACACTATTTTTTCCAATATTTCGATCCTACGATCTTTATCAAGGAAGGTTTTTACAAATATATGGTGGCATATTTCTGCCACGAGATAGCTAGATAATTATCATGATTATTTCGAGATAGTAGCATGTATTTTACGAGATATTAATGAATTTTCACGAAAATCTTATAAAATTTGTAAGATAAAAATATCTCTAATTCTTTAAGTTATCATGTTAAATGCCACGCTAATGCCCACTTCTGCCATCATGATTCTGGTTTCTAGAAAATTATCACGATACCCGTATCATGCTTTCTTCGAGATAGTGATTGAATTTTCACGAAAATCTCTCAGTTATCTTGTTAAATGCCGCGATACTACTGATCATGATAGTTCTGGTTTCGCGATAAATAATGTTATTGAGTTAATTATAAATATTTACGAGATAGTAACGTGAATTTTCATGATAATTAGTCAGAATTATTACGAACTATTACGCTAACGTGATGACAGAAGTGGGCAGTATCGCAGCAAGTTTTGTTAGATAACATTGTTGAAAATTAAAGACAAAATGTAACATTATCGCGAAAAATACACGATAATTTATCTAGCTATCTCGTGGCAGAAATATGCCACCATACAAATACACTACATTTTTACATTTTGTTCCGCAACACAGTTCAAAATTATATAATCTTTCATAACAAACGGCACTGTCGTAGTGGTGGCGTCATTAACGGATGCGTTAGCTATAGAGTAATGCCTTTTTATTCGGAGTTCGTAGTTTTTATTGGTAGAACCAAATATTATATATACCTCCCTCCATCCGTAAGAAGTATTTGTAAAAACCTTCCTTGATAAAGATTTTAGGATCGAAATATTGGAAAAAATGGAGTGATATTTTCTGCATTGTGTTCATTCCATCTCAGCCACGAAGAAGTAGAACGTGTTGACATTTTCAATCTACCAGGCGATATCAGAGCGATCTGCGGAATGGAATCTAGCGTGTATTTACCATCGCACATCCTTGGGGTTTGAATCTTCTAGTGTCAGAAAGTAATATTATACATATATAAGGAGACCTTTATACACGTTTTTGCGTTATAAACATAACCTGTAATGTGTTGTGCGTGTACTACTGAACAATTGCAGCAATATATTGTCGTCTGGGATATCGATGTCTGAACAAGTCTGCCAGATATACACCGTTCGTGCATTTTTGGCGAGTGACCGCTTTTGCAATTACCAACATAATAACGGCTACTTCAACAACACGATTGGCCTACTTGGGAGACCTCATGAACAGGAATCCCGGTCTTCTGCTTGGTCACAACATTTCAAGCCGGAAGTCGCATTGACCTACTTTAAGAATCACCAAGAATCATATAGAATAAAACTACTTTCAACAACAACTCTGCTATCAAAAAAAAAGCATCTGGGACTGTCAACTCCAATCTACTATGATATATATATAATTATAAACGCTGGACTATCTAGGGGGATCCTCTACAGACTGTAGTTAACCATCTGCGGCCGAGATTGTCTCCATCACGTTGAACTCTTCCTTCTTCCGTTTCCATGAAAGAAGGTTTGCCTCTCTCGGTACTCGAACAAACGACGTTCGGATTTACAGTCAAGCATTCATTATCCACTGAGTTATAGAGTTATAGACTTGATAACATAGTGTATTTTTACTATTTATTGCGATGAAAAACGTTTATCAGTATATAGTGCATCATGCAGCGCACGTTAATTGAAACACTGCGAGGAGTAAATAATTGACACTAGGGTCAACTTTATCTCATACTTTATTTAGTAGAATGTGCGCGCGCGTGCCTTTTTACTAATGGTTTTTTAGCACATGAGAGACCATACATGACGGTCGATTTTTTTTTTGTGATAGAGGCAGAACACCCCAGTTTTCCTTGGTAGAACCAGTACTATATATATCAACTGAGTTTATGGATACTAATATATTGTCAATTACCGGAACTGTATATCATATGAATATATTCTGTATTTATTGATATTTGTGAACTCAAGGACAGAATTCCTACTGTTTGAAATAAAAATATATGTATACCTCCCGCCATCCGTAAGAATCGACCGTCCGTAAGAATCGACATTTTCTCACTTGACAAGTCGATTTCCCGTGGGATTTCACGCAGCGGTGAGAGACGGGAAAGTTTAAGACGCAGCGTCTTTACCATCCCGGCTACGGAAGCAATTATTTACTGGGAGTAAGTATTAAATGCTAAGTGTCAGCAATGCTATATATCGATGGTGTCGTGGTACTTTTCTTAATCTATTTAAGAGCAAATAGAATTCCGCTTCGGGATATTATTTTTATCAAATATATAGTAAGAAGTATATTTATAAAATGAATGTTACCTGAATGAAGGCTAGATAAAAAGGTGATATGTTACGTATTGATTGTCTAACTAATATACATTTACACAGTAGTTAATTGACTGTTTTTCTATTGCATTCACATTTGTACTTTTTTTTTATTCTCCATACTTCTCATTACGTGGTCCCGTCTTCATTCCATTAAGCGATGGGAAAGCTTATATTAGCAGCATTTTATAACGGATATTTCAACAATAAAACAAGTTTAAAACCATTTTTTACTAAAAAAAATGCGATAACCTGTTTAAACTTACCAATTAAGTGTTTTAATTTTTACAATATGCAAACTTTTCAAGCCGAAATTAAGGTTTTATTTCATGGCCCAGCCAAACTCGTTTTCCCCTCTTGGAGAAGGGGTTGGATGGGGTATTAATACTCGGACCACGTAATGTGACTTACTCGTCATGTGAGAATGTGTCGATTCTTACGGATGGCGGGAGGTTTGCAGTACTGGTTCTAACCAGGACAAATGGGGTGGTCTGCCTATACCACAAACAAATCGACCGTCATATATGGTCTAACATGTGCTAAAAATGACGTAAAACACCATTTAAACAAATTCTCCCCACTCGGTTTTTATCATGTATCTTTCCCCGATCAATCCAACTCTCATCCTACCCTTCCCACGGAATGGCGGTCACATGCTGTAGTGGCGTTCTTAGGCCTTTAATCTGTGTATCTTTGCTCTCCCTCTGGGCCGCTCTAAATAAAGGTTTAATTCCACTAAATCAGCCGGATGTGCTTGCCTGGTGCAGTCAAAATTAGTTCTGTATTAAAGAGTGCTAATCTTTTTTTTCTTTAAAACCTTTTTTTAGTGCAATTTCCTGTTACTTTAAGTCCCCGTTTTATTGGCTGTAACTGTATTCTGGACATGTTGTAGATATTTGAAAAGGGAGCTCATCATGTTTTTGACAGTTTTTGATATACATTTCAGAAGTGAAAGTAGACAGGGTACAAAATTGCAAGGGATACAAATAGCTTTGACCTTTGACCCGGTGTTAGTATACAACTGAAGATCTTAGAAGGTATTAAACCCCCTATTGCCTTGTTGATGTTTAATAGCAGACATGTTTATTTGCATGATAAAGTAAGTTTCCCATAATTCTAACCAGATTTGAGTTTTTAACAGGTTGTCAACATTCTAACTTTACTATGGAAGATCAATGGAGACTCATTTACGCTATTATAACCTAAACTATAATATCTTGACTAGCCGTTAAACTACAATTCATTTTCTTTGCAATTCACATATCGCTCGTGGCAAGTCTAGTTAATCCCCTTAACGTTAAAATACTGAACTCCCTATCACATTTCGTGTACATGCATCAGAGATCAGAGAGTATACAGCTACTTGAACTGGCATAGAAACTCAACTGTCTGTGACTACCGAAGTACAAAGACCGCCGAATATAGGTCAAAGCCTGTCATTCTTGCATCACATGCATTTTATATCATAATTATCTATTCTCGTTTTAAAGAACTTGAAATTTAAATGCTGTTATCGTAAGTTTAACGTCGCGGTGAATAGACTAAACCCATAATTTAACGAGAACAAACTAGAAGGAAACTCACAAAAAACAACAAAAAAAACACAACAAAATACAAACAACAAAACCAACAAAAAACAAAACAAAAAGACGTACGTCAAGTTCTTTAAAACGAGAATAGATAATTATGATATAGAATGCATGTGAATAACAAGAAAAATGGAATCAAAAAAGCAAACACTTAGCAAAATACAATAACATCACAAAACCATGTGTCAGACAAAATATAGAAAAATCCAGGGTTACAATAAATGATACCAAGTCGGTGTGAAAGTATCCAGCTGTACATCCTATTGTAGTAGTATTGACTTTCCGACGTTCCAGATGTTATCAGAATGTCTCTGAAATCACTGAACCTCAGTCATGTGTTACAAAAAAGCAGGGCAATTTTCACCCCAGAGACAAAATTAAGTTTAATACTCGGGGACAAGGTATATTATGAACTGAACACAGCGTTTTGCATTTAAACAAAACAATGACAAAATGCTCACACAACTATTATTATAAATAACTTGTAATAATATATTTGTTTAAAAAAAAGACAACTGCTATAAGGTAATGCAAACGAATACATAGGTTGACACGTTTTCCTTCTTGTACACACTCATTTTTATTTTTAATTGTTATGTGCTCGTTGGTTTTACAGTTACTTGTCATTATTTATGTGTTTAATTTAGTTCATGTTGAGATATGTATTCACCCTTATGGTCATGCATTCTTAAACGCATCACATAAAGTGTTTGTTTGGTGATTAACATCATTTTTAAGCACATTTTAGGCTATGTGTGACGGTCGCTTTTTGTGGTGGAGGCAGATCACCCACTTACTCCTGGGTAGAACCAGTACTGTTTACCTCCAGCCATCCTTAAGAATCGATACTTCCTCACTTACAATATGAGCTTCCAATGGGATTCAAATCCGCAGCGGTGAAAGGCATATAAATCACACGTCATATAAAACACACATCATATTATTTATAAAATCACACAGCATCATAAATCACCTGTCATTATTCATATGAATTACCACATCCTCAATTATGTATATACAACACGTTATGAGGGCCTCCCACTGGTTTTGGGGAACAAGGGAACATGACCATTTATTTTTGGGGAACAAGGGAACATTGTCTGTTATTGGTAATATTTTAAGGAAACATGACCATTTATTTTTGGGGAACATGGTCTGTTAATTGGTAATATTTTTGGGGAACAAGGGAACATTTGAAAAATATTTTTGGGGAACACGAGAACATTGGACATTTTGGGGAACCGCAAACTATTTTTGAGAACAATGGAACATTGGGTCATATTTTTAGGGAACATGGACCCCACTGGGAGGGCCTCAGTTATGAATCATTACACCCTGCTTTATAGTATAGTATTTGTTTCTGCCCAGCACTATCGTTTCATGAATGACACAAACAAATAGTTACATAGTGTAAGACATTGATGTAAGAAGTGCCTATTTCTCTGTTTAAAAGCAGTGTACGGTTATTTTTGAAAATTATAAATGCTTACCTTTATATTCTAACACATTCAAATCCCTTTTTTAAATTAGAAAACACTTGAAAATCCACGCACTTCCAAAGTTGATTATTTGTGAATAAACTTTAAGTCCCCGTTTTATTGCCAGTTTTAAAATCGTCTATTGCACGTCTATCGTTTATATGCTTACACATTTAAAAAGTCACCCCTCTCAATAAACCACGTCTGTATAGCCACACAACTATATCTGCCGATACAAAAGTGTAAGTTAATGTAATGTTTAAGAATAAGTGAATTATGATAACACGCTCTTTAAGGTCAGGCGAATATCGCTCCCATTATCCAGTATATCGCCGCTGCACGCCTAAATAGTTCAAAACAACATATGGCTTTTCTCGCTGTGTGTTGCAGTGATACAGTGAAAAAAGATCTAATATAATCTGGCTCGCATAATTTTTAAGTTTACAATAACCAATAACAACTTTTGTTGTATCATCCGTTGCGTAAAACACATAAAAGTTGACATAAATGAGGACAAAGCGTTATATTTGATTGTTTAAGAAACAATCCACAAAGAAACGAAATTAATACATGCAATGTACGTAGGTGTTGGGACGCGACGAACAATAGCCACGGTTTATAATTTTCTAAAATATTCGAGTTGCACACGAAGTAGAAATGTTGTAATATGATCCGAAACCTTTAAATAATAATGAGCATTAACTCTCTGTTATAACATAATATTAATCAGCCGTCACTTAATATTTCCCTACGTTAGATTCCTCTTCAATAGTTCGTTACTGTACAGGCTTGCGTCCGATTTGTATTTTTTTAAGCGTCTACTAAAATAACGAGCTAGGGACAATTTAATGAGTTTGTTATCTTCGTTATCAGTTCGCACGTCGGATTACACTTGCAAAAACCAAATTTACGAGCACAGTCGATGTTTTACTATTTTTCAGTTGTCGTCAATTTCACTACCCAAACGATAAAGCTCGTGCTCTTTGAAGTATAGCTGCAGGTATATGATCATTATTTCATTTGAAACCAACCCTTCACCTGTATCATTAGACTGGTTATGTCCTTATGTTTGTTCATGTTGATACTATTTGAGACAACTCAAGCTATCATCAAATAAAATAGTCTGCATTAAGTCCCCCATTCCCCTTCTTCAAACATCAGTGGTTCAGAGCTATTCAGAAAAAGACTGATAAACATTTTTAGGATTTAAGCTTTTATTTTTATTCAGATTAAATTAAACTATAACCACTGAGCCGACAGCCAGTCTATCGTATCATCTGGATATTGGACCCCTGTATTCTTTAATATACTTAATATTGTTGTATTTCAAATTTAATTAGACCTTTTAACAGTTCCTTGAACAGAAGTGAAGCGAGTTATTAAAACTTGTGTGTTGGTGGTTTCGAAGAAATTTCATTTTCAGTGTTAATTAATCCATTTTCTAGGGGCTTATGACTTCATGCCTTCTAACTTCATTATTTCTGACTTCAGAACGTAATTACTTGTAACTTTATGACTTCACGCCTTAATTATTTCTGACTTCGTCACCTCTATATTCATGACCTCTAACTTCATGACTTAATTACTTCAACAAAAGTCATGACTTCTAACTCCATAACGTCTTATTTCATCAAATCTAACTTCATGACTTCTAACTTCATGACTTAATTACTTTAAAAGTCATGACTTCTAACTCCATAACGTCTTATTTCATCACTTCTAACTTCATGACTTCTAACTTCATGACTTAATTACTTCAACAAAAGTCATGACTTCTAACTCCATAACGTCTTATTTCATCAAATCTAACTTCATGACTTCTAACTTCATGACTTAATTACTTTAAAAGTCATGACTTCTAACTCCTTGACGTCTTATTTCATCACTTCTAACTTCATGACTTATAACTTCATGACTTAATTACTTTAACAAAAGTCATGACTTCTAACTCCTTGACGTCTTATTTTATGACTTCTAACTTCATGACTTCTAACTTCATGACCTAATTACTTTAAAAGTCATGACTTCTAACTCCATAACGTCTTATTTCATCACTTCTAACTTCATGACTTCTAACTTCATGACTTAATTACTTCAACAAAAGTCATGACTTCTAACTCCATAACGTCTTATTTCATCACTTCTAACTTCATGACTTATAACTTCATGACTTAATTACTTTAACAAAAGTCATGACTTCTAACTCCTTGACGTCTTATTTCATCACTTCTAACTTCATGACTTATAACTTCATGACTTAATTACTTTAACAAAAGTCATGACTTCTAACTCCTTGACGTCTTATTTTATGACTTATAACTTCATGACTTCTAACTTCATGATTTAATTACTTCAACAAAAGTCATGACTTCTAGCTTCATAACGTCTTATTTCATCACTTCTAACTTTATGACTTCTAACTTTACGACTTATTTATTTGTTAACTTCATGACTTATAACATCACGACTTATAACTTCGAGTTTTAACTGGAACCCCTGGAGGGACTTCGGACATCCTTACTTCTTCTTACTTTACGACTTACTGACTTCTAACTTCATGACTTCTAAATGTATAACTTCTTACTTCAGTGCTTAATGGCTATATAACATTATAAGTTCTAGTTTCATGACTTCCAACTTCATTACTTCTGACTTCATTACTTCTACACTATGAATTTTGCCATGTATAAGTATATATCCTACTGTCACAATGATGTGTGAGCCTGCCAGGGCCCGGTTTTATGAAACAACTTACGACAACTTTTATCGTAAGTTAATTTCTTAAATTCTTTACTTTGATTTACAATTCACAAAAAAATGCGATTTCATTTCATTTTCTGATACATCTGATATTTCTGCACATAATACACACATAATTGTCTACATTGCATGAGTAGGTCTAAACATGTGAACAGTTTTAAAATTGGAGACTTATCGTAAGATGTTTAATAAAACGGGGCTTATTTTAAATATGATGACTCTGGTGTATTGACATTGAAGCCTAAATTCAACCAACTATTTTCATAAATTTTATTTCATAGGATAATTACTGGTAGAGATTATAATTTTATATAAATAACGACAACACCCTATCAATATAAAAAAAACGCTGTCAACGGTTTAATCACTCCAAATGACAAGACATGTGTCTAAGTGATCTTACAATGTATATAACACTTACTATGTCAAATGTCACGCATCACTACATTTTTTTTTGTGTGTAAACCTTCATACAATTCACGAATTTCGATAATATATGAAGAATTTCCTAGTCGGTAGGGCATATTTATGTGGGTGCTGCCCACCTCTCCCCTACCCCGAGTACTGAATACTCTCTAATTTAGAGCTGAGTACCGAATACTCCTTCATTTTAGACCCGAGTACTGAATACTATTTAACATGGATAACACGAGTACTGAATACTATTATAACCCGGGGCGTGGGTACTGAATACTCTCTAAATTTGCCCTGAATACTGCGTACCAAAAGGGTGGGGGTTGGGGGGGGTGTTTGGGTGGAAACAGTCCCATTTATGTAAGCCGCATCGTTCGCCTCTTTGCTGACGACTGTATCTTGTGTAGAGCTGCCAACATGACTTGATCCTCCTGGACTTTTCCAAGGCTTTTCCAGTCAGTATTCACCAATGAGGACACAACTTATATACCAACTCCAGCAGGGGCACCATTCACTCCAATGTCAGGCATAGTGGTCACCATAGAAGGGGTTGCCAAGCTCTTAAAGAAGATGAACCCAAGCCAAGACTGTGGACCCGACCAGCTTCCTGCAAGGATCTTAAAAGAACTAGCCAATGAAATTGCACCATTCCTGACGGTCATATTCCAAAGAAGTCTACAACTTGGAGAGATAACAAATGGCTGGAGGATAGCAAACGTCACGGCAATCTTGATGAAGGGAGAAAAGTACAAGGCCATCAATTACCGTCCAGTGTCCCTTACAAGCCTCGTCTGTAAGATACAAGAACACATCATAACCAGTAACGTCCTCAAGCACATTGATGCTCGCCACATACTCACGGACTGCCAGCATGGATTCCGACCCAGGAGGAGCTGCGAAACACAGCTACTGATACTAGTTCATGAACAAGTCATCCCTCAACAATTGAATCCAACAGTACTTGATCATCCTGGACTTTTCCAAGGGATTTGAGCCCATCACGGACGCTTACTGAAGAAACTAGCCCACTATGGAATAAGAGGCAGCACACTGATGTGGATCAAGGCATTCCTATCAAAAAGAGAGCAACAGGTCCTAGTAGATGGCGCCAATTCAGACAGTGTGCCAGTCATTAGCGGAGTACCTCAAGGCACGGTCTTAGGACCACTGTTGTTCCTTAGTTTTATAAATGACCTTCCAGACAGAATACGTTTAAAAGTTTGCCTCTTTGCTGACTACTGTATTTTGTACAGACCGATCAAAATAAGACAGCGTTGACTTCCAAGATGACCTAGATCGACTCGCCGAATTGGGAAGGATGTTGGACATGGATTTCCACCCAGACAAATGCAGCACCCTCAGAGTTCACCTTATGAATAGCGTCTAATTACCCACCGAAGGGTCAAGTCCTTGAGATCACGGATTCGACAAAGTACCTCGAGGAAGAGCTGCAACACTCCTGATTTGGAGCCTCCACAACGACAAAATAGTCAAAAAGGCGAATAGTACACTAGGATTCTTGAGAAGGAACCCGAGGATTTCCAATGTAAAACAAAGTTCTCGGCATACTTCTCCTTAGTAAGACCCACCCTAGAATACTGTTCTACTATTTGGAGCCCTCACACCCAAGAACACATCAAGAAGGTAGAGATGGTTCAGCGTCGGGCAGCACGGTATATCACCAACCGCTACAGGAACACTAGCAGTGTCACATCTATGTTGGAGCACCTAGAATGGGAGACCCTGGAGTCAAGGCGTACTAAGAGCCAACTCACCATGCTCTTTAATATTATCCACGGGCTAGTGGACATACCAGCATCCGAGTTTCTGACATATCATTATCTCGCACCAGGTAAATTCACTCTTTGAAATTAACATAGTTATCGTCTTCCAGCGACTATCTCAAATTTAGTTTTTTCTCAAGAACAGTTTGTCGTTGGAATAGTCTACCAGCCACTGTGGCTGAGGCTCCTGATTTGGTATCTTACAAACAGGGGCTTTCCAAACTTACATTCTAAACCCTGTCCCAGTTGATTGTTTGCTATGTACAATTGATTCTCGGTGATATGCTGGTTGGGTGAATTCCCAGGGGCCGATACGGTAGCCAGACAAGACTGATGATAAAGGCCTATCACGCAATTAGCGACGAGGAATATCTTCTTTCGACCTCTCCTATCCCTTTTAATCATTTTTTCTTCTCACCTTAAATTAAGCATATTAATTAATGCGAAACCAACCCGCGTTGTAATCGTCATCTGTGACGGAAACGTGTAGATACAGCAGTGAATACTAATATATATTTGACTTGATCGCTGAGCGAAATCTACACATGGAACAGTAAAACGGTATAACAATAAATCCGCGAAAACGAGCGTGTATTATGATTCTGGCCTTCCCTTTACTAAATACATATACACTAGCACTAGTCCTTGAGTACATTATTTCTAGGCTATTGTTTTTCGTATTTATATATACACGAGCATGTTTGTGTTTTACTTATACTGGCTATTAATGCTGCCATGTTGGCTAGAGAATAGTTCATGGCGGGGATTTATTTATTTACACTGTCCCGTTTAATTGGGATGACAGTAAGGTAAGTGTGAGGTTTGGTGCACCCTAGAACCTGCTTTAAACCCCCAGCGGCCTTTTTGCCACTGATCGTTCCAAAGGCGGTAGCCCTATTGTCAACCCTATTTGTGTTTGTGACGTCATATATGTTTTTATTCCTTATTAACATTGCAATTCATGTTTGTCATTTTGCGTGTTTTTGAGTTTACTGTGTTCTGTAAAAGCTGCATTTCCTGTTCGACTTTTAGACTTATTTTCATGAAAGACTAACACTGGCACCAGAGTGATAAACACATATTTACACAAAAATGAAATGGCATGGTATTTTTTCTCATTAACTCGGTAAAACCACGGGCCACCTAAAATAACTCTTCAAATAACAAAACGCCAAGTAATTTAACGAAACATTTCGATCTGGTTATCAATGGGAACACCTCGCGCAACGTTGCTGCAAAGTCGAGCTGTTCCGATTTATTGAGCAAGCGTCGGAGATGATTCAAAACTAATTAAGTGCAAGGTTAAACGGTGTCACCGTAACACATTGAACGAAGAGTCTCCAACGAAGCTCTTATATGTTCGTATAATCTGAAAGTCGACATATCAAACAGGCATGTAATTGAGTCTTCGAGGTCTCTACACACAAATCTAGATCTACATAGTTTACAAAATTGTTCAAAATCCACGTTCATTCACCGTACTATATCAGTAGAAGACGACAGCTGTTATGATTGTTTGCTATGTACAAGTGATTCTCGGTGATATGCTGGTTGGGTGAATTCCCAAGGGCCGATACGGTAGCCAGACAAGACTGATGATAAAGGCCTATCACGCAATTAGCGACGAGGAATATCTTCTTTCGACCTCTCCTATCCCTTTTAATCATTTTTTCTTCTCACCTTAAATTAAGCATATTAATTAATGCGCAACCAACCCGCGTTGTAATCGTCATCTGTGACGGAAACGTGTAGATACAGCAGTGAATACTAATATATATTTGACTTGATCGCTGAGCGAAATCTACACATGGAACAGTAAAACGGTATAACAATAAATCCGCGAAAACGAGCGTGTATTATGATTCTGGCATTCCCTTTACTATATACATATACACTAGCACTAGTCCTTGAGTACATTATTTCTAGGCTATTGTTTTTCGTATTTATATATACACGAGCATGTTTGTGTTTTACTTATACTGGCTATTAATGCTGCCATGTTGGCTAGAGAATAGTTCATGGCGGGGATTTTTTTATTTACACTGTCCCGTTTAATTGGGATGACAGTAAGGTAAGTGTGAGGTTTGGTGCACCCTCACACTGGTAAACCGTCGACCGAAAGATCAGCTGGCTACCGAAAGATCAGCTCAAAGCAAAAATTTACCCATCAACGCTGGGGTAAGTATTTCTGCTCGTTGGATACGTTATTCCCAACATATTTACAAAAGAAATAGTTCTCCGTGTTGCTGAATGAACGATACACGAATGTATGGAAATCTCTTTGCATTATGTCAAATATTTTGTGAGATATGGCGAGTTAAACGTGAATGTTTCCCAAAAAGATGTCAATTCTGAAGTTTATACCCTAAATACTCATACAATATTCAATACTGAGGTAAAACAAGAATACGATTAAAACAATTTATATTTAATGTAAAACGTATATAATTCTTACTGCAAGAATCCACGTATTAAAAAAGTTATGACTATTTAAACTACACCGGTCGGTAAGAAAATGCGCCCGAATGGCACAGCTCCGAAAATTATAGGCGCCCCGAAAGATCAGGCCTGAAATCAACTTGAGAAAATCGCATTTGTGTGACCAGACGGGTGTTTTATTTGTATTTCATGAAATCACAAGAAATACTGGTTGCATTTAAATACAGTAAATTGTCTGATGCAATGTATTTAAATGCAACCAGTATTTCTTGTGATTTCATGAAATACTAATAAAACACCCGTCTGGTCACACAAATGCGATTTTCTCAAGTTGATTTCAGGGCTGATCTTTCAGGGCGCCAATAATTTTCGGAGCTGTGCCATTCGGGCGCATTTTCTTACCGACCGGTGTAGTTTAAATAGTCATAACTTTTTTAATACGTGGATTCTTGAAGTAAGAATTATATACGTTTTACATTAAATATAAATTGTTTTAATCGTATTCTTGTTTTACCTCAGTATTGAATATTTTATGACTATTTAGGGTATAAACTTCAGAATTGTCATCTTTTTGGGAAACATTCACGTTTAACTCGCCATATCTCACAAAATAGTTGACATAATGCAAAGAAATTTACACACATTCGTGTATCGTTCATTCAGCAACACGGAGAACCATTTCTTTTGTAAATATGTTGGGAATAACGTATCTAACGAGCAGAAATACTTACCCCAGTGTTGATTGGTAAATATTTGCTTTGAGCTGATCTTTCGGTAGCCAGCTGATCTTTCGGTCGCCGGTTTACCAGTGTGACCCTAGAACCTGCTTTAAACCCCCAGCGGCCTTTTTGCCACTGATCGTTTCAAGGGCGGTAGACCTATTGCCAACCCTATTTGTGTTTGTGACGTCATATATGTTTTTATTCCTTATTAACATTGCAATTCATGTTTGTCATTTTGCGTGTTTTTGAGTTTACTGTGTTCTGTAAAAGCTGCATTTCCTGTTCGACTTTTAGACTTATTTTCATGAAAGACTAACACTGGCACCAGAGTGATAAACACATATTTACACAAAAATGAAATGGCATGGTATTTTTTCTCATTAATTCGGTAAAACCACGGGCCACCTAAAATAACTCTTCAAATAACAAAACGCCAAGTAATTTAACGAAACATTTCGATCTGGTTATCAATGGGAACACCTCGCGCAACGTTGCTGCAAAGCCGAGCTGTTCCGATTTATTGAGCAAGCGTCGGAGATGATTCAAAACTAATTAAGTGCAAGGTTAAACGGTGTCACCGTAACACATTGAACGAAGAGTCTCCAACGAAGCTATTATATGTTCGTATAATCTGAAAGTCGACATATCAAACAGGCATGTAATTGAGTCTTCGAGGTCTCTACACACACATCTAGATCTACATAGTTTACAAAATTGTTCAAAATCCACGTTTATTCACCGTACTATATCAGTAGAAGACGACAGCTGTTATGAGGGTGTAACCACACCCCCCCCCCCCCACCCACACACACACCCTCATCCCCACCCACATCCCCGCCCACACTCCCCACTTGAATCCTGAATACCAGATAAATTGAAGACGGAATCCGGAATCCACTCGAAATTACAGCCTGAATCCGGAATACTGTTTTAGTTCAAACTGCGCCCTTAATTAGACTTATCAGTATTTATTGACATTCACACTATAGCGTTTGTTTAGTGCTGTGTGGCGGCTGTAAAATGTCGCCCGACTACGAATCTTTATAGCGTTATCAGTTACTGGTCCTTTGGAATACCGCTTAAGCCGGTGCTAGGGGCGTATATTTTCTATTTCTATAATTCATCACAGAATATACATATATAATATATATATATTCTGTGATGAATTATAGAAATGTTCCCGTGTGAGAAAATCTATAACATATCTCTTCCTCTACTGTGCTATCTCGCCTAGTATGCAAGATAGCACAGTAGCCAGATTTTAGAAACTACTTTCTTAGCAGGTTGAAGAACTGTTATAAACTTTTAATTTGAAGAAGTTAGTGGTCCTGAAATGCATATGCAACCAACAAATGCTGGAAATGCCCCCTGAACCTCAGCCATCATCGGCTACAGGACGGTTCCAGCCTGTGCCTGTGCAGAAATATCGTGACGTCACACAGCGCGTGTGTCAAAAGACAATTGGAAAGAAATTCATCACAGAATATATAATATAAATTATAGTTTAATTTACATTGTTGTCCTGATACGGGAAATAATTCCCTCGATATAGAAACTCGTGCGCTGATTCTTGCGATATAGAAACTCATGCGCTTGCTCAAGCGTGAGAAAGATTCTTGCGATATAGAAACTCGTACGCTGATTCTTGCGATATAGAAACTCGTGCGCTGATTCTTGCGATATAGAAACTCGTGCGCTTGCTCAAGCGTGAGAAAGATTCTTGCGATATAGAAACTCGTGCGCTGATTCTTGCGATATAGAAACGAGTGCGCTAGGGTTTATAGTATTAAGTTTGCCATTGTGTCTGCTCTGTTCTTCATTGTGTCTGCTCTGTTTGCCATTGTGTCTGCTCTGTTTGCCATTGTATCTGCTCTGTTCTTCATTGTGTCTGCTCTGTTTGTCATTGTATCTGCTCAGTTTGCCATTGTGTCTGCTCTGTTTGTCATTGTATCTGCTCTGTTTGCCATTGTATCTGCTCTGTTCTTCATTGTGTCTGCTTTGTTTGCCATTGTGTCTGCTCTGTTTGCCATTGTATCTGCTCTGTTCTTCATTGTGTCTGCTCTGTTTGTCATTGTATCTGCTCTGTTTGCCATTGTGTCTGCTCTGTTTGACATTGAGTCTGCTCTGTTTGCCATTGTGTCTGCTCTGTTTGCCATTGTATCTGCTCTGTTCTTCATTGTGTCTGCTCTGTTTGTCATTGTATCTGCTCTGTTTGCCATTGTGTCTGCTCTGTTTGCCATTGTATCTGATCTGTTCTTCATTGTGTCTGCTCTGTTTGTCATTGTATCTGCTCTGTTTGCCATTGTGTCTGCTCTGTTTGTCATTGTATCTGCTCTGTTTGCCATTGTATCTGCTCTGTTCTTCATTGTGTCTGCTTTGTTTGCCATTGTGTCTGCTCTGTTTGCCATTGTATCTGCTCTGTTCTTCATTGTGTCTGCTCTGTTTGTCATTGTATCTGCTCTGTTTGCCATTGTGTCTGCTCTGTTTGACATTGAGTCTGCTCTGTTTGCCATTGTGTCTGCTCTGTTTGCCATTGTATCTGCTCTGTTCTTCATTGTGTCTGCTCTGTTTGTCATTGTATCTGCTCTGTTTGCCATTGTGTCTGCTCTGTTTGACATTGTGTCTGCTTTGTTTGACATTGTATCTGCTCTGTTCTTCATTGTGTCTGCTCTGTTCGTCATTGTGTCTGCTCTGTTTGACATTGTGTCTGCTCTGTTCTTCATTGTGTCTGCTCTGTTCGTCATTGTGTCTGCTCTGTTTCATTATGTATGTTCTGTTTGCCATTGTATCTGCTCTATTTGCCATTGTGTCTGCTTTGTTTGCCATGGTGTCCGCTCTGTTTGCGATTGTATCTGCTCTGTTTGACATGGTGTCTGCTCTGTTTGACAATATGTTTACTCTGACAATGTGTCTGCTCTGTTTGCTATCGTGTCTGCTCTGACAAGATGTCTGCTCTGACAATGCGTCTGCTCTGTTTGCCATTGTGTCTGCACTGTTTGTCATTGTGACTGCTCTGTTTGTCATTGTATCTGCTCTGATTATCATTGTGTCTCCTCTGTTCGCATTGTGTCTCCTCTGTTTGTCATTGTGTCTCCTCTGTTTGTCATTGTGTCTCCTCTGTTTGTCATTGTGTCTGCTCTGTTCGTCATTGTGTCTGCTCTGTTTGCCATTGTGTCTGCTCTGTTTGACATTGTGTCTGACTCTGTTTGTCATTGTGTCTGCTCTGTTCGTCATTGTGTCTGCTCTGTTTGACATTGTGTCTGCTCTGTTTGCCATTGTGTCTGCTCTGTTTGACATTGTGTCTGACTCTGTTTGCCATTGTGTCTGCTCTGTGTCATGGTGTATATTCTGTGTGCCATTGTATCTGCTCTGTTTGCTATTGTATCTGCTCTGTTTGACAATTTATTTGCTATGTTTGCCATTGAGTCTTCTCTGTTTGCCAATATGTTTACTCTGACAATGTATCTGCTCTATTTGCTATCGTGTCTGCTCTGACAAAATGTCTGCTCTGACAATGCGTCTGCTCTCTTTGCCATTGTGTCTGCACTGTTTGTCATTGTGACTGTTCTGTTTGTCATTGTATCTGCTCTGCTTATCATTGTGTCTGCTCAGTTTGTCATTGTGTCTTCTCTATTTGCCAATGTGTCTCTTCTGTTTGTCATTGTGTCTGCTCTGTTTGTCATTGTATCTGCTCTGTTTGTCATTGTGTCGCCTCTGTTTGTCATTGTGTCTGCTCTGTTTGCCATTGTGTCGCCTCTGTTTGTCATTGTGTCTCCTCTGTTTGACATTGTGTCTGCTCTGTTTGCCATTGTGTCTGCTCTGTTTTTCATTGTGTCTGCTCTGTGTCATTTTGTATGCTCTGTTTGTCATTGTATCTGCTCTGTTTGTCATTGTGTCTGCTCTGTTTGCCATTGTGTCGCCTCTGTTTGTCATTGTGTCTGCTCTGTTTGCCATTGTGTCTGCTCTGTTTGTCATTGTGTCTTCTCTATTTGCCAATGTGTCTCTTCTGTTTGTCATTGTGTCTGCTCTGTTTGTCATTGTATCTGCTCTGTTTGTCATTGTGTCGCCTCTGTTTGTCATGGTGTCTCCTCTGTTTGTCATTGTGTCTGCTCTGTTTGTCATTGTGTCTGCTCTGTTTGACATTGTGTCTCCTCTGTTTGACATTGTGTCTGCTCTGTTTGTCATTGTGTCTGCTCTTTGTCATTGTTTATTTTCCGGTAGCCATTGTATGTGCTCTGTTTGCCATTGTGGCTCCTCTGTTTGTCATTGTGTCTTCTATGTTTGCCGATGTGTCTGCTCTGTTTGTCATTGTGTCTGCCCTGTTTGCCATTGTGGATCCTCTGTTTGTCATTGTGTCTGCCCTGTTTGCCAATGTGTCTGCTCTGTTTGCTAGCGTGTCTGCTTTTCTGGTTGCCAATGTATCTGCTCTGTTTTCCAATATGTCTGCCCTGTTTGTCATTGTGTCTGCTCTGTTTTACATTGTGTCTTCTCTATTTGCCATTGTGTCTCCTCTGTGTGTCAATGTGTCTGCTCTGTTTTCCAATGTATTTGCTCTGTTTGACAATATATCTGCCCTGTTTGTCATTGTGACTGCTCTGTTTGACAATATATCTGCACTATTTGACAATGCGTCTGCTCTGACAATGCGTCTGCTATGACAATGTGTCCGCTCTGTCATTGTGTCTGCTCCGTTTGCCAACGTGACTGCTCTGTTTGACAATACATCGGCTCTGTTTACAATGCATCGGCTCTGACAATGCGTCTGCTCTGTTTAACATTGTGTCTGCTCTATTTGACAATAAGTCAGCTATGTGCACACCAGTGGCCTGTCGTTGCGTCTGTATTTTACAATAGTTATAGCTCAAAATCTTCTCCAAGGAGCCTATTTCTGACAACTCATTCATACTCTCGTGCTTTGTATTCGGGTTATACATGTACCTGACCCTATATGTGGAGGAACATGTCATTTATCTTAAATCATACATTCATTGATCAAAGTTACCAGCAATGACTCAGTTCTACGGACAACACGAAGCATAGTTTTCGGTTGGTCAGGATTAAAAGCTCAATTGTGCTTCTGTTGACCTGGTTTATAAACCAACTTGTAAATAAATAGTACTTGTCTGGACTGTATTGACTATCTGACACGAAGAGAACAGTTACATTATGTATTCTTCCGGAAAACGTTGAAAACAAATATTGCATTGTCGGTCTCGGTCAACTCGTCGGCGATCAGAACATTCTGATAATATGTCGGCGTAACAAGTGCCACATACAGATTTATTATGAAAGGTTTCGACCCCAGTGTGATAGGTTAAATCGAAAAAAATCCACATTTATATTTAAATTGAAAGCCATGTTGCAAAGAAAACGTGTTAATATTTCTGAATCTAAAAATTCAAGCACATTACCACTTAACAAGCTAATAGTTAAATACTTCCGTTCAATCGAGGAACATTTAATGTCCATTAGTCATCATATATGCACATGCTTAACAGTTCAATTAAATCGCGCTTCAGATATTTCAATAAACGTGTGTGCCCGCTTTTAGCATAGACACATGAAGTATATGTTTTAAAACATTTCCTTTCTGTTGTATTTTGGCTAAACGATTATTTCTTGCAGAAATAATTCCTTGACATCCAACATTGTTAAATGGTATTGTGTATCGAGTCACGATGACTGCTGTACGTCAGATCCGAAGTGTTATGCTTTGACAATGATAGCCGTATTGGCTTTGTTGGTGCGCCTGTAAACGATCCTTTATTTGTACTGTTTGACTGTGCGGTTCGCTCTGCATTTTCGTAAACAAGTAATACATATCTCTGCATATGATAAGAATGTTGTTTGTTTATTTGCCTGCGCTATTTTCTGCAATGGATACTCGATAACACAATGTTCTACTCTCATGCAGGGATCAAAGGATTAAAACGAGAAAAAACATCAGCCAGAAGGTTTGTTACGTGCTAGCTTCCGAGAATACCTTCTAAAATAAGTTCAGGTATATATATTTCAAGCGTCTTTTCAGAACTGAAACACACTGGTCTGAATTGCTATGTTCGGAACGGCCATGTATACTTAAGGAAAAGAGTAACGTAACTTGGGAATTTCCGCTATATGATGTATATACTGCACACTTAATTCTACCCAGAGAAATTCCTAGCTGTTTTGTAAAAAAAAAAAAGTTGCAGCTAGTTAGAGAGAAAACAAAACTGTGCTGTTGCAGACTTTTAAATAACAGTACACTATGTAACACGAAATTCGTAAATGTTGAAGTTTCAAAGAGCTATTTCAGTACTGGATTCAATGTAAAGAGATTGTAAATTTGTACATCCTAAGTTTGCTCACTTACTTGAGCCAAACGCGTATTCTATCACTAATGAAACGTTGAAGGAATAACATTTGGTGTATTATGTGTTATTTTAGGCATTTTTTCCGAAAGGAAAGGTTTAATGTGTGTACCATTCGATTAATAACAGCATATTATACATATAACAGAGCTACATATAAGTTTTTTGATCAATTGGGTATTTATTTAATTGGGTATTTCATGATTTCAACTGGGTAAAATAAAGACATTGTTTTGGGGTGGCATTCCACTAATATTGTATACATATAATTTAATAAAATCAACTTCCTTTACATTAGGCTTTATACAAGGTGACAGGGTGTTCTTTCAACAACCCATATATTGCTCAATTTGCATTGGTTGTTTTACCATTTGACAACTTCGATTACTTTATTGGTACGCATGCTTTTGATTTTAATTGGATATTTTGGCATTTCTAATTGAGTATTTAAGCAAATACCCTGCATATGTGGAGTTCTGCATAGGATATAAATATTCCTGAGTTTGTTTTTTTACTTAAGTATATAATCCGTGTATGTCATTATGTTGATTACGATGACGCATACAACACGTGTATGCCATTATGTTGATTGCGTTGACGCGCATACAACATGTGTATGTCATTATGCTGATTACGATGACGCGCATACAATACGTGTTTGTCATTATGTTGATTACGTTGATAAGCATACAACACGTGTATGTCATTATGCTGATTAAGATTACGCGCATACAACACGTTTATGTCATTATGTTGATTATGATGATGCGCATACAACACATGTATGTCATTATGCTGATTACGATGACGCGCATACGACACGTGTATGTCATTATGTTGATTACGATGACGCGCATACAACACGTGTATATCATTATGTTGATTCCGATGACGCGCATACATCACGTGTATATCATTATGTTGATTACTATGACGCATACAACACGTGTATGTCATTATGTTGATTGCGTTGACGCGCATACAACACGTGTATGTCATTATGCTGATTACGATGACGCGCATACAACACGTGTATGTCATTATGCTGATTACAATGACGCGCATACAACAAGTGTATATCATTATGTTGATAACTATGGCGCATACAACACGTGTATGTCATTATGTTGATTACGATGACGCGCATACAACTCGTGTATGTCATTATGCTGATTACGATGACGCACATATAACACGTGTACGTTATTATGTTGATTACGTTGACGAGCATACAACACGTGTATGTCATTATGTTGTTTACGATGACGCGCATACAACATGTGTATGTGTGTATTTCATTATGCTGATTACGATGACGCGCATACAATACGTTTATGTCATTATGTTGATTATGATGACGCGCATACAACACGTGTATGTCATTATGTTGATTACGTTGATGAGCATACAACACGTGTATGTCATTATGCTGATTAAGATGACGCGCATACAACACGTGTATGTCATTATGTTGATTACGTTGACGCGCATACAACACATGTATGTCATTATGCTGATTACGATGACGCGCATACAACACATGTATGTCATAATGCTGATTACGATGACGCGCATACAATACGTGTATGTCATTATGTTGTTTACGATGACGCGCATACAACACGTGTATGTCATTATGCTGATTACCATGACGCACATACAACACGTGTATGTCATTATGCTGATTACTATGACGCGCATACAACACGTGTATGTCATTATGTTGATTACGATGACGGACATACAACACGTGTATGTCATTATGCTGATTACGAAGACGCGCATGCAACACGTGTATGTCATTATGCAGATTACGATGACGCGTATACAACACATGTAAGTCATTATGCTGATTACTATGACGCATACAACACGTGTATGTCATTATTTTGATTACGATGACGCGATTACAACACGTGTATAATTTAAACAATATTTTATTCAAGTACTGAATGGGATTGGACAACAGGCAATGCCTATGTAAGACCTCTCCCGTATCAAGGTACATATAAACAATACATTCATATCAAACATAACATAAAATGTGGAATTGTAGTACAGTTTGCATATATTGGTTTGACAATTATCTTAGAATCTTTGAAACATGTGTACCGTGATTGTTTATTATTAACACGTTGTACTGTCAGAAAGAATTTAAGTGAGAAAAAAAAAAGAATAAATAGAAAGAAAATCATACTGGAAACCAATACAAAATATATATAAAAATGTACCGATTATTACAAAATATAATCTATGGTTTTAGTATGAGTTTCTGTAACCAATAGTTAATTTTGGAATTTAAGATAACTGAGAACAAAACAGACAAACAAAAAAATAAAAATTACAATAAAAATGAAGAAAGATGACAAAATATAATTTTTTTTTTTTTTTCTAGCATTGTGACAAAACATATCTGAAAATACAATAGTATATACATACATGTACACATTCATGCACATACCTATATACACATACATATACATACATACATGTACATACATCTATAATTCTACGAAAATCTCCTGGTACACTTGATGTATTTGTGGACGATAAGTACAATTTCTGAGTTCGTAGTATCGTCTAGATTGGAACTGCCATTCAGTATCAAGTCAATGTTGATATGCGTGACATCAACAAGATTGGCTAGGGTATCAAGTAATTCATTTCTGAATTGGTTATACAGTGGACAGTTGAAAAAGAAATGAGTATTGTCCTCACATGGACTGCCACATTTCGGACATACTGCTGAATCTGTCAAGAAGTGGTAAAATAAATGCTTATTTAGATTACTTGAGTTATTTCTTAATTGACAGTGGATGATGTTATAATTCCTATTTCCTATATTATAGTGATATGGACTGTTAGTCCTATGTTGTTTATGCTTAAGTTGTTAAACAGATGGTGCATTTTTAGCGTCTAAAGGTAAAGCATTCCACAATTTAATTGTACTCGGTAGAAAGCTGTTATAATATGATAATATGATGTTGTACGACAAACACGTGTATGTCATTATGCTGATTACGATGACGCACATACAACACGTGTACGTTATTATGTTGATTACGTTGACGAGCATACAACACGTGTATGTCATTATGTTGATTACGATGACTCGCATACAACACGTGTATGTGTATATGTCATTATTCTGATTACGATGACGCGCATACAACACGTGTATGTCATTATGCTGATTAAGATGACGCGCATACAACACGTGTATGTCATTATGTTGATTACGTTGTCGCGCATGCAACACATGTATGTCATTATGTTGATTACGATGACGCGCATACAACACGTGTATGTCATTATGATGATTACGATGACGCGCATACGACACGTGAATGTCATTATGTTGATTACGATGACGCGCATACAACACGTGTATATCATTATGCTGATTACGATGACGCGCATACAACACATGTATGTCATTATGTTGATTACGATGACGCGCATACAACACGTGTATGTCATTATTCTGATTACGATGACGCGCATACGACACGTGTATGTCATTATGTTGATTACGATGACGCGCATACAACACGTGTATATCATTATGCTGATTACGATGACGCGCATACAACACATGTATGTCATTATGTTGATTACGATGACGGTCATACAACACGTGTCTATCATTATGCTGATTACAATGACGCGCATACAACACGTGTATATCATTACGTTGATTACTATGACGCAAACAACACGTGTATGTCATTATGTTGATTGCGTTGGCGAGCATACAACACGTGTATGTCATTATGTTGATTACGATCACGCGCATACAACACGTGTATGTCATTATGCTGATTACGATGACGCGCATACAACACACGTATGTCATTATGCTGATTACGATGACGCGCATACAAAACGTGTATGTCATTTTGCTGATTCCGATGACACGCATACAACACGTGTATGTCATTAAGCTGATTACGATGACGCGCATACAACACGTGTATATCATTATGTTGATTACTATGACGCATACAACACGTGTATGTCATTATGTTGATTACGATGACGCGTATACAACACGTGTATGTCATTATGTTGATTACGATGACGCGCATACAACACGTGTATGTCATTATGCTGATTACGATGACGCACATACAACACGTGTATGTTATTATGTTGAATACGTTGACGAGCATACAACACGTGTATGTCATTATGTTGATTACGATGACGCGCATACAACACATGTAAATCATTATGTTGATACCGATGACGCGCATACAACACGTGTATGTCATTATGCTGATTACGATGACGCGTATACAACACATGTAAGTCATTATGTTGAATACGATGACGCGTATACAACACCTTTATGTCATTATGCTGATTACGATGACGCGCATACAACACGTGTACGTCATTATGTTGATGATTCTGGTATTGCACGATTTCTTTGTTTCATACATTTATCAAATATAAGCGTTATCGTTGAAATAAAGCTATATTCACGTTCTTTTATGAATCCAGATCCGCAATATCTACGGAATGAGACTATTGCAATAAAAATATCCTGGTTTATTTGACAGAAATATGATAGCGTAAATCAGATAAGGAAAACACACAACATTTGCACTTTTTTTCCTTCTTCAATTTGTTATCTCCCGCAAAGCAAGACTATAATTATGGGGTCCGTCTGTCAATCACACTCCTCGTTTCGAAACATTGTTCATAACTCTTTCTTCCACCGAATAAAGCATAAGGTAATGGCGATAAATATCGCTGATTTTTCTGTTTTGCTTTCTTGTTCAATCAAGAAACTGTCGAAGCAGAGGTCGAATGTAGTTTGAAAGCTATTTTATACGATTTTCTAAAACATAGAGCTGGTAACACACATTGAATAAGGTAACTTCTTAACCATTTTTATGAAGAAGAAACTTTGAAGAGACTTTATTTGCCTCGTCATAGGTCTATGGAGGTTCGCGGCCATCCTCCATAAACCTTACACATGCACATATAACAATATTGCAATAAGTCTAAAAAGACCCTTGAGCAAATCAATGAAATACATAAGCATTAAACTTTTTTTCGTGTCTCGATCATAGTGGAAAGTGTGAATATGTACGTACTTTTATCTAAAATGGTAAGGTAAATATTAAGATTAAATGTTGATCAATCAAACAAAAAATACCATTCTTCGATGATTCTAATTAGTAAGGTATTGTTGAAGTATCTGAGTAAAAAATCGCTTCTAGATACCTGTCTATCGATCATGTACCATTCTCTGCGAAATCAAAACAAGAGGAAATATATAATTCAAAAATGGTATATTTAAGTCAAAATGTAATGGTTTATTTGATAGTTCGAGGACCATGACATTGAAAGTTCAAAGTTAAAGAAACAACTTGTCGAATCTGAAACTTAACGATCATAAACGGTCAGTTTTAAGGTTCTACAGTATCTTCAAAAATGAATAAGCAGGTCACCTGGACCTAACTGGCGACCTACTTGTTGGTCTTGTTAGCTTTTCTGCACACGATGACACAATCTAGATCACTGACCTAAATATGAGACCACTGACCTACATTTGATGTCAAAATCTACTTTCGACGTGTTTGTTTTAACATAATTACATCTTAAAAAAACTGTTATGGTAGAAACATTGAACTTTAAAGTTATGATGACATTGCCATTCATGTGAATATCTCGTCAAACTTAAGATCCAAACTGGCGATTTTCAAGTATATATCTTTAACAATGAAGAATTATGTCGACACAAACTTACCTTATTTTCAAAAGAGGGACATTTTTTTTTACTTTGTAGGTTATATCAGCCAGAAAAAGTCAGAAAATAGGTAATTTACCTATTAACCTGGGATTATTGACCTAGTTTGAGGTCATTGACTTATGTCTGAGTTGACATACCTAATGTCGACATATTGGTTTAAATTTTAAAAATGTTTCACTGTGTAGAAGCATTTATTTTTTAATATAACATTGAGTTTATTTTCGATGACCTTACAACTGACAACATCTAAATTATAAGTCAAGGTAAAATGCTCAAGTAAGCGGGTGCGACGTTTTTAACCCAATGAAGGTAGCAATTCCGCTAAAGGTAACAAGCAAAATGTAATAACCTCCTTAAATTTAGCACTTTCGCTAAAGGTAACAAGTTAACCTCCATTAAGGTTGCAATTTTCAACTTTAAAGGTAACAACCTCCGGTAAAGGTATACCTCTTCTGTTAATTAAAAGTGACAACTGTCGACGCTGTAGCAGCTGTAGTATAACATTCAGGTAACAGTTGTTACCTTGGTTGTTACCTTTAAACATTATAGGGTTGTTACCTTTTTACGAAAGAAAGATGTGTCTGTACTGTTACCTTTAGCTATGTCGGCTGATTTCTGCCATGTCGTCTTTTCGTTATTTCGCCGCGAAAAGACGACAGAACGAAAAGACGACAAGAAAAAAAGACGCCAAATGCAGCGCGAAAAGACGACAGAACGAAAAAACGACAGAACGACAGAACGAAAAGACGACAGAACGCCACGCGAAAAGACGAAAAGACGACACTTCAGCCACAAAAAGACGCCTTGTTCTTTTTGTTATTTCGAGTGGCCTTCTATTAGGCCTTGTCGTATTTTCGCGAAGCGTCTTTTCGTTCTGTCGTTCTGTCGTTTTTTCGTTCTGCCTCTTTTCATTCTGTCGTCTTGTCGTTCTGTCGTCTTGTCGTCTTGTCGTTCTGTCGTCTTTTCGCCTTACGGTTGACATGCGCACTTCGGCACTGCGGGCATGTGCATGGCAAACAAGTGTAATGTGTAATCCCTGTGTTATTAAATGCGCATGTCAACCGGAAGGCGAAAAGACGACAGAACGACAAAACGACAAGACGACAGAACAACAAGACGACAGAACGAAATGACGACAGAACGAAAAGACGACAGAAAGACAGAACGAAAAGACGACAAATGCATCGCAAAAAGTCGACATAACGACAAGACGACAGAACAACAAGACGACAGAACTGTGTTATTAAATGCGCATGTCAACCGGAAGGCGAAAAGACGACAGAACGACAAAACGACAAGACGACAGAACAACAAGACGACAGAACGAAATGACGACAGAACGAAAAGACGACAGGAAGACAGAACGAAAAGACGACAAATGCATCGCAAAAAGTCGACATAACGACAAGACGACAGAACAACAAGACGACAGAACTGTGTTATTAAATGCGCATGTCAACCGGAAGGCGAAAAGACGACAGAACGACAAAACGACAAGACGACAGAACAACAAGACGACAGAACGAAATGACGACAGAACGAAAAGACGACAGAAAGACAGAACGAAAAGACGACAAATGCATCGCAAAAAGACGACACAACGACAAGACGACAGAACGACAAGACGACAGAACGACAAATGGCAGAAATCAGCCACCATATTTAGCGGAAGCTGTTACTTTTGCGGAGGCTGTTAGCGGAAGTGTTGCTTTTAACGGTGTAACATCGTAATCTATGCGGAGATATTACATCAAGGGGTTATATAAAGGTGTGACAGCTATTATAATACATATCAGAGGTTGCTCCCAATCACACGAGACTAATTAACGTTGATATTATTCATCAGGCTGCTACAACTACCAGCTATTGGAATTTAGAGTACGGTCACCATGACGGAGTCTGATGAATAAGTAATAGATAGAGTCTGGTCTCAGCTCGTTGGTTATTTAAACACTTCGATGGGCTACGCCCATCTCGGTAGCCCAGCTCGGTGTTTAAATAAGCCAACTCGCTGAGAACAGACTCTATCTATTACTTATTCATCAGGCTTGGTTCGCATGAGAATGAATTACAGGAAGGTAGCAGCTGTTTCGATCACAACTCGTGTTACATGACATTGATATACGACTAGTTGATAATAATACAAGTAATTGGAAAGTCTGACGTGCAAAACAAACGAGCATGTAACACTGTCAGTGTTATGTAAAATAAATATTCATAGCTACATTAATTTTCACAGCTTAACAGACACGCTAATTGTAATGAAAACAGATACATTCCAACGATTGCCAAAATGCTTACAGGCATCTAATGATGCGTATATTCATTAAAATGCGAGTACACGATCATCAAAGCCTGTCTACCAAAAAGTAAATAAAAGGTTCCATATTTGTTTCAAAATATTAGCGTTTACAGAATAGCCCGTTTTAAATATATATGCCATATGATTTTTTTTTAAATAAAGCAATAAATCTGGCACACTTTTTTTCACAACTTAACGAAATATCAGCACATTTGATTTCAGGACAAAACGTTCCCAGACAAAAATATACTCTGCCACTGAGTGAGCAGATAGCAATGTCTTAGTTCGCATTTTCATAGTATATGCGTGTGACTCGGGAATGTTAAAAACATCCAGTTTAAAACCTCCTTCAGGTCTGGATTTTTCTGTTATTAAATTCCGTGGTGGACAATGTCCGAATATTCAGAAACCTCTGTGGACAACTTTGCAGACGAATCAGATGGATTTACACTTAAAATACATCACCAGTAGACGATTATAAATCGGTCAAGATAATGCTTCATGTGCGACGTTTGCTTGTTTTCATGACAAACGTCTAGAACAGTCCTCCTAAACAATTTTTTTTTTGCCGATACACTGGTAAGGTTTCCGACTGGCTGAGACAGGAATGCCTGCTTTCCAAGATATACAGAAAGGCAGAAAGACAATACATTTATTAATAAACAAAGATAAACAAAGAGGGAAAAGTCATTATTATATCGACGAACTAAATTCGGATGGTCAGAAATACTTTAATAAAAAATAATAATTTCGGTCACGTGCTTCAAGTTTAAAAATTGTTTCCGCACAAACGGTCAATATGTTTGTATCTAGACACTTTCAAATTTGGATAACTTTCCATCTTTACTCAGCTAAACAAGATGGACGTGTCTATAGAAAGAAGTTATCCAAGGTAGACTTGGCCAAATATTGGCCGTGTTTATACTTGGCCGCTATCCAAAGACTGGAACAGTTCAGACTAGGCAACCGTTCAAAAAATTGGACCAGTTTAGACTAGGCAGTTATCCAAAGATTGGACCAGTTTAGAATGTTTAAACAAATTTATTTTACATCGATTGCGAAACAAGTTCTTGCAACTTAGATTAATCACTCTCGATGGCTTCCTGGGTAGAACCAGTACTAAGCAATGTGGATTAATTATCTTGCTCAAGGATAAATAACGTGGCCGAGACGGAGGATCGAACCCACGACCTCTCGATCAGGAGTTCGGAGCTCTACCAATGGACCACGCACTCCACCAGTTTAGAATAGGGAGCCGTCCTAATTTTTGAACGTTTAGACTAGGCAGTTAAAATAATACTCTAGATCAGTTTAGACTATGGAGTTATCTAAATATGGGATCAGTGTAGACTAGGCAGCCGTCCTAATACTGGATCAGTTTAGGCTATGGAGCTATCCAAAGATGGGATCAGTTTAGACTTGGTAGCCGTCCTAATACTGGATCAGTTTAGACTAAAAAGCTATCTAAAGATGGGACCAGACTTGGAAGCCCTCCAAAGATTTCAACTCGATGCATCCTTTCGAAACCGTTATATTTAGTTACCGATATTGTGTTTTGCTATTTTTTGACAACATGCATGCACTTATCAAGGTTACAAAACGCAATCCTAGAATTTTACAGACAGCGAACTGGTTTTATTTACCCGATTTTAGTTCTCTTATCGAACGAAATTCCTGCTATCTTATATAAATAATGTAAACACCATGTCGTTATTCACTTAGGTACGGAGAGATTGATATTATCGAAGAAACCTTTAAGATACAACAACTTAAATTGTTCCCGACATAAATAAGGAGTAATGCGACAGTTAGATTACTGGGTCTACACTGAACGGTCTATGATATTACATCTGTCTCTTTCCGGTCACATGGGGATGCCTACCACGAACCCTGTCACAACCGTTATGTCAATATCCATCTCGGTTATTGCGTGTCTGATAACAGTAGAAAGTCAACGGATTTCCATAAATGTAACGCAAACTATTCCGCAGGAATTTACAATATCTGGATGCTGAAAACTATTCGAGTCAATACCGCAGGATAATAGCATAATAGCTGTAATAAAGACAGCGTCTTTTTCAGAGGAATTTAATGATACACAATTGTATATACACTGAACGACGTTAAAAACGCAAAAGGGAAAATAATAAATTAAGATAACTGACATATTTCAATAGAAATTACATTTTAATTTCATCTATTCTATTTAACAATATCTACAGTTGATTTGCTGAACATTTTATTCAAATTGATCAACAATAAACTTGTTAAATTCAAAGCATAACAGTTAGACCGCCAAAAGCAAAAGTCACAAAACCAATACGCGGTATATCCCAATATGCGTAGGAGATGTCAGACGCGCATTGCCGCTAATGGTGGATATTGTGACTTTTGCTTTTGGGGGTAGTACTGTTATATTTCGAATTTAACAAGTTTATTGTTGATCAATTTTCAGAAATAAAACTGTAGATATGGTTAAATAAAATAGATGAAATTAAAATTTAATTTCTATTGAAATATGTCAGTTATCTTAGTTTATTTCCCTGTTGCGTTTTTAAAGTCGTTCAGTGTATATTCAATGCAATATGTCCTATACTCGGTAAAAAAAGTTTTGGACCAGGGTATATAAAGTCATATAAAAATAAAACTAGTTGACAAAATTTAAGTATCTTTTTTTAGTAACCAAGGTCTACCCTACCCGGTTAATTTGGTACCAGAAACTTTAAATTCCAAACAAGATTTGATTTTAAAAAAATATCGCGAACACACAAAGGGTCTGCAAAAAATGTTGCAAAGTCCATACAAAGTAACAGTTACGGACACATTCGAGTAACCAATAAAAAGATTATTATTTTTTTGCAAACTTTCATTGTAAACGATAATTATTGTTGATTGTTGATCTATTGTGTATTATCAACTGAGATAATAAGGGTTATGGTCGATTGTCATGGTTCAGCGATCATTGTACGGGTTCGAACACTGCGATGGTCCAAAACTTCTTTTACAGAGTATATTTTCCATCTGTTATCAGCGTAAACATTGGCTATCATTGGCTGATAAAAATGTACTACAAAAGTTATGTATTTTGTTTTCATTATTTGTGTTGATTTGTAAAAACAACAACAATTAATTAATCATATAACGCATAAATGTGAACTAATGTTAAATGAGGGCTTTATTATGTGTCTTAACGAAAACTCAAGAGAACGTATTCAATGTTAATCCAATGGAAATCATTCTGTTGATTTTCAATGAAAATCGAAATGCTGGGTTTTTGAACTGGTTAAATAATGGAAATGTTATTTTCTCCTTTCAGTATGCAAAATTAGTATATTGTGATTAAGATCACGCAAACATATCCATCAATAATACCTACCGCATATTTACATTGAAAATAAAAGGAAATTGGGCGTATTGCGTTATACGTTTTGTTGAGTATATATATACTGAAAACATAAAGTTTAGCAAGCCCTTATGCACATCTAGCTTAAATAAATGTAATGCTATTTTACATTGTGAAGTACTTTAAATCATCGGCATGACTTAGGTTGATCTTATTTTTCACTTACTTTTTGTATTCCAGTGTAAGTATCAGAGTTATCTCCCATTTAGTTAAAACATACTAAAGAGCAAGATTAAACATTACAAAATAACGGTTATGAGTCTCAAGTTATAAAATCGACACTTTCCTTGCCATTATAAAGATATAGGGAACCAAAGTTTACCATTTGTGAAATTACCTCCCTTTACATTTTCTACACATCTGGTCAACGGGATTTATATGTTTGTTTACTTGCTAAACTTATGTGTATCAGTATATTTACAAGCAAAGTTTTACGCAAGCGTAACATAGCTGCCGAGAGGAAATAGCATATATCTGGGTAGGGACTGGAAACGAAGTTTAACATAATAATATATCAAGTCGCGGGTGTTAAAACAATATTAAAAAAAATAATGTTGACGTAAACACGCCACGACCGTTTTCTTTCTTTACCAGACAAATTCTTCCCGAGTTGTACCATAAGTTATTCCTACCAAACATTTTGAATCAAGGTGGGCGATCTCGCTTCTCTCTGTTCAAATACCTTGATTTGCCTTACATACTGATTAACACGACGTGCTAGAAGTACACATCAGCACAGAAATACAGGTGTTCACATGTAAGGGATGCGTGTGCATTACAACAGAGATAAACGTCTCACTGCTACCATGTGCAATTATAAGATTGCGTTATCAAAGTGAAAAACTCAAAGAAACTGTTCATTGCTACCTTACCATTACATGTACAATTTTGAAAAACATATTTACGAGAATACCTCATTATAGATGGGTATTATTCCATAAAAAGGTATAAGTTCATTAAAATACAGATTTGCACTAATTCCATTCCAATACTTGCGGTTTCATTCAGTTTCACTTACGATTTCATTATGCTCCGTAAAAAATCCCGGACGTGAAGATCCCGGAAATATTGCCGCGTTATACACTTTAATTGACTGCTCTACGAAAACGTCATTTGAGGCAATAAAACGGCTAGCTTTGAACATTGAAAAATATGTGTTTATACCATTCAAGTTTTTTAGACGGGTTCCCTAGGAATTGAAGTTGTAATGCATGCTTATTGTCGGCTACATGATTCACAGTCTGTTAACCAAAGACATATTCTAAAGCCATATAAGAGTCAACTGCCTTCGGCAGCTGAATAAATAACTCCGTAGTTCAAATTTACCGGCATGCACGATGATTTGCTAAGATCATACTACACCAATTCATTTTCCATAGACGTACATTATAGCTCTAAGCTCTGTACTGAGTTCCCTAATATAAGAAGGTATATTTTTGCTTACTTGCTTTGAAAGATTTATCTTAGTTTCATCAAAAAAACATACACAAACCATGCATTGAGTATGTTTTGAAAAAGCTGTTTGGGTCGGATGGTGCTGACCCACCTACTTGCATTTAGAAACATGAGGAAAAGTAAAATATACTTCTTTCTTTTGATTATGCAACAAATTATGAATACATTGCACAAATGCATGATTTAACCTTTATAAGTACTCTTCAAAAGTTGAATTTTATTTTTTTAGCAAGATTTTTTGGTTTCTATTCCTTAATTAATTCAAAAGAGATTCTGTGTAATAGCTCCGAATTTACACTGGAACTTTTTTCCTGCCCACTGATTGGTTGGTAATTGGTGTAGTCTGATCTAAACGCACAACAACCAAGAGGAAAGTACGGTGGATCTATAGCCCCCGGTATCTGCATGCGAAAGTACCCTTGTACGTCCCCACGCAATTTATTGACGAACCATGTAGGATTGCCTTCATCTTTGGTGGTCTTTAATATGTATGTATGTTTGCTAAGGATCATATTTCTCCCGCCACATGATCAAGACACCAACACCGGTACTGTACGATAAGAGTCTAGACTGTTGGTATGTAGTTGCTCACATATCTATACTGAACAAAGGAAGAAACGTCCGACTTTTTTGCTGGTATTTCCATAGGCCAGTTTTTGAGGGCGTATAAAAGCTTAAACAGCGTTTTAATAAATCAATGTCTGATGTTTGCAAGCACTATTAAGTGAGTACTAAATATCCCATTAAACGGTTTCAAATTTGCGAAGCTTTAATCTTTTATGGATGATATGGAAATGGTAAAGGGAGGTAATTTGATGAGTGTTGATAATCAAAAGCTGCCATCTCCACAATCTGTGTTATAATTTGTGTGATGTTTTGGTAAGGAACATATAGAGAGTATTGTCTCGGACAATTTTCTGTAATTTTTGCAGATTTAATTTGTTTTTGTGTTCAACATGCACGTTTTAAGAAAAAAGGGATTAACTCTCTTGTGTACTGAACTTTTCAAAAACATCTTTGTTTGGACTATTGTTGGCGGTCTATCTAATTATTCTTCAAACATCATTAGTTTTTTCCTGTTTAGCTGTCTAAACAATCAGCATCAACATCATCGGACGTTTCGTTTTTTGTTCAGTATATATAGTTATACTCTGACAATGAAAATGGCTGAAACGTAAACTTGAAAATCATATATTTCATTTTTGATGGTAAATCAATTTAAACCTGCAATGAAAATGTACTTGTTCAATCAGATGATACGCATTATAATAAATCAAAAGACGGGACATCAGGAGAGACCATCACTTATTCATATGTCATTAATGTACATATTGTTCGAGGCGCTTTTTCAGCTAAAGTATTTTCAACATTTAAATGAGCAATTTTAATAATAAGTTCATAAATAATGTACCGATGGAACTGGAATTATTAGTGGTAAATAAAAATAAATTAGTTTTGGAAATCGGTAGAGATATAAATATTTTACAGCCAAAATGCTTTTTAGGTGGGGATATTTCAATGTAAATTCCGTTTTGCTGGGACAGCGGAAAATTAAAAAGGTAGAGAGATATTTCTCAACAAACAAGATATCTCTAAGAAAACATATATCTCTTTAACAACAGATATATCACTCTAAGAAAAGAGATATCTCTCTAAGTTACAGAGATATCTTGTTTTTAAATAAATACTTCTTCCGCTTTTCATAGCAATCAGATGTAAACTTATCTTTCCGCGTGTGCTAGACTCCTTCAAAACGGGTCGGACGGGTGACCAATCGATGAGGCGCTGTCGGCAGAACGGGTCCGTACCCGGCGCGCACAGTTTCGACAGTGATGTGCAACGTACACAATATTCAGTTGAATTGCGTTTATATTTACTGAGACATGATCATTCTTGCACGTTTGTAGGTTTGAAAAAGGATACAACTCTGTATTTACAGAGTTAGGGTTCTTAGCCTACCAATGTTACATATATGTCAATACAATTGAATTGAATTGAATGTTGTTTAACGGCTCATCAACACAGTATAGGTTATTTAGAGCCGCCCCAGAGAGAGGGGAAGGACACATAGGAATCCGGGAACCGTGCACTACTCTTATATTAATTCCTATGGTTCTTTTACGTGCTCGGAGGATAGACCGATTCACGGGACCGCCCGGTGTACGTCCCCATCCGACGGACGAGGCTAAGGGAACGTGTCTTGCCCAAGGACACACCGACAAAACTGAGTGGCACCACGGAGGATTGAACCCTGGGCCTCCGGTTACAAATCCGCCGCGCTACCGACTGCGCCACGCCAGCCCTATGTCACTACAAACATGCAAGCGTCTGCTTAAGTTTCAATTGATTGTCTTTAACAGTTACTGAGATATGAAATGTAGTACGAGGGTCATTCAATAAGTTCTGTCACTAACGCGTTTTAACAATTATATGCTCTTTGTGAGTGTTGATGTTTGGTACCAAATGAAAGAGAGTTTCAATACCATTCCATTGATGGTAAAATAAATGCTGTATCTTTTGTGTGACGAAAGTTATGGAACATTTAATACACATCACTTATACATACTGAGGCATTTTCGTCCTGACTTTTTTCAGGTATATTAATTGTTACTTTTTTAAATGCCTGTTTCTCTTTAAGTACTTGTCGGAGACCTTTGAAATTTCTCATACATTACCAGTTATATCTGTGCATTACAAGATTCAGAATTTAAGCATGGTAGATGAAAAGGCATTGTCTTAGAAATTAACATTTTAAGCTAACGTGTAAAATTAATTTAATGATAAATGGACATTAAATGGAAGGGCAGTCTTCTGAAATAGCGCTTTTGGATGATCAATATTTCACTAAACATTGTACAAAATTCTACAATAATGTGTTGAATATAAAATTTAAACACTGAAGGACTAGGATTTGTAAAAAAATATGAAAACATATTAATACTATGAGAATAATTACGACATTTAAAAGATATTATAACATTTCCGTAAACAAAATGAAGAAAATCAGTGTTATTTCTGCTAAAATTAAGGGATATGCATTCACTCATATCTGGTTTGCAGCAAGACCTTTCCGAATTCTCGACAATCCTTTTCATGGATTAAGGGCGAATAACAACAGATGGCGTACAAACAAAAATTAAAAGTAAAGAATTATTCAAATAATTTTTACAACGTTTTGTAACAAGGACATTTTCAGAGATGCCAGTATCCAAAAGGTGTGGTAGGGGGAGGTAATTCAGGGGTATAAATAACCGGAACATTTTCATTTTTGTTGTGGAATTTAAGAGAGCGAACCCAGTAGTACTATAAATACACTACTTTATCTCAGTGTAATATCCAGTTCAAAGGATATATGCCTAGTGACAGAACTTTTTGAAGCACCCTCGTACCACGGGACGTACGGGGCGTATGGACAGACGAACGCACGGACATGATCAAATCCATATGCACCCAGTCCTCTCACTCACGAATGGGGCATAATACTCATTCTGAGTAAGTTTTAATGAGAATCGACGCGGAATTTTGTCACCTGGCCTGTTCACAAGCAAATAATGGACTGAAGATCGGATCCATTGGAGCTCTATGCGACTGGTAGCTCTATACGGTCTAACAAGGCTGTCCAGAGCTTGCGATGACTAGATCGCGTGATGGAGGAAAATGTTTGTAAAGCAGTGTAAATAAACGAACATGTACATTGTAGTAAGAGAAATAAGTTGGAAAATAGTACATAATACACATAATCAATCACTACAGCACACAACATACAGCATTACTTGAACAAAGAGGCATAAGGTACATTTGAAATCACTTCTGTTTGGAAACAAAATGCCAACATAGAAAAAAATATCTAATAATTTTTGCAAATTATTGGAAAAATAATCTTTGCAAATTATTGGAAAACTCATGTGATGGCAAATCCTAATATACTCTGTCGTTTGTGCAGAAACGTAGCAAGCGCTTGAAAGCGATGGTACGTTTTGCACCAGCAGGACAATAGATCTACAATGAAAGGAGTTTATATCGGACACAAACAATGTTTTCATGATGGGACACTGTTTCGACGAATTTGTATACTCGACATTTTAAAAATCGATTTTAAGGTTAGACAGCTCATCTTATTGAAAAACGTGGCCAAAATTGCAATTGTGCAGTTTTCCGTGATCTATTAAGTTATACCAGTCACGAACTGATCCGGAGTTTTTCGGATATTATTAGACGAAAGTAGCCGACATGAAGATGACGTCATGCCTGTAGTACAAAATAGCATGGTGGTAAAATCCGTACCAAACAATGTACGCCCAAGAGAGAAAGACGATATCTGAATCAAGCTAATACTGGTTAATAAATCATTATCTAATCTAACGGACGACGGACGTACGACGACGGACAACGCGCTCTCCCATAAACATGCTTGGCTTTTGTCCAGTAGAGCTCCACCCAATCTACAATGACGACAAAACACTGGTAAGGAGTATCGTCACATTTTGCATAATTGCATTTAAAGTATGTTCTTGACATGATTTTCTCTTATTTGGTAAGTGAGGTAGTATGAAAACAACTGGGTATTCCTTGCAATGTACGTATTTACCTTTAAAAGGACTCGATGTAATATTGGGTCGTTTACGTATAGTATCGATACAATATAATCCACTGTTAAAAATATGCAAAGTCACTTTGTTTAATATTATAATAATTATTAATATTAATGATTAAACACATGCAAGTCATGTAGAAAAACTAACGGGATGTCTTGAGGTTTAAACATTCAAGATTGCCGTGTGTCCCTTTAACTTAATAGCCATGAAAATTGTTTTGCTTTCAAAATAAATTTAGATGAAAACAAATCAAGATTGCAGATTTAAGCTGCCTGTTTGATTTCCTGGCAATCCTAAATATTGTTTCAACAGTCCTAACACGATATTGTCTCGAACCGACGACGTTATCACGAACTGGAGTGTGCTGCTTGGAAACACATACTAGATTAATAAATGAAACTGTAAAATGACACTTCAATTCAAATCAAATTATTTTAAAACCAACAACCACTTCATTATGACAAAAATCAATTTAGAGACGGAACTATCTTGATCTGCAAATCACGAATACGGTTCTAAAACATTAACTTTGCCACTGCAACATTAAAAAACATAAACTTGGTGAAACATATTCACAACTCTGAAACCATTAGGGATATGTTATGACCTTTTTAACGTATTCATTGCGGAACAAACAGTTTCCGCTACAGTATGATTTAAACAAAAACAAAAACAAATCTTCTGAAAACAACTTCTGAAAACAATACGGCTTTCAGTGGGTTTTTGTAATCACATTGTAAGAACATATTTTACCAAGTGATTGTCTGTGTTATTGTGATACGAGTAAATAAAGCAATACGTCTCTATTTTCGGAAAATTCCCTTAAGTATTTGCAATATCTAGATTTATTTTGATGCATTTCTTCTTTGAAATTTTGTTTGATATATATATAAACTGTTGATAGGAAGTTAAATGAAAGCTTTCCGACAACACAAATCTCGCGTGACTTGAAAACGACATACTCACTTGAACAAGCTCTTGTTGATACATTACCGCTTAAAGCTACACAGTCCCTATTGTAATAACTCATGAATATGAATGAGTCACGTTTGAAGTAGTTTCAAATCGACGAACAGCCCAAAGTCGGTATATAAGGCAGAAACAGGCTAACGTTTTTTCTGTAAAATATATTGTTAGCTGTGTAAAGGTACGGTGTGAACTGGTCGATGTCTATACAGTAAATTATTTCCTGCGCTACATTTGCCCGCTTAAGTACTCGATTTCGACAAGAACTGGTGACCATGAAGTTACACAAATAAGGACACGACTACAAAGAAGAAATCGATTGATAGAGACTGTGACTGTCAACATCCTAACACGCACGGGAGTCAGTCGGCTGTCAGTAGACACAACACGGGAGCCCCAATCAACAGTCAGTCAGCAGCCTAACACGGTAGCCAGTCGATTGCCAGCTGTCTAAACAGGGAGCCAGTCAAATTTCAGCAGCCTAACAAAGGAGCCAGCCCACTGTCAGCAGCCACAACACGAGATCCAGATCACTGTCAGCAGTCAAAACACGGGAGGCAGTCCTAGGAGCTAGTTCACTGTCAGCACCCACAACATGGGTACCAGTTCACTGTCAGCCAGCAGCCACAACACGGGAGCCAGTCCACTGTCAGCAGCCACAACACGGGAGCCAGTCCACTGTCAGTAGCCACAAATACGGTAGTCAGTCCAGTCAGCAACCGCAACACGAGAGCCAGTCAACTGTCAGTAGCCCAAACACGGCAGCCAGTCCACTGTCACTAGCTACAACAATGATAACCAGTCCACTAACAGCAGGCACAACACCGGTGCCAGTCAGCTAATAGTAGTCCAAACTACGATAGCCAGTCGACTGTTGCAGTCAAAATACTAAGTCAGTTGACTGCCAGTAGCCAAATTACGGGGAAAACAAGTTTTTTAATTGCTTTGTAGAGACAAGAACGCTTTAAGGACGAATTCTTTGATGTAAAGTTAAAATGGTATTTCAAACACCATAACACAGTCCGTAAAATTCAAAATTAAAAGCTGTACACCAATTATAATTGACAAACAATCGAGCGAACCATATATAATTCGACCATATCACAATTCGAATAGAAATGAGTTCAATTATGACACAGGGTTTGTTTCATTTGCTACCTCGAAATCCTCGAACTTGTCCAGTACATATACGATATTTTGTAAACGACCTAAGGTACTTGTAAACAGGTAGAAGGGTGACTCAGACTGTCTTAGAGGTGAAAAGAAAACGAGGTAGGTGGTAAAAAGACACGTCTTAAAGCCACCATCAGGCACATTTTACAGCAGATGTACATAGTTTCAAATCAAAGTCAATTACGATAAAGGTATATATGTAACTTAGATACGTTGCGAATCCGAGCTCTATAACCCTCCCCACCCAGGGGAATTTTGCACACCCTATTTTTCTGAAAGCCCATTATGTGTAGAGCATTTTGTGGTGACTGGGGCTTTATCGTTTTACTGGGTGTAGAATATGTTACTTATACAATAATAATTAATTTTACTGCATTTTGACGACTAAACATCTATGGAAGAAAGGGTTTGTATATTAAATTGTCTTCATTATTCATGCCTATTATAATACAAAAGATGGTTTTACTTACTTTTTATACCTTGGATACCTGTATTACTAAGCCTACGTTACCGTAATTTACGTTACCTTGTTTTATTAAGTTTATTAACGTAAGACATTAAGAACATTAATGATGTTACATCAGAAAATTATTCCAAGCCTTACAGATATCACCCACATACGTGCCCATGATGTCAATAATGTTTGGTTCTTGTAATGTCCGTTACATTGTGTGTTTTTAAATCATTTTATATTTTCCGCATGTTAAAAGAAATTAGAACAAATCATCCAATACACTATTAAGGTTTTATTGCAACATTCCTTTAGACATAATTATATTGTAACAACTCATTTTGAACATTATTTATGCTTTTTAAACTACACAATTTTAACATTATTAAGCCTACGTTAACGTAATTTACGTTACCTTGTTGAATGAAGGTGTTTGATTCAAGAAATTAAGAAAATACGTACTTTATATCCGAAAATTATTTTAAACATCTTAGTTATAACAGACATACGTATCCATGATGTGAACAATGTCTTTTATTGTCCGTTACATTGTGTCTTTTTAAAAATAATTAATAATAGTGTTCCGTGTGTTACCAGAAATCTAAAAAAATCGGCCAAATAGCTTATAAAGATGTTAATACAATATTCCTCTAAACATCATCGATGGTAACAACAATGTCCGAACAAACATGAAATTATGTCAAGCTAGTATGTGTTACCTCATGTATTAAACGTTACGTACGTTACCAGTAACGTGTGGATCATATTATTTAAATACCATATATTAGTATCAAATGAAAACATGTATATGTATCTTTATTTTCCTTTATATATTGTTTATACTTAGGCAAACATTGAATGAAATGAAGTTTGTATATAATTTACACGACTCTTCAGTATTTTTTACGTTACCAAATTCAAGGAAAAATAGCAAACTATATGCACAATTTTAACTGCTAATGTATTCATATATTAATCAAATGTAACAAATTAAGCAACTTCAACATATTCACAAAATGAATTGAACTTTACTTAGGTTAATAACAATTATAAAAATGACATATGGTTGTATTACTGAAACAAATTTTGTAAACAGGATCAGTATGTCTGTGTCAGGAGAATACACCACGATTGCTTTTGATGTTGGTGAGAATTGATTTATTCTGATGTCTGCTTTCTCCTTGGATGAAACAGATCTTTTTGACCATTAGCAAAGACAAATATGCCATCTGCAATGGTAAGCCGGGGAAATTTTTTCCCAGACAGAGTATGTTTCATGTTCTTAGAGGTTTGGCGCATATCTGTCCGTTTTCCACCGGCCGAAAATGCGATTAATGAATTGTGTCGTATTGTCGCGATTACTCATGTAACTCTTCAAATCACAATAAGTCTTCGTTTTCGGCCCTGACAACAAGAACGTTGGGGTCTCACCTTGCCACTTTCACACAACTACTTGATAGATCTAGGAACGTAAGTGTCTGTCAAAAAGTCGACTCAAGGTGCTTTGGTAAGTATGTCAAACACCATCTCTGCCAAATCGTCAAACGTACCAGGAACTGAGGGCTGATTGTGAGGTGTTGCGTTACCGTCACACACATACACATATTCAGTAGGTCGCTGTGTAGCTGGCTCAACTTATACTTCTAAAGAGTGGAGCAGTTTGGCTTTGTCAGTTCTAACTGAATTGCCATCAGTTGTTGCAAGGGACCATGGTACTGATCCTAGAGGATATGATAGGTTCAACTTAAGATCTGTCTTATACCTGATTAATAAGGGAACCAATTAACCAAATATAGTGTGTTATAGATCGGGTCGGCGTGTCAATTAACAAGTCTTTGACAAATATGTCATGGTCTTCTCAGCCTGATGCTGTAATAGATCATCATCTACATCTATCTATGCAGAAATACGGACGATCGGAGGTATAGCTCATAGTTATTGATATCAACTCGGAATGTAGTTCCAATGATCATACTCAAAGAACACTGGACAAAGGAGTTAGATTGAAGATAAATGCATGTCAAAGTCATTTTCCTTTGTGTTTGTCTTTGATAAGAGTTAGTATTATTAGTATTGTGATGTCCAAATACTAGTAACCAGAATAAGGCAAGACTTACTTACATTGGATGGGAACAAAATATTATTATTCTTTGTGGTTTGTCTCAAAAGTAGGATACATTGTATGGGAAGATGCCATAACATTGTCAATAACGGATAAGCTCCCAGTAGTTTATTGTGCAATTACTATTTTTCTGATTTATGAGCCATTTTAAAATATGTTTTTATTATATATTTTATTTTTAGACATTATATTTATTTATTTACTTATACTAATGAACTATATTACTTTTTTTTAAAAAAGGAAAATCATAGAAAAAAATAATCATAGTACAATACTAGCACCTTTATTTCTGGATACGTCCAATATTACATGTAACTTTAAATGGTAACGTAATGTTCCTGTTTATTTTACATATCGTATCATCTATATATGCACACACATTTTATTTATTTATTCATTCTTTTATATATTCATTTAATGAGTAAGATTTTATTATTAAAATAGTCACTGTTTTAGTAAAGAACTAGAGCCCTTATTTCTGGAAACATTTAATATGTATGACAAATAACTTTAAATGGTAACGTAAATTTCTTCACAGTGTCACGTAACGTAAACTACATTGTCTTTTAGAAATTTGTTTTCTTCGTTAGATTTTGGTTTTTAACGCGTTTGATAAATAAAATAAAATATACATACCGTTTTGTTGCATATAAACAATTTTTGAGTATTACATTTTCAAAACATGATAATGGTAACGTATTTCAAATGATTGTCACGCCGTTATATCCCCAGTCTCATTTGGAAAACATAATTAATTTGTAGCAAAAGCATACCCTTTCAGGACAATATATCCTTCAAAATTCCCCCAGAGTGGGGATGGTCTCTTTTGGTAACTTACAATCTAGTTATTATTAACTGTATTTATGATTTTTTGGTAACGAACAGGGTGTACGTAAACTGCAGTATATTTTCATATTTGCATTATGTTGAAAAGACTGTCTAAATTGAACAATTCATAAATAACATAAATATAGGTAGTATTGGTTGTTCATTTGCACATGTTTTACTCATATTCGAATTTATTGAAGGTGTTCTGGAATTGTTATGGTAACGTAATTGTCACGTGTGTTACACACAAACACCCCAACGCTCAGATTACACACATGTCTCATTTTGAAGTATTTTGTATGAACTTTCTGAAAACCATACCCTACAAAATTCCCCCTGGGGTGTGGGGTGGGGGGAGGGGGGATGGGTAGGGTTGGGGGTCTATAACCACTATTAATTCATTTTACTCATATTCAAAATAGGTATTGTATGTACCCGTGAATATAGCTATACTATTTATTGGTGAATATGTATAAATGTGTGACATTAACATGACCAGGGTTTGAGAAAAAACGGTTTTCTACTGACATTTGACGGTTTAGTTTCTTTAAAGAAGTAGCGAAAATGACCCCCAAAAAGTAGAAAATTCAGACCCACATGTCAGCTATCGTGTATGACACATACAACATATCAATGTTTCATGACTGAAATGTTTGTTCGATAAATTTAGGCCACCGGTTATGCCGTGCAATTCAATGTCTAAAAGCATATCTCTCTCTAATCAAGTTCGTTTACACCTGGCGGCAAGCAAAGCCAGATTTTCTGTCTGAAATATTTCATATTGCAGTACACCAATTACAATGCAATCCTATTTTAACCACAAGAGAATACTTTTTCATTTTATATTTATAAGCAACCGTTGTTTATTATGTAATTTAGCGAAGTGTGTTTCAATTCTGAAATGTGATACATGGCAGTTAATCAGTTAGAATCAAACAATTCCCATGATATCCACTGAAAATATCTATTCGAATACACCTAACTACACATTTCCCCCCAGAAAGTTCCTACCTTGCATCCGATCATTTATTTGTTTTGCAGTTAGACACACAACAAAAAATCAGCTTGCATTGGCACCATATATCAATTTTTATTTTAACGAGTAATATCGCATTTAGCTTATGGTCATTTAAAAAAAGATAGCTCCATTATAACAGGGAGACGCAAGTAATACATTTTGTCTTTAATAAACTGACTTATCTTTACTCTTTTCTCTCTTTCCCTCACTTTCAAAGAATGTTTTTAATTTACAAGCCTTAAGCCTATTTGTTGCTTTATTTCGTTTAAACATATTTCATTCTTCTTATATATATATATACTTATTATATACTCGTTGACGGGCATTTGTTGATTTACATGTACAGTTTATATTACTACCATATCATTCCCTTATTTGTAAATAGTTTTATCTTTATATATTTACATTCATTTTTAATTACTATTTCATTTCATCATCTTTCATCAGTTTTTGCCTACAATATGACCTATTTATTTGTCGACGTGCCACGAAACACCATTCATTCATTCATTCATTCATTCATTCATTCATTCATTCATTCATTCATTCATTCATTCATTCATTCATTTATTCATTCATTCATTCATTCATTCATTCATTCATTTATTTTTCAAAAGTTTACAACACTACATATGCAATTGTACAAAACATAGTTTTATGAGGCCCTTGCTAGAGAAATGCCAATGATTTAATAAAGCTCCACTACAAGAAAATCGACCGTCATATATAACCTTATATGCTGAAAATGACGTAAAACACCATACAAACAAACAAACAAATAATGAAGCCTAGTCACCTTGGAAACGTAAATATAATTGTTTCGTAATGAAAATCATCAATGTATATTATAAAATCATGTACTAAAAGTACTGACAACTGCTGGAGCATAATATATATGTCTATACTGGATATCATCAATTAAACATGATGATTAGGATTTTGAAAAGGCTGAATAAATACATAAACTCATTAGAATGCATTGGAAGTATTGTAGAAAAAAAATATGATAGGCATACTCAGGTAAAACTGACGCTAAGTGTAATCCCAAACAGCACATGTTGGCATAATATTAAAACATTTAATGAACTTTCAAAACAATCCATTCAAACAGTACGATGAGTAGAAACACTTGCTATGAGAAGTAGAAGAACTATTATTAGTCTCGTCATAGGTCTATTTTGGTCGAGTCCATCCCAAATAAACCTTACAAAGTACATACATATTATGCAATAATTCACATATGACTCTTGAGCAAAGTTGTTAAACAATTGTATAACAGTTATAATAATATATCAATGTCGTTATGGCAGTGTTAATATAAATATTACCTAGAATCGTGTTTATAAAATACAATGTTATATTAATATAACAATGTCACTCATGAAATGCGCTATTCTTTAGTAACATTAAAACAAGTGTTTTTAAGATATGCAAAATTACAATAATGTTCTCTCTGAATTATGACATACATGATACATTATAACTCTAAGTTGGAAGGAGCGTGTTAAAATAGAAACACAAACATATAGTTATTGGGAGTTTTCATAGATACTTTTTCTTTTTTCAAATCATTTAAATACATATGTGGCTAAGTTTCGCAGAATTGTTGCTTATTTTCTGACTGAAATAATTCTATAGTTTTGAACATGTTGCTGTTTTTGTCGATAAGTACGTTTTAAACAATGTAGATCTCATATCTTTGTATAATGTGCATTAAAATAAAAAATGAAATTCATCTCCAAGAGAACTGCAGAATTGACATTTTCTGTTTTCTCTTGGTATTTGTATGTGTATGCATACTTTTAAAGAAACAAAGGGCCTTACCTCAGTTAAGCAACATTTTACTTGCACACATCTTACCTTTACTCGATGTGCATATTTCGTTTTGAACATAGTGGCGGTATTTAGAAATACACAATTCCAATTATATGTACGCCCGTGACGGACAAGTCTACCCTTAAATTCCATCTCCCCATTTGGCAGTAATGACAAGTAAACCGTTCAGATAAGGGTCGTATATAATGGGAATACTGTGCTCTACAGGTTACAGTTTCGGAAACTAGTATAAGGATGTTCTTATATGTGAACCCCGTGTAGTGGTAAAATATTACCCCATGATCATCATTGTTAAAACTTTGCCTCTTATCCTTGTCATTGTTTGTGTTTCGATGCGTATTTTTGGTTGACTGTGGTGGTACTCCCATACTACATTTCCTGTTCCTGCTTTGCATCTACTTTTGGTAAAGTACCATGAGAAGATATAACATGCAGACTATCAGCGCTGTACATTTCATATTAATTATGTAGAAAAGATTCCAATGTACATTCTTATACATTATTTTTGAGAAACGGAAACCACCTGAAACATACTATAAATTAAGTAAAGGGCCTATGGATTATATTTTTAGTTTGTGTACATTTCTACGTATCGAAAATTCAAATTGCTAAAGTAATCAATTTAAATCGATGTACACGTTTGCATCCTCGCTCGGCAATTTCCGTCAAATTGAGAGAGAAAAAAACCTTGATAGGCAAAGGTGAGCGATGTTCGGAAGTAGCTCCAGTGAGTACTGATTTTCAAAAAACTCCTTGCATAAAATACGCGAGTGTAAAGGTATTGCACGTATAGAAATAGCACATTCGATTTATTATGCCATAGTGTCCATTCATAAAACTCCTTGTCTTTTAAATAATATTAATCACTTTTCGACTCTTCATTTGGATTCCTTTAAAAGAAGCAACATTTTAAATAACCGAGTTTTTGTCAGTTTCTTTTGTATACAAACTGTAAATATTATTTGATATGGTTCTCTATCAAATGTGTTTGAAAGGTGACCATTGACTCAAATGTGACACTGCCGTATGAGTCACAGTTTTACATGAACATTTTTAAATAATATGTTTTTATGAAACTACAAGAGCTCTAGTTCTAATACTTTGCAAGTAGCATTACATTCTAGTCCTCTAGTATGTTTGTTCAAATAGTGTCCTGGGTCATATACTTTACACAAAACCACAAGAGGTATGGCTTTCATGTATTGCAAGTAGCATTACGTGGTTTGAGTATTAACATTCATAGCCCATCCAACCCCTTCTCCAAGAAGTGAAAACGGGGTTAGCTGGGGTATGAAATAAAACCTTGATTTCGGCTTAAAACGTATGCATATTGTGAAATTAAAGCATTTAATAGGTACTGTTAAACAGGTTATTGCATTTCTGTCAGTAAAACATGTGTTTAAACGTGTTTCATTGTAGTAATATCCGTTATATATTCTGATATAAGCTTTTCCATCGCTTAATGGCATGAGCTTAACACCTTCTACCAAGTTTGTTCAAATAGTGACCCAGGGGTTAACATGAATATACCCTCTGCCTCCATGTTGTCTTATATGGATTATTGCATAAAATAATACGTGTTGCACTATTGAATAATTCGTAACTTACGTTTAGGCCAAACAAAATTAAAACTTCGTTTCCGCTAACGTCTTGAAAAAAAATAGGGTAGGTAGGTAGGCATAACTTTTTTTTTTATCTTTTTTTCCCCTACGCGATATAAAATAGTAGGACTTTAGGTTACTTTTTTATGTATTTCAATATAGGTTGTATTAAAACATACTTTATTGAATTTAATAAATGAATATATACAAGTTTAAAAAAGAGTTGTTGTCTCTTTTAATTTCACCCTAAAATAAACATCAAAATATTTAAAAAAAAAATCCATAACCTTTCGAACAAGTTCAATATTAAATGAGCTAGATCAGGCCCCAGTATCACCAAAAAAATTTGAGATTTAAATGACTCAAAATTTCTTTATCAAATAGCAACCAAAATAATAGATATTCTTTTACATTATATAGAAAATTAGGGCCTCCTCTGTCTATATTTTTCTTTTTGTCACCACTTTCTCCAAGTTAAAGAATTAGGAGCCTAGACTAGAATTTATTTAAAAGTAGGATTCCTGGAACTCCTTACACCTTAAATAATGAATAGAAATATACTTTATATCTGTATTTATACTTTTTTTTTTCTCTTTCCACCAACACGTATTTGTAAAGGACATGTTTTCTTATTCGATTATGTAAAAAAAATATCCGAAATTTTGTACCATCCGAACTACTATGACACCGCATTTTTACGGCCCGAACATTTCACAAACATTCAATCGAAATACCATCAATTACAAACTTTTTTCATGCATTAATGTGTTTTGAATGACAAAAATGTTATATCTTATCAAAGAGGAAAGAAAACACAACCCTAATAGCAGGATAATGTAGTTTTATGTCAATAATTGTCGATCTCAATTGTGACAAACTGCCGATACTAAGCCAGGCAAAATATTCAAACTTATTGTTTCAATGTGTGTATAACACATTTTAATTACTTTATTGCAAGTGTTTTCACAGTTCACAATACACATGGGAGTATTTTGTCTTGAGGATCTTGAGATCAAGTAAGATTTTGGGGATTTTTTTTTAAGACGGGCCCGACGGGCTCATTGTCTGTAAAATGAGACAGGCCCGGAATGGATTTCGAGGAGCCCCGGGCGTCGGGCTATCCTACTTTTCGAGCACTGAGCAGTAAGCTTGTTGCCATGTCGTTAAAATTAAGGACAAACTCGACAGATCTGACAACAATTGTTTCGAAAAAACATTGTCACCGTGTGGACACCTGCAAGATTTATATTATGCGGAAAGATAGAAAAGAGCAAAAACGATCGAACACATTTTTTGTTACAAAAACGGTGAAAAAAACTGTAGGGTCGGCGGAAAAAAATAGGGTCGGTCGGGTTAGCGGAAACAGAGAATTCATTTTGTTTGGCCTTAGCGCAAAACCGGACATTTTTTTGTGAGATATAGGGCTAATGATAAATGCAGTATATGAGAGATATATGCCTTGTGATTATTAGAGAAGATTTTTCGAGTTTCCCTTCTACGACTTTGTAAAATGTATAGTTTTTAACTATGTGAAAAATCATTTTCATTATGAAATATACTTAGATGTATTGCCATGCGATTTAAGAAGTTTAGTAAGTAGAATAAGGTTATCGTCACATTCTCTAAGCATTCAAGCAGGTCGGTATGGTATCAATAGGATTGAAAGAAATGAACGTTTTTGTCAATATTGTAATACTCAAGATATTGAAGATGAGTTTCATTTCATTCTAAAATGCCCATGTTACTCCGATATAAGGAGGAAATACATAGCTCAATATTATTGTAATAGACCAAGTATGTTTAAATTCATCGAATTATTGCAAACTGAAAACAAAATGATTCTTTTACAATTGGCTTTATATCTCGAATGTGCGATGTCACATAGAATATCTATAACGCATGTGTGAACACTTTATAGATCATCCTCTTTAGAGCTGATATAAATCATATACTTTGTATGTTACACGTGATTTAATTATGTATTTTGTAATTGTTGTATATATATTATGATGATATACTTAACGTACAAGTCAATAAAAGTATGTTCTGTTCTGTTCTGTTTTAACTACTTTCTGAGACGTTGACAGAGGTCAAATACCTGATAAAGGTAAAACGCCTGGTAAGATTGAGAACAAAAGATTTACGTTCGTGACAAACTATTGACTGACTATATTCACAGTGGATCACAGTGCGTATGCTTTTATGAAAGAGAATGTCAAACGTAATTGTCCAATTATTCTACAATTTATGACGAAGATTAACAGCTGTTCTGTTTTACTATAATTATTTCCGGGAGTTACATTCTTAACTGTACTACATCCGTACTACATTTGTGTTTTAAGGTTACATATAATTTAGGTGAGTAGTACGGTAGTCTAAACTGTCCGGGTTTAACTAATGCGTTCTTATTTTTTTAACTTAGGGGAAACAAAAGATCATCTCTAAAAGGGTTAAGCATACTATTAGGCTAGTTTCAATCATCATTTATCTACATTATGAACGATATACCGAACACGCCGGACACGACGAAGTGAGTAATAACGAGTGTCAGCTAAAATACATAATTTGTTTTGTTGGTTTGTTTGTATGGTGTTTTACGTCATTTTCAACACATGTAAGGTTACATATGACGGTCGATTTTTTTTGTAGTGGAGGCAGACCACCCACTTTTCCTGGGTAAAACCAGTACTGTACACCTCCCGCCATCCGTAAAAATCGACACTTCCTCACTTACAAGTCGAGTATTCGAGGATTCGAACCCGCAGCGGTGCGAAATTGTATTGCTTTTACATACATTTTCTGAACTTCTTTAAAAAGTCATAGTGTATCATTTCCAAAATGTTATCTCCTTTGAGAAACAGAAAATCAAATAAAAAAAAGTTCATGTAAGTTGTATTCCTTTTATAAAAATGTGTATGTGCATTCTGATTTGAATTAGAAAAGTTGGCAAATAAGCTAATTATACATTTGGTATATGAACGTCTTATTCTAAAAAATACCAAAAATAGTGTGTATATATTTGCGTTAACTAACGATGACTCAATTTAACGGATTTACCCGTTGAACATAATTAATACGGCATAACATGTGCCTAGTGCTGAGTTTCGAATCCAGGTATTCACTATTTAAATATGTCCGTAGTATTTGCCGTGTTAAACGGATAAATCCGTTAAAACGATTCATCATTGTTAAAGGCAGAACATTGCAATGCATAATATCGAATACTACTATGCTTTAAGGCTGATAGCATCTGACAACAGAGTAAACGCGCCATTGAAACCTGATTTCTGCAAAAGCTATCTCAATGATTTTTTGTATAAAATGCAACAGGTGTTCCGTTATTTTAGCGTGACGTAGCCATACGTGTACAGTATGAATGAACCCACATATTTTACTTCTTACTGAAACTTTAATTTTCTTACTGATACTATAATAAAAGCCATGCAAAACATAGGACTTTAGTAAAAGTGTATACCATTTCCATATATCTCAAAGCAGTTGTTCCTACATGGACGTACGTCCATGCGATGAACAAAATACCCCTTAGCGAGCACTCCTGTGGTATCATAACAGTATTAACCACTTTATAAAGGGGCAAGTAAATATGACCAATAATTGGCCATACACACCAGCAATACTCAGACATGCCATTTGTTTACTAAATCTATGTGAATTAACTTACATGCGTGTTAACGATCCATGGCGTATTCCAATATGCGTAAAAAACGGTGTAAAAGTACTTACTTATTTAGTTGTAATTGCGACTCAATCCTTCACCGAAGACATGCAACACGTGTACACGTATGTCAATTCCATAGACGAGAATCGAAGCCGAAGCCGTGTATTTTCGGGGTAAATGATAAAGTGACATATATTTGACAAGTAATAATGTTACAACGTTATTTGTAAACAAAGTCGATGATAAAAAATAAGGCAAATACCTTGGGAACATACTTTTATAGTTATCAAAAATCGTTCTCATTTCAATGAAAAGTGAGATAATTTTAAAATTACGAAATCTGGAAAGTTTTTGTTTGAGAATAACAACGTTTTGTGTAAACATTTAAGGGTTTTTAAACAATGACAGAATGGGCATTTCTTGTCAACCATTACGTGGTCTGTGTATTAGCTTTCATACCTCATCCAACCCCTTCTCCAAAAAGCGAAAACGGGGTTGGCTGGGGTATGACATAAAACCTTAATCTTAATTTTGGCTTAAAAAGCTTGCATATTGTAAAATTAAAACATTTAATAGGTACTTTTAAACAAGTTATCGCATTTTTTTCAGGAAAACTGTTTTTGAACATGTTTTATTGTCGAAATATCCGTTATAAAATCCTCCTAATATAAGCCTTCCCATCGCTTAATAGAATTAAGGCGGGTCCACGTAATGACAAACATTAAATTTGTTCAAAACAAAGTTTGTATAACGAATTAAGTTTTCTTTGGTGTATCACACAAGTAATGAACACTTCATAAACGAGTAAATATGAGAAATAATCGACCATAAAAACCAGCAATTCACAGACATAACATTTGTTTACTAAATCTATTTAACTTACATGCATGTTAAGATCCATGGCGTATTCCAATATGCGTAAAAAAGTATGTTGTGAAAGTACTTAATTATTAACTCATTGCAAATGCAGCTGAATCATTCGACGACATGCATTTATATGCAAGCTAATGTACGAATATAGTATAGTGGTTATTTGACTGAAGGCTGTCCCCAGTGTATTCCGATAAACTATACACATTCCCGCTCGATATTTTTCTCGTGTTTTGCCATCAATCTTATTCCTCAAAAAGGTTGAATGACTATATAATCTAAAAGTAAATAAAAGCAAAACAGCTACACTCTTAAAGGTGTTTTTTTGTTTATCTAATGTCTATGAATTCTTAAGAAATATTTAGACATTTATTTCGTGATCAGTGAAGTTTCGGCGATATTCCCAAGTTTGTTTGTATACCCCTTAAATGATGTTAAATAATGTATCGAATTAAATAAAACACTTTGTGCATTTTTATGTTTCTTATTACATTAAGATGTACACGTACTATCATCGCACGTATGAACAACACACCACTCATAAATAATGTTTAATTTTAACCTTTGCTCTCTAATGAATATAGGTGAAGTGTTTAATAGTGCAAATGTTATAATACCTAATGTAAACATAGCAAAGGGGAGACAAATAAGTACAATGAGCTAATCGAGAGCTTACCCGTATCTAATTCATTATCGATGAGCGATCGGACGCGCACCTTCGAATAAGGTCGCACAACCTTTGACCTTTGGAGCTAATAATGAGGCGTGTGGTCAGTAGAGTTAAAGTGCCATCGTGCTGAAATTACCAGTTATATTATGACAGTTCAAGGGTCACGACTCAGACAGTTTGGTATGAAATTGACCACTTCACTACATTAACTTTTCTGTGATATCATGTATATACATATCTTTACTCGAAGTAACACGAAGATATGCTGAAAATATAAGCACACCTACTTTAGTAATTGCAGATAATTGGTAAGTTACTTTTGATAAATCAAGTGACCCAACAGATCAAGCTTTATTAAAATTAGTCAATTCAAGAACTCGTTCGAGATCATAAGGATTATTTGTTGTCAAATTTACACACAAATCGGAAGAATATAAGGTGCACCCTAGAACCTGTTTAAACCCCCAGTGGCCTACTTTGCCACTGCCCGTTCCAAGGCGGTAGCCCTATTGTCAACCCTTTTGTGTTTGTGGTGTCTTTTGCATTTGTTATTGCTTTTGCCTTCTTGTTTGTCTGTTTGCGTTTTTCTTTATGTGTTGTGTGGTTGACTGTCCTCCTTGAATGCTACTTATATTTTGATATAGGCCACTTGAAGAACTCCGACAACTATCTTTTAAAAATATAGTCAGACCAACATTTGCTATTTTTCAAAAAGAAAATGGCCATATCATGTTTTAGTTACCTAGACATTTTCAAATATCTTATAGAAAAACTTCTTATGTCAGAATTAAGTGGTTTGCCAATATGGTAAGAATAATATATCCTTGGAACTGTTTTATGCGTATAAACTTGGAACTGTTTCTAAGTACCAACCCTTATTTTGCTTTTATTCTCTGAAATAGTACACGTTGAAAGACGGTTACCTAAACAAGACAGTGCATTGTCAATGACAGGGTAGTTGCGGACAATGCCAAACGTAGGTATAAAAATCGAACAGGAGTTGTAGCTTTCACAGAACACAGTCAAATAAAGAGTATGAATATGAATAGACAATGACAATACTAATGAGTAAACTATCGTACTCTATGTATCGTAGCCAATACATAATCGTCGACGCTTATATGCATACCCAATGCCAATAATTTTCCATGAAAACACAGCGGTCTCCTTATAGCGAAGAGATTAATTCATTATGCGAATGGTAAACATCACTAAAATAAACATTTACATCAAATTAATTGTTCAGCTTACAATGCGATACCTTATCAAAAGTTCCATTCTAAATGAAAGATCGCGTAAATCTAAATCTCAAGTGAGTTTAGGAAAGTGTACAACTACATGTCATGAACAAGACTTCCAAGAGGCTCGTCTCAAAGTTCCGCAACAACAGCAGCAGCAGCAAGAACAACAAAAGCAACAGTTTCCTTATATAATGTAATACTGTGACCAGTATGACCATTTGAACAAACAAAGTTGAAAAGCATACGCTTATGCTAAATGCACAATAGTAGACATTTACCTCTTTAAAAGAAATATAAAAAGATCGGACAGGGAAAGTAGCATTCAAGGAGGACAGTCAACCACAAAACACAGAAACAAACACGCAAACAGACAAACAAGAAGGCAAAAGCAATAATAAATGCAAACGACATCACAAACACAAAAGGGTTGACAATAGGGCTACCGCCTTGGAACGGTCAGTGGCAAAGTAGGCCACTGGGGGTTTAAACCGTTTCTAGGGTGCACCAAACCTCACACTTACCCTACTTCATCCCATTAAAACAGGACAGTGTAAATAAAGTTACAGAAAGGTTTTCAAAGAGTTTCCTAAATAACGCAATATAATAATGTTACCCAACAGGACGAGCCCAAACTTGATTTCCAGGGTCACCATTTGAGCAAATGTGGTAGAGGACATTAATATCATGCTGCATGTAAAGTTTTTGACCTCTAGCTCATGTAGTTTCTGCGAATAGGATCTTTATAAGGGTTTCCAATATGACTCTTTGCAAAACTGTGACCATCAGTTTATACTACATGTAAAATATAAGATGTCTAGCGATTGTAGTTTTAGAGATTATTTTGTTTTCCTCTATTGACCGATGTATTTATTTGACCCCAAATAGGACCCCAGGGTCACCATTTAAACGAGGGTGGTACCGGACTATAGGCTCATACTACATTTAAAATATAAGACCTCTAGCTTTTATAGTGTCGGGGAAACATACTTTTTTTTTTAAAGAAAACTGTTTTAAAAGGTGAGAATAAATCTATTAACAGAAAACAACTATCATGTTGTTACTGCTGACGTGAATGTTATGTTTGTTTATACTGTACTAAATCACATCGTATATATACATAATTAATCAGTGTAGACAGAAACGGTTGTCAATGTTAAATGTATCATTCAGATAATCTGATGACATCTGCCTGAGTATCTGGTGAAAGACTCAACATGAAATCTCGCGAACATTACGTGGTCCCGCCTTAATTCAATTAAGTGATGGGAAAGCTTATATTAGCAAGATTTTATAACGGATATTTTGACAGTAAAACACGTTTAAAATCATTGTTTACTAAAATAATGCGATAACATGTTTAAAATTACCTATTAAATGTTTTAATTTTGCAATATTCCAACTATCTATGCTAAAATTAAGGTTTTATTTCATACCCCAGCCTCTTGGAGAAGGGGTTGGATGGGGTATGAAAGTTAATACTCGGACCACGTAATGGCTTGGTGAAAACATCTTTTGGGAATGTAAGTGCTTCACAATTGTCTAAAATATGTTTTTATATTAATGTAGGCCAACAATGCAGTATATTCATGGTCAATAAAACGCACCATTAACTCCATATGTTTATGCATTTGGATTATTCGTAAACCATTTGGAATAAAACTGCCAATATTTTCTATTTTTTAAGTATTGAATCTTGACCCCTAACTTGTCTGACATTTTTATTGGCAGGCGTTTATGACAATCAGTTACGCAGTTATTTAACTTATCATTTAGCATTGTTTACTATGGATAATCATAAAAAAATGTTCCACTAAATTACAAGCTGCAATTAATCAGTTTCGGAATAAATTCCAGTTGGTTTTACTGACCTTTTTATTGTTAGACTTCTGACAGTAGTATGAAATGAATGAGCAAATGATTTCTTTGTGCGGTGTAACTGAAGAAACACGGAAATGTACATGCATTTCACAATCTGGAATGCACTAAATCCAGATATGCACGTAAACAATGTTAAATGTCGACTCGTTATATCATATATATATGTATATACATTTTTATTTAAATTTCAATCACCAGATTAACGGTGATCCATTTATTCACCCCGTAATAGATCTGTGACGGTCGGGGCGGGCTATCCCTCAACAAACCTTACATAACAAACATGTAATATGCATCAAATTAGTTTGTAAATAAAGTAATAGGAAATATAATCAAGTGAATAAATGCATATATTGTAATCGGAGACAATATAAATGAGGAGGTTTTCTTAGTCTTTACAATTATAGAAGTATATTTTGCAATGTACAATTTTAACAGGGAGTGAAAAATGCCCCACTGCAATCCAGAGGTATTTTAAAAACAATTTTGGTGGAAAATATAGCATGATTGCTATGTAAGGAATATATGGATGCTGTAAGATTGCAGTGAGCCTCTATACATTCTGGGGAAAAACAATAATAAATGTAAAGAATATTTTTTGTTTCAAAACCCAGTGTACATCCCACATTGTCAATACATACAGACTTATTTTACACAGATACTTTTAATGTTATAGTATCATAAATAAACATTGTTTCATGTTACGAAATCCATGCACTGCCTCTACTCCGAGGAGCTTTTTCTCAAATGTTGTTTTTGGAAAGAGAAAAAAAAACAATAAACCATCCTGTGTAATACATCTGTATATAAATCCATTATCAAAGGACAATGTTTCAGGATAGTTTTAAAGGATTAATATACACATTTTCCAAAATTATTATTTGTTTTAAATTAACACAAGAAGGTTGATTAAGAAAGACCAAGATATAAGCAAGGGTATGTTAGTTCTGATTAGTAAGCTAAGCTTTGCATGTCCCAACATTACGTGGTCCGATTATTAACTTTCATACCACGAGCAACCCTTTCTCCAAGAAGCGAAAACGGGGTTGGCTGGGCTATGAAATAAAACCTTCATCTCGGCTTAACAAGTTTTTACTGATGATATTGCAAAATTAAAAGATTTAATAGATGATTTTAAACAGGTTATCGCATTTTTTCAGTAAAAATACTTCTAAACATGTTTTATTGTCGAATTATTCGTTATAAAATCCTGCTAATATAAGCTTTCCCATCGCTTGATGGAATTAAGGTGGGACGTACCGCGTAATGGAATGAAAACATTAAGTTTATTTGCTATAGTTTGATGGTGGAAAAATCAACTAGGTAAATTATATCTGTACTCCACTTCCACAGATAGCGAGGTATTTACTCCACATGGTTTCAAACTTATTCATTTTTAAGTTTTCATATGCGATTAGTTTCCCAACTTTGTACACAGATATTATATACATTTTAAAAAGGTTAAGCTGTGGAATTTGATGTTTTATCTTGTTTTGATAAATGTAAAGTTTTGCTTGCATGATGATTTTGCTCAAAACTGAATCAAATTTACTATTTCCAAATAAAATAGTGTATTTTTCTGTAATATAAGATCGAAGTTTTGACTAGAATTTTTTTACTGCTCCACAGTTCCAAAACAGATGTTAGATAGTTTCAGGCGTATTATTGCAAAAGCTGCACATATCGTTATTAATACTATTCATTTTGGATAAAAGGTACCTTGTTCCAAGTATCCTATGGTTGATTCTAAATTGGAACCAAAGTTACTTAGGATCTTTTGTTATTTTATAAGGTAAGGCATATAATCTTTCAAATTCAAAGTTTGGAACACTAACCACTTCATTGTTTGACTTAATGCTTTGGGATCTACATTATTGCAAATCATGATGTCATATATGTTTCGACGGCCTTTCTCATGTTGTAGAATTAAGGATAGGATCAGTGGACGTATATCTACTGAAGGATTTGGTTATATAGTAATCAAATAGTTGAGTTTTGACAGGGCCAAACTTTTTAAAACAACAATTTTACCAATAGGAAGAGTATCTTTTTAGACCAAACAGCAAGCAATTTTTTGATTTCTTCAATTTTGGACTCGTATTTAATAATTACCAGTGAGTTTAAGTCTTCTGAAAATTTCACAGCTAAAACAGTAAAAATACCATTTTCCCAACGAAGATTGTACTCAGGACATAGTTTGACGTTACTATTTATTCTTGATCAAAACCATATGACTTTTGTTTTATCTGTATTGATATTAAGGCCGGAGATTCTTGCATAGAATTTTAATGTTAACATGAAGTTATACAATGATTCTTTGGAGCCATCTAGAGTCAAACATGTGTCATCATCATATTGTGATACTAAATATTCGTTGTCATCAATATTAATACCTTTGATATTTGGATTATTTCTTAGTAATATTGCTAATACTTCGGCGCAGAGAATGAACAGGTAAGGTGACAGTGAGTCGCCCTGACGGCAGCCTCTCTGTAAATAGAACCATTCTGACATGTGCCCATTTACAATAACACAAGATTCGGTATTTAGATAAATAAGTTGTATCAAACTTAAAATCGTAAAGCCCAAAATTGAAAAATTGTAAAACTGTGTACATAAAAAACCATGACACTGTGTCAATTGCAGTGGCAAAGTCAATCAAGAGCAGAAGTCCTGGAATACAATATCTTTCAGCGTAAAATAAAATGTCAAGCTATGGATGATGAAGATGGTTTATATGAAACAATTAATAAAGAAATAGGTCTCCAGTTCTTCAAACATATCTTATCTTTATTGCCTTTAGGTATGCATGTTATATCTTATATGGTTTATATCATATTTTGTTCAAAATGCCTCAAATTCCAAATTTTAAAAGGATTTGCGTTATTGTGCGTTTTCGTTGACCGTGAGTATATTTTCTCTAGCAAAAGTATTTTGATTAAGAGTAATAAGATTCTTGTTGTAAAGATTGTATGTTAAAGTTGTATATATATTGTGTAAAAGTCATTGGCGAAATAGATGAAACTTGGCGCTTACTGGAAAAGTTATTAGGACGTCTCCTGAATGTTTAATTAACCAAAATAAATTCATCCTAGATTTGTCATAGGCTTTTGCCTAATTTTGTCTGACCTGATCTTACACGAGGTTAACTCAAATGGTAAAAATAAATTATGTCATGGTGATCCTAATTATACACTTTATATACAAAGTGAATTGGGGACTATACCGCAACATCCCGTCGCATGCCGCCGCATCCCGTCCCGTCATGTTATATATTTGTCCCGTCGCTTCGCGTCCCGTCCCGTCCCGTAATACATTTTTACGGATTCCGAGTTGTCCGTCGTCAGTCCGTCCGTCGTTAACTTTTTTGTCTATTTAAAACGATAGGGCCTTCATTTTTCATCCAATCTTTACTAACCTTTACCAGATTGTTAATATTGATGAAATCTCGGACAATTTCGAAAACCAGCCAGATCGAACTGGTAACATCGCAGTTATGACCATTGATTGAGTTAAAAATGCTACATGTTGCCTCGTTAAGACGATAGGACCTTCATTTTCCATCCGATCTTTACCAAATTCTACCAGACTGTTAATATCAATGAAAGCTCGGACAAGTTCGAAAACTAGCCAGATAGAACTAGTAACAGCGGAGTAGCTATATTTTGCCTCGTTAAGACGATTTGGCCTTCATTTTTCTTCCGATATTTATCAAACTCTACCAGATTTTTAATATTAATGAAAGCTTGGATATGTTTGAAAACTATCCATATCGGACAAGTAACACCGGCCTTATGACCATTGATTTAGTTAAAAGTGCTATATTTTGCCTCGTTAAGGCGATAGGGTCTTCATTTATTCGATCTTTACCAAATTAATGCTCGGACAAGTTAGAAAACCAGCAACATGGGGCCAGGAACACCAGAGTTATGAGCCCTTGAATTTTGAAAAATACCATTTTTAGCCTTGTGAACACTCTAACACCTTCATTTTGTATTCGATCTTTCCCAAACTTGGCCAGATTGTTGATATCAGTGAAAGCTCGGACGAGTTTAAAAAACAGCAGTTTCGAAACCTTGGTTCATTGGGAGCTAGAGGCCTTTTTGGATCAGTTTTACACAGAATTGTAGGGAAGAATTTTATAAGTTTTCTTCTCTGAAACTACAAGAGATGAAGGTTTGATATTTTTTATTTATTATCAGCTTATGGATCTTCTATCAAGTTTGTTCAAATGGAGACCCTGGGGTCAAATTTGACCCCGCCCCATGGGCCATAGTTTTACATAGATTTATATAGGGAAAAACATTAAAATCTTCTTCTCTGAAACTATAAGAGTCAAATGTTAATGTTTAGTATTTACCATCAGCTTATAGTCCTCTACAAAGTTTGTTCAAATGGGACCCTGGAGCCAAATTTGGCCCGGGTCACATGTTTACTTTTATACTTACTTTTACTTAGACTTATATAGGGACAAACTTAAAACATCTTGTTCTCTGAAATTACATGAGCCAACAGTTTAATATTTTGTATTTACACTCAGCTTATGATCCTCTACCAAGTGTGTTCAAATGGCAACTAGAGCAACACGACAACAAACATTGAGGGCACGATAAGATAAGATGGCAAACAAATATCAAGATTAATTTGTTCTAAAACTAGTCAAACTTGAGCCAAATACATCCTTCCCCTATATTGGTAACCGAAGAATCTTCATAAAAACCTAGTTTGATACTGCCATATCAGACACACAATCATTCTATCCCCCACCACCCCACCATACGATGGACACCATACAATGGTAGCCAGTATGTTTTGATGTTTGTCCATCTAGCCAGTAGAGCGATACAGGCACTCTTGGGCCTCTTGCTAATACTTGCATCCCTCAAACAGTTTTGAATGGGTTGTTCTCATACTTCATATACACATAACAACTGATGACCTTATGACTCTCTACATCATCCATTGTTGATTGCCTAATTTATTACAGAATTATAGCTCTTTGTTTGACTTAGAATTTAAACGGGAGTATTCATCACCTTCAGTTCTACATGAAGTTTGGATTTGAATCGAATTGCTGATCAGTATATATCATTTTTGATGTATTAACTTCTTTATTGATTTTCACTGTTTTAGGAATCGTGTCTAATGCAGTTTTATAACAACTAGAGGTATTAATGGGGGGGGGGGGGGGGGGGGGGGGGGGAAAGGCGACAGAGGGTTTACACATTATATTACACATTTTCCAAGTACTTTGCTTTCTTTCTATTACGTGGTCCCGCATTAATTCCAATTAAGCAATGGAAGCCTTAATTAGCTTAGATTTTATAACGGATATTTCGACAATAAACACACGTTTTTAAAAACATGGTTTACTGAAAAAATGCGATAACCTGGTTTAAAATTATCTATTAATTATTTTAATTTTTAATAATTATGCAAACTTTTTGAGCCGAAGTTAAGATTTTATTTCATACCCTACCCCGTTTTCGCTTCTTGGAGAAGGGGTTAGATGGGTTCTGAAAGTTAATACTCGGTCCTCGTAATGAAGTCCGTGTTATGTTTTGTTTACAAATCACAATATTTAAGAAATGGAGCTTGGAAAACAACTTGGTCTAACTTTTTAATCTACACAAAAAGTCATATAGCTTTATATTCCTAAAGTTATCATATACAGTCAACGTCTCTATCTCTAAACATATTTACCACATGACGAAGCCGATTACGAAATATGTCGAAGCTCGTATTCGCGAAATCTGTAACACAATTTGCGGTTTATGTAAACATTCATATAATTTGACAGTTGATGTTTCCCAGGATGCTCATAACATATTGAATGTTGCATAATTACACCTTCTATCTTTCTAAATAGTGGCACATTTCTAAATGGCATACACTGATTACCTGTCTTAGGAATGATACCCTATCGACTGTCATGAATTAGTCATTGCTTTAAAAATATGTAAGAAATGCCGGAGTACTAAAAGAAATAATTGTAATAAATGGGAGATTGCAATTCAACATACATTGTCTTGACGATGAATGTTTTTATGTGTAACAATAGAACGAACTGAAAGTCTTTTATAATATTCAGAAAAATTCTTGTCTTGCTTAATTACTTCAAATTTGAGTATTTATTTATATATTTGTTTTAAAAAAGATAATTTAAAGACGAATCAGAGTCCTACATACGTTTTTAATTATAATTTATATACTATATGCTAGCCAAACCTTGATTAGTTGATTTTGAATTTATTCCTATATTAACACGTTTGCAATGTCTTGATAACTATATACTTAATTTTTATATTAAGGTACAGTCAATACTATTTTCTTTACCTGATTTAGCATATTCAGAATTCAAAGACATGATTGATGTTTTTTTCTTTTATATCCATATATTTACATTTACATTACCTGACATGAATTCTATTTGCAAAGTGATGTTCATGAGGTCAGTTTTTATCAATATTTGTTATATGGGATGTATTTGTATGCAATCATGTGAAGTTTTAATTGATAATATGTGACTTACAGGTCCATTGGGCGGATATTTGTTTAATTAATTATATTGTATTTATTATATATGTTCTATGTTTACACAAGTCCAATAATATACGATTTACTGATTTTACCGGAAAATAACTAAGATTTTGACATTTAGGTAAATATTGTTACATGTACATGCTATTTCATTTGCAATGATTATTTTAACTCACATTCGTGTGAATTTAATTTTAACTTCCGTTCAGATTTTCACGTTATCTGTCCGACATACAATACCTTACTGGTCTCCGATGGGCTGTAGTGTTACACAATTTATAAAAGTTGTAAGAAAAAAATGGCAAAGCTTTTATGTTATGTCAATGGCAAGTAATTTTGTCACGGAATAACGCAGTATTACGCTTTTTATGTTGTGAACATTGTAAACATTGAACGAGTGTCCTGTTTCCTCTGTTGACCGTAATTGCATAATAAATATCAACTCGGTTTGTACTTCATTTTATTTAGAGACGGACATAATTCTATCTGATATACAAACTTGGCATACTCATACTGAAAGTGCACAATTATACACAACAATCACAAGGACAAAAGAGACATATCAAACAGATCAAGACAAGTCAATATCGGAGATAAAATTGTCCGACGAGGTTTTACCGCAAAGAACACACTTTTTTCCATAATCAAGTACTTTTCTTTATGAAATGCTTGAAAAAATTGTATTAAAACTTTAAACAACTTATTTTTCCGGGGTGCAACGCAAACGTACATAGTACATTGTTTAAAAAATCGACAGTTTTTTGATAAACTATATAATCCCTGTCTTTAATGCGAATCATAATCACATATACAGACACTGAAGATGAAAGAGTCCGTGACTGTTGATGTGTTTGACATAGTATGTTAACGATATAAATGGATATAAAGGTCGAACAGGAAATATAGCATTCAAGGACCACAAGCAACCAAAATAACGCATTGCAACTACAACAATTAGATGAATAAATAAGAGGTATGTGACATAGCACATATAAACGGTTGGCCATAGGGCTACCGTCTTGGAACGCTCTAATTAATGGGGTAGTTTAGTTTATCTTGATTGCAAAAGTTGCACTACTACTTGAGATATGCTGATCAACTTATCTCGACGATACATCAATTTTACTCAACTATATTATCCAATCTGTGTTAGTGTGATTCCCATATTAACAGATTTTATTCCTAAAACATACATATGAAAGAGTTTTGGCTTCAAGTTTCAAACTTAGCTGGGATTTCAGGAAATATGCCTGCGACACGACTCAAGCAACGGACATACATGGGTAAAGTATCACCGACGTGAACTCCTGCCCATTGTGCTTTAGTGCCTTCAATGCAGAATAGCTTTATTCCATCGCTCCATTGATTGAATTTATGGTTTAAAATAATGTCTTTCTTACATGTTTTAAGTGCAAGTCAATTTCCTTTTATCACATAACATATCTTCTGTGTTAATAAAGCCAGGACTTCTTTCTCGTAATAAACTAGTGTATTACAGATGCAAATGAGGACCGAATCACTGTGTTTGTATACAGTAAAACATTTAATCCAAATTGTTTGCATGGTTTATCATACGATACGTTAAGGACACCTTAATTATTTATCATTATTTGAAATCATGCTTTCTTTAATGCATGTTGGTAACGTTAAATTTGTTTTTTAAAAGGTGTCGCGTTATTTGTAGGGCGAACGCGTTACGGTCATGAAAACAACAACACGACCGTCATGATTTCTCAAACAAATTGCCGCCGTATATAAGGGCAAATTGACAAGGGAAACTATCACGTCGAAGATGTTTGTTAGGTGATAAACAGAATCTACATTCGTAATCTCGTTGGATAAAAAATATAGAAATCTAGGCAGAGCCTCGTATACTATCATTTTTTACGACTCCTTTATTAAATCAATAATACACAGTCATTCGTGTAAGATATTCTATGTCTTATTTGACAATCAGTGCCATTCTTAGTGTTTCTTTGGCATTGGATCGAAGGCGATTGCTAACTAGACTTACAAAAACAATAAACTAGCATCACGGTCCTGTTCACAATTGTCCATCTGAAGGAGAATATATAAAACATATTCTATAAACCATATTCGGAAATACCGTACATTTAATTTTTGAGTAGCCTTCGAGATTTTATTCAAGAGGCTTCATTCTTATGTCTGTAGTTTTTTTATTAAGCACATATTAACCACGGACTTACTTACCTATTATAAGGACAACATTTAGCCTCTATACTTAAGTATGTCGGGCAATAAGTTGAATCATACAATAAGTGTCATCTCCAATTACTTCTCACGAGTATTCCTCGTCAGTAATCAAGCTATTGTCATGTGACTGTTGCATCAAGAATACATAAATCTCCTTCTTGCTGTTACTGTTAAGCTAATTGATCTGTTTCGTCCTTCTCAAACCTGTATTTAGCACTAACGTCATGTTGCTCAAAATACGCCTACCTACTCCCATCGCGCCCCACATCGGATATCATCCCACCTAACAGTGTACCCTTAACCTACATACACAGGATAATATTTACAAATACATCGACAGAGATATCTGTATGCAGAATTACATTAAAGCATTACCTGACGCGAGTTGTATACGTATCCACTACATTAATAGTTAATAAGTGTATGGAGATAATTATCATAATTGGAGATACGTATGAACAAACCCCTTTCTAGAGAATTTATCATATCGTCTATCAATATGCCACACACCGCGACAACTGCGCCTATCCGAAGCGCGACGACAGAGAACATTCGGCCATTTAACCGACATAATGATATACACAGTACATTTAGAAACGCAGCATTTTTGATTTTCGATTAATTTTAGTCCGTTGGATTTTTGTTCAAATCAAGATTATATTTTATGTTAGTACATAAGTCTCTTTGTCTCAAAGGTTAACATATGGCGATAAAGATTTGCATAAAAGTTGCTCTACTTCTTAAATCAAATTTACCTTTTGACATCTTTAACATCTCCAGAAATTCAAAACAGATCAAGTGTAACAGTTGCGCTTTCAGATGTACAGAGTGTACATATTGTTTATGAAATCTAATAATTACTGAGCTTATCTTTAATAGACGAGTTGGAATTCCTCATTTTTCCTTCAGGAAAGAAAACACACTGATAGTGTACCGTAATATGAAGAGAACAACTTTAAGAGTACTTTATCACTCCATTTAAAGTCAAACTACATAGAATATAATTGCATATGTATGCATTTATATACAAATCAAATGCATTTAGAATGAGTATTAATATACCTATATTATATAAAAATCAAATTCAAATCTAATGAGTATTAATATACCCATATTCGAACAGATTTATATTATGTTTGTTTATAACAAATATGCCAAATCTTATTTCTTCTAATTAGCGGAAAATAATCACTCATTTTAGTAGTATACACGTATATGACAATTTATCATGCAGATATGCACTTTTCTGCCTAATAAAGGGGTGACCTATTAAAATTTGCTTTATTAGGCAATGACCAATAGAGCAAATCGATGCGGAATCCCTCGGCTTTTATTGTGAGTAACGTTGCCTGACGTCATAAAACAAACAAAAAAATAACAAAATGGCGGCGTCCTCGATAAGCGTACCATTCTGAGAAATAGTTAATAATAATAATTCATACAAAAAATGTGGATAATCTACATGATAAATAGAATATTAAGTCAGTGCCTTTTACTATCAAGTTTAATATGAAATAGGTTTAACATATAGGGCGAGCACAGTTCATGTTTGATTGTGCCGCTGCGTATGTATGCACCGGTATGTGCAAGTCTAGCTGCGAGAATCGTGTACCTATACCATGGTAGGTACATACCACCATAAGAGCCATGATTCTCACGTCTAGTGCAAGTCTACCTGTACGTGTCTTATGAATCGTGACATCCCACCCCAACAAATTTCAATTAGTGTGTGTGTGTATGTGTGTGTGTATTTCTAAAGATTATAATCCGTCCGCCCACGACAGGCGTCGTACCCGACGATTAAAGACACAATGGAGTCTGGACTTTTATCTGTGTGTTTGTGTGTGATGTGATGATATGTCTACGTGAAGCAGCGAACTCAATGGTTTCTTTATAGTGCTGCCACACTGGATTACCACACCGTAGTAGACATGATACCCCCAGCCACATTATTCTGACACTGGTCAATCAGTCGTAGCACTACCCATTATTTGCTCGTCAGGCAAGGGTTCCATTTTTAACGTATCTGGTATGACGCAGTCAGGGAACTCGAACCCACGACCTCCCGAATGCAAGGCAGACGCTGTAACCAGTACACCACAATGCTTCGGTCAAATTTCAATTCGTTCCCAGACAGGACAGATATGGCATGGAACGAACTTCGAACGGCTATCTAGTCATGATCCAGTCTGGATAGACATTGGCTGAATCACCAACCGTCATAAAAGCTACTACTACATCAGTGTATGTAAGCTATATATACATAAACCGTGATGCACGCGTATACTTTTTTGCCGAGCAACATGTAATTACGGTTTCAACGTTATGTCATTACGAAAAATATATATATATGATTTAAGCATTTTTTTATTTGAATATACGTCTAATATACGTCTTGTCTTCAACGTGTGTTAAATTGATTCATACGTATTGTCTAATCATTATGATGATGTATGTTTGAGAAAAGTACAATGATTTTAAAACATAGGAATGTGTTGTTTCCTACTTGACATTTAATAAATGGTGGTCCATTTTCAGAATATTATTTCAATATTTGGTTGAGTATGTCTGGGGGTGGAGGACACCGGGTCCGACGTTTTTCATCAATATATTCTGAAAATGCACCAAATTCATCAAATGCTATGTAGAGAAGACGTTGGTTTGTTTCACTGTTCTTGACGTTTAGCCCTAGCTGTGATACTTATTAGGACTGTGCTTCCGGTTAATGGCGCGAGCTGTGCTCGCTATTAGGCTCGGCACGAAAACGAAGAAAGGCGAGGCTCTGCACAAAAAAAAAGCCTCGCCTAATAAACTTGATAGTAAAAGGCACTGACATAATATTCTCTATGTATATGTGAGACAGTTAATATGCGCAAGAACGAATATATAAAAGCCTAACAAGAATGTAGCATTGAATCCCAGTCAACTAAAAACATTACAATAAATTATAAGAATAAAAAAGAGGCAAAATATGTGATATCTCAAACATAAAACAGTTGACAACAGGGTTACCGCCATGGAACGGTCATTGACAAAAAGGCCGCCGGGGATTTAAACCAAGATCTACCAGGTTCTTAGATTTAATATTCACTGACTTTAACAATGTATTGTACTTATATGTTGATGATCCCTGACGTTATCGAATATGTCCACACACTTGTGTAATGTAATATTAACCAACTGCAAGTCAGTCCTTCCACGACGACATGCACTCATACACATATGTATATGGTGTTCATTAAATGAAGGCTGTTCACCTTGTAACTATGCACATCTCACTTGGTATTTATCTCATGTTTTATAATTATATACCACAAAAACGTTGAATGACAAAAGTTTAAACGCTCATACCTTAAAGTAAACAAGGGCATATCATATATGCTATTTAGAGTGCATTTGTGTTTATTTAATGTTTGTCAATTCTTAAGAAGACAAGTATAGAGTTGTCTTGATGAGTGATGTTTGTTTATATACCACTTCCATGATGTTATCAAATGTGTCGATATTGAATTTAGATTGATATATAAACGTCTGTGCCTTTTAATGAAGATTCAGATCTAAGGTATTTGCAAGTATAAACAGACCACCACTTATAAAAAAAACGTAGACTTAAATTTAAACCTCTTTATAGTTTCAAAGTGCATATGCTACTAATATCTTCGGTAAACATATTTAAAATATAACTTTATAAGTCCTTCACATTTATTGATTCCACATTTTACTATAATTTATTCTCCATTAAAACTATCCTGATATTATTTTATAGTTATACCTATCCGTCTTTGGGTCTTGGGATAAGGTTGTGGAAAAATGAAAGGAATTTCTCCAGTACCAAAGACAATACAATTCTGAAAGATCCCAACGATTGGACCAGATTTCTGATAATATCAAATAAAAGCCAAACAGTAGGATACGATCAAAAATCCTAGACAGAAATAAAAAATAAGTCACATTTTTTGATCATGTATTTGCTGGCGCACTCTTTGGGTTTTCTTTTTTTTTAACTTCTCTGTATAACCCCATACTTCTCGTTTACTAGAAAAAAAATTGTTTTCTTATTTTCACTATTTATTTTAAATGTTTTTTTCCATGATGTTTGTTGCGTTAGGATTTAAGGAATATACAAAATAACTATTTATGAAAATATTTGGTAGACTTCTTATTAAAATCACTATGCGTAGACCTGAAACACACCAGCTTGAACTTCGTTTGCTGTCTTCGCTTGTTGAGTGCAAGTTTAGTTTTAAATGAAAATAATGGCATCTTACCATTCGCCTACGTCCCTGTCATCAGATCCCGCATTAAGTGCACTAAGTGTATTTTGTAACAATTAACGATACCACGACGAAATTAACTGTCCAAAAGTAATGGAGTTAAATAAAGAAAGCAAGCATATCTTGAAGCAGCTGTACGTATCGTTCTGCTTGGTTTATAAGGCAGAATAATTGTGTATTTTCTAGACGAAAACTATTAGTCTAATTAAAGCAAGGTCCCAATGATCAGTACATGGAAAATGCTTATTAATAAATGCAGACAAGTTTTTGCGTCTGTGTGATCAAGATCGATTCAAGACGTTTCGGCATCAAACCATTTCGGCATCTATTTTAATTTTTACCCTAGACGTTTCGGCACCCATTTATATTTGTTTATTATAATGAAGTAAAGAAGTAAAGAAATTAAATATTTTCTATAAGATCACTTGTAATTCATTTAAAATGCAAAGTTGATTGCCTTAACGGCAACTCCGAAGAGGTTTTGAGCCTGAATATAACTAAAACATGAACATAAATAGGGCCCATGTGATAATCACTTGTAAAATTTAAGTAAATAGGACTTTTATATTATATTTTAGCATGTTCACTGAAATTCCCTTTGTAATAGCTCAGGTGTAAATCGTTTAATTGAAAATTGGATACAATATACTGAATATAAACTACTGTATCATTCACGGTGCCTAGACGTCGACTATGAATCAAGACCGTGTTTATTACCATACCTGATAGAATGAAACTAGAGGCTCCTGGATCTGTTTGCAATCTTGTCGTAGCCATCCACGAAGCCTCGCACCCCATTGTTTACATTTACATTTTATAGACAGCCGAAAACTAAAATGGCGGACGTAACATTCCATTTTTCTAGGGAAGGAGTGTTTATTTAAAACAAGTGCAGCTTGTTGATTTTAGGTTGAATGCTTGTTGAATACTACTTTCCCTGTCCGATCTTTTTATGTTTCTTTCTTTAACAATATTGACGGCGCGATTTATTTGGTGGTGGTTATTTACAGATATGTTTCCTTTTCAAAATAAAAGTAAATTGAATGGATCGTTGGAGGTGCGCTTAGATAAGCGGAACGTTCACAATTAAATCACAATACGCTAGATACCCTATGTTTTACTAGGTACATATATGTCTCGACCGAAAGAACGGTCAAGCGCAGACGACGAATATCTGAAAAACAAACAACGCCGCAATGTTGAGTTTTTTTAACAATATAACAATGTAATCAAGGTACAGTTAGCTCAAAATTAATTGTTAAGTTTGCGAATCTAAGTGGATGGCTACGACAATATTGGAAACAGATCCAGGAGCGCCGAAGAATGAAACAATAAATCAACACCCTATACGTATGTGTTGTGTAGGTGTGCTTTACATTATTAAATATGGATGGTATAGCTTAAAGAATAAGACAAGACAATATTAAAGATATACCTACTTTTCAAGTTTTACGTTAAGTGTAATTATAGCCGCCAGTTAGTTTACTAAAATTATGTATCTGCCTTCTATTCTATCCGTTTTGTACGGATTTCAACCAGACTTGATGCTATACATTACTAAATGCGCAATCTAATAACTCTCAGCAACTGCTAAACCGGTAAACACATCTAACTATTACATATTCCATCTCATCAAGAACCGGTAATTATATTCAAAAGCGTGCAAAGGTAATTCACATGCTTATATCTTTGAAGTTTATACATTTTAATATTGTATATATTTCCATCAATCATACACTATCCTTATTAAGGGGAAGACATATGTTTTTTTCATGAAAACAAATTCTTAGTAAATTTGTTTAACAACAGAAGTATATATAAATGTGGGACAGGAAATGTTGTTTTCAAGGACCACAGCCATCCGGAAGCACGCATAGAAACAAACAACAATTAAAAAGAATAACAAAAGGCAAGATATATGACATCATAAACATAAAATGGTTGACAATAGTGCTACCGCCTTGGAACGGTCAGTGGCAAAAAAGGCCGGTCGGGGTTTAAGGGATATTCTAAGATGCACCAAATCTCTCTATATTATACCCCTCGACTTGTAAGTTAGGAAGTTTCGATTCTTATGAATGGCGGGAGGAGGTGTAAAGTACTGGTTCTACACAGGAACATGGGTCGTCTGCCTCCACCACAAAAAAAACGAAGTCATATATAACCTTACTTGTGTTGAAAATTACGTAAAACACCATACCAACAAGCAAACAAATAAACTAACAAACCAGGCGGCATTAATAGGCAATGTAAGTGTATCAAATAGATGATCATGTATATATGAATATATAAAACAAACGCAAAGAAAGCCACACAGTAAGTATTCAGTTACTTAGCAGAAGCCAGAGACACAAGAGAATAAACCATTAAGGGCACGACAAGACAAGATTGCAGATAGATATCAAACGTCCCCTGAAGATTTCGGTAGAAGTCATCAAAAGGGGTCCACAATCTGTCCGGTCATCGCACAGTCGAAGAGGAAAATATAGTAGCGAACTGTAAATGGTTTAATCACTAACGATGCAGTGCATTGCAAAATGATAGGGCCATAACCTCTTTTGATAAGCCTTTCAACAAATGTAATAAAGATTGTATGAAAGTGTTCATGACCTAATACCTTACGAAGCAGGTACATCGCGAATACATTGATTCAGTATAGCAGTACGCTTAACGCTTTACTCAGTATGTACTCAGTATGTATTGACCCTAGTCAGTTCCTTTAAATAAGCCATATGCAGCGGACCTCCATCTTAATCATGTCACCATAGAAGTCAGGTTGTGATAGTTCTCATCGCAGAAGAGTTGTCAAGTTACTTTTAAATTTTAAAAGCAGATCAGAATTACGATAATGGCTGTTCGTAAAAAAAATCGAAGTTTACGGTAACGGAAGCTCTGATGGAGTAGCGTTTTATTAATACAAATGTTACGAATATTAAAGTACTCAACCTGGTTACAAGCTCTTGAAAAACGAGTAAGTTGAGAAACATAATTTTATTATACCCCGTAAGTTGTTACACTGGAAACATTCCCATCTTAGTAGAGATAATTAAAATCATCTCTCTTGTCATACATTTTGCTCATTATTTCTCTCAATTTTTAATCAATATATACAACTTGCGCAAATAAGCCCCCATATCAGAAATATTGGCTTTGTTAATTTATAGTTCTTTAGGGTGTTATTTACCATAGCAGAAAAGAAACGGTTGTCAATGTGTAATATATCATACAGATATCGAGAGGCATAAGTAAAGGCTTCGATGACATCTGCCAGCTAGAGTATCTAATGAAAAACTCAACTTGAAATCTCTTTCATAGCAATACAAAAACAAATCTGCGACAAGAGGTGCACAGGTTGTACCAATAAGGATACCAACAATTTGTCTATAAACAGTATTTTCATACCTGACGAAAATAGTATCTAATATAAATATAAGTGTTTCACAAACTTCTTGGTATTTCAACATAGTGTAATTGTCTAAACTACCGATCGTAAAAACCGCTTTATTATTGTTACAGGCCAAACGTGTACTTTTTTCTCCAGCAAGAGTTTTTAGAATAAGAGCAAACAACTTGTCATTAATAAGTTTGTGGGGTAACGTCGTTTATAGTGTGGACAATAATTAATAAGCACTTATAGATGAAACTTGACGTTTATTACTTTTTTTTTTTAAGAACAATTTCCCGAGTTTTCATAAGCTTTAGAACAAAAACGTTTGACATAATCTTTAACGTCAGAAAGACAGGATGATACACTTTTAAGTTGTGGAGGCATGGGTTTTATAAGGTTGTTTGTGTACACTGGGAATCCAGTACAGGTCTCACTAAACAGTTATTTCCCTTGCCAGTCACGGTAGGAACTTTCTGGAGCTAAAATAAAATCTGTGTTATTCGGTTCTTGTTTATTTCTTAAAATGTGCAACTATTTTCTCTTTTTGTTGCAGGTGACAAGAATGGGACACGTTCATGATTTCATACAGGTTAGGATATGCATGAATGTTTCTGAGCCCACATCTGAGAATCTAATACTGGGTAGTGATACATTTGAAAATGTCAGTGAAATGAACAAATTCAAGAGAGGCTCTTCAAACTATTGATATTAAAAAAAAGTAAATTGGTCAACCCCATGTTTTTGCTGGATATTACGCGCAACAGACATCAAGTTTCACAAAGAAAATATTTTTAAGAAAATTCATTAAGTTCTACAGTGGTCCAGAGGGGTCCTGCTACATATGCAGAGCTATGTAAAATTAACTGTGTTGTGAGACGTACATAGTTGGCAGTTTATTTTGCTTTTCGTCTAGCTACTCCAGCATTGAAAGCAGTGCACTGAGTAATAAACAATGATAACATTATTAGCTGATTTATCATCAGGAACTAATAGAAATTTGCTATGAAATTCCTAAATTCCAGATTTCAATTTATGGAAAAAAAATAGCGGAATAAATCTTTGTTAAATGAAGACTTTTATGGCGATCTAAATTTTGCTAGGTTGCAAAGTGCTGACATGGTTGTATCTGCTCTGTAGTTGGGAGATTTTATGGCCAATACTATCTCTGGAAATGATGAGAATGCGTTGTTTTATTACTAGTTAACAGCAAAATCTTTACCCAATTTCATCAGTATATACAAGTATACTGAAACGCAAAAGAAACGCAACTCGGGAATTTCCGCTATATATTGTATGTACAATATGCTACTGTTAATCGAATGGTACATGCGTAAGAACTTTCCATTCAGAAAAAAATACTAAAACAACTCATAATACAGCAAATAGTATTCCTGCAAAGTTTCATTATTGAAAGAGTGCGCGTTTGGCTCAAGCATGAGAGCAAACTTAGGATGCAAAATTTTACAAACTCTTTACATTGACTACAGTACTGAACTGGCTCAGTTTTTCAAAGAGGAAATTCAACATATATGAATTTCTTGTTACAAGATGAAGTGTGATTAAAACGTCTACAACATCACTGTTGTGTCCTTTCTCTAATTAACTACAATATTTTTTTTACAAAACATCTTGGGATTTTTTTAGAATTTTATGTGGAATTAAGTGTGCAGTATATACAATATATAGCGGAAATTCTCGAGTTGCGTTTCTTTTGCGCTTTAGTATAGGACAATATTGTTAGGTTATTCAGTAAGCGTGTGGTAGCAATTCCACAGAAAGTGCATTCACGATTCATTTTATTTTATTTTTTATTTTATGTTTTATTTTTATTTTATGGCACACATACAATCAAATAAACCTAACCAATAAGTATTACCTAGTTACCGTTCCAAATCGGTAACCGTGTCTACACCACTCTTTGTAGTCGTAACTTAAGCGAACATTTCAAGTTTGCGTCTATTGTCATCAGATCGTGTCGGCTTATTTGGTTCATGGTAAAACATTATCACTTAATGCGTTCACATCGTAAGCTTTTCCGATGATAAAAATAAAACAGCAGACACAAATTCAAAATGATGCGTCTTACTTTCAAGCTAAATCCAAGTCCAATATGCTAAAAGGTAAAATTCAGCATGTTTCCCCTACATAACTTTCCATGCGGACCGCCATATTGTTTCTGTGCATAACCACAGTAAAGAATTACCTGTTTTTGAGTGGGGGGTTAATCTCACAATTTCATGTTTGAAAAATAAATTTGGTAAAAAAAAATGTTTTTTAATTTTAATAAATTTTATTGATTAATGTATTAACAATCTTGAAAATACATTTTGAAGCATTTATTTGGCATGTTTTGATTTTAGGGACCTTCACTTCCTTCTCTGGTCAGTCATGGAAAGGGGCGTGGCCAAGTCCATGCTATATATTAAGAATACTGCAACCTAGAAAATAGTTTTTATTGTCTAGTCACAGATCAGCTGCGGTCGAGATTAACCTCATTTGCTATCCTTGCAATGTTATACTCGTTGTAGTTGATATGCATACCATCTTATACATACCATCTTCGGGATGGTTCGAATTTCAGTACTATTGACTTTTTAAATATTGAGTTTTGCTCAGCCCGGGGCTAGAGGGCGTGAACGGTAGCAAGCACATTTCTCTAGCGTTCAAGAACAGTCTCAGTCAAACCGAGATTGCAATATTTTTTGTATTTATTGTGTTTGACGATTTCCAAATTTCTTTCATACTTTTTATAGTTTGTTCATTTCCTATGTTTTATGTTGATGATTTTAACTGCATTTTTGGTCTATGCATGTGAATTTTCTAATGAATCAGCAAAGTCACTCCAGGTCTCAGTTATTGTTTTTTCATTATCATTCATCCCTATCAACAAATTATTCCAATCGGAAACATCCAGATCACTATTTAATTAAATATAATCACCTTTATGGAAGTTCAATTTTGGTGTATTGTTGACTTCAAGGTCAAAATAACAATTACATTTAAAGTGTATGGTCACCTTTTCCCAGGATTGAGTTATAGTTGATTGATTCAATCATATTTTCCTCATTCGTAAATAAGAGGTCAAGCAGAGAAGGCTCTATATCTAGTTGGTTCAACAACATATTGAAACAAAAGTTATCCCTGATAAATTCGAAGAAAGCGTTTGCAGGATGATCATCCCACAAGTAGTTCTCGTATCATCCTGTTTGGTTTCTTTGAAGTTTAAATCGCCCATAATTAACACATTGGAACACACATTAGTTAAACTTTTGACGAAAAGACCGGGCAGTTTGAGATTATTAGGACGATCTGTATTGGGGCTTCAATATACACACACCCTATTTTAAGTTTATCATTATTGTGAAGTCTTAATTCACACCATACACATTTTTTGAAGTCAAAGTCTCCCTCAACCAAGATTGACTTTAATATTATTTTTGGACAGAATACGACCCTCTGCCTGTCTGTAGGTTTGAGGTATGCATGTCAAAACCTTCAATTTGAAAGAATTCTTCACATTCGATTAAAGTTGAATATTTGGTAGAATTTCACATATAGCAATAATATCATAGTGAGTAGAATTGATTAAGGATGCGAGCTCAGTTTTTTTCTCTTTGGTTAAGCAGTCGTCGACATTTGTTTACAGAAAGAAAACTGCCCATCTTTTTGACCATATGCATGTATTAACAACATACCGTTTAATGTAAAGACTGTTATGTAAAATTGCATACATAATACCCTGTATTATAATACATTTACAAGCGCACATGCTACAACATGCAGGTAATATAACATGTAGGTATTACAACATGTAGGTATACATGCTGAACATGAGCCGTATCATTCATAGAACACAGTCAATCAAAAGTAAGCATTCAACATAAACATCAGTCACAAGGGTAAATAGATCAAAACGTGCCTAACCATAATCCTAGCATTCTCTGACCTTACCAGCCCTTTTTACAACTTTGATATTTCATCTGGCTGTGTACTGTCCGAACGGTACATATAGTAATAACACGAGGATCTCCTCTCCGAGAGGGAGAGGAGCTACCCTCTTGGTTTTTAGTCAATATATCTAAGTAAGTATGCATTAAATTAAAGCGATTATCGATGAATTCATATACCTATTTGAACCGAAATATGTGTTATATTAATCTTATTAAAGTTCTAACGGACAACTATTTTCAAATTTAATTAAAAAAACATTTCGACGTTTCTTTATTATTCAGATCAAGTGTCACGTGATCGTGACCGGCGCCGCAAAATTCAGAAAATTTCACATTTTCCTTTTGGCACACGCAATTCTCTGAACAATATTCAATTATTTATCTTTAAATTTTCAATCCTAATTATACTCCGTGAAGAGTTGACAGTGGAGTTATTTGATGAGGGGAATATGAATGCCTCCACCGCGCGCGAGATTATCACGGGAATTTGCCCCATATGCAAAATGACAATATGGCGGATATTGTAAACAAAATAGTGCTTCAAAACATAAATATTTTTTTCGGGTGACTACAGTCGATAAAGGTGCAGTTTTATCATTGCAACGTGGTATAATAACAATTAATTGATCGATTTGTTAAGCTAAATTATCGTAAAAAAGTGATTTTCAGTAAGCCCCCATTTTCGCTAAAGGAGTTCCTCAGACCCTTAAAAGCCACAAAACAACAACAACAACAAACAAGTATAGGGTAAAAAAAGGCTAGGATTAGCTTCACGACAAATACAAATTTCAAACTGAAATCTCTTTTATAGCAATACAAAAACAAATCTACGATAAGAAATGCACAGTTCGTACCCATGGGATACCAACAGTTTGTCAATATGCAGTAGTTTCATACCTGATGAATGTTAGTCTTATAGCAATATATGTACAACTCTTGGCAACTCTACATAGTGTAATTGTTTAAGTTGTATTCAGTAAAGCAATGCTGTAATATTGTTACTGTATTCAGTAAAGCAATGCTGTAATATTGTTACAGCGAAACATGTATGTGTTTACTATATCAAAAGTATACTGAGTTGCAAAAGAAAGTGTACACATCTCAGTTGCAAAAGAAAGTGTACACAGCTCAGTTGCAAAAGAAAGTGTACACATCTCAGTTGCAAAAGAAAGTGTACACAGCTCAGTTGCAAAAGAAAGTGTACACATCTCAGTTGCAAAAGAAAGTGTACACAGCTCAGTTGCAAAAGAAAGTGTACACATATTAGTTGCAAAAGAAAGTGTACACAGCTAAGTTGCGAAAGAAAGTGTGCAATGAGGTTTTTAAGAATTAATTGTATAAATTCCAAAATTAATATGTCATGTTTGGTACCAACCTTTTTATCATTTTATTGCCAATATCATGTTGTCATTTGTTTTTCAATAGGTTGAATCATTAAGGTAAAGAGGATAGAGGTGTAAAGTAAAAATGTTCAAAGTGTACACTTTCTGTTGCAAATCAGTATATTAAGAATAAGAGCAGTACTATTGTCTTTGATAAGGTAGTGTGGTAATAAATACTGAAAAGGGGATTCCTTGAAAGCAAGCAACAAACACAAACAAGAGAGAAAAGATGAAAAAGAGAAATAAGGTCGTCTAAAGTGTGTGTCACATTACAAGTTGATGTTTTATATGTCCGATGACGATCTCTGGTATTAACTGAGGGCAAGTAAACACGACTGTAAATTGACATCGTAATTTTACGTTTTATTTTGGTTTTAAACGATGATATTTCTTATATGTTTTTAACCTGGGAAAACAGGCAAAGTCCCTTTAATATGGTAGTGCATAACTACCTGTAAATTGTCCAAGTATACATGTACATTTACTCACTCACTGTCCAGTGTAATTGCTATAGACCATTGTGTTACGGTATATGGTTTTGGATGAGTGTGTTGAGAGAAAATCCGTACTGTGGTCAGTGGTTATCTGACTGTCAGAGAGTGAACACCTGTTTTATATAGAGCTTCAATTGATCAAGAAATATATTGATAAACTCAGTTATTTTAAATCAATACTTTGCTGATACATAGGCGACAGGATCATGGACTTTTGGGGGTAAGTTGTATTTACTTATTTGTAATACTTAAACTTGCAAACGGCCTAAGAGATTACTTGTCGACTAGATTAGTAAGATGTATGATTTTAATGCATGTTATACTATGTTGAACGTCGGACGTCGGTTGATGGGAACTTCATGGGTAGTTAATTAACGCGACGTGGACAAGCTCGACGAGCGTTCATATAAGGAGATAAGTGATAAATGATATATAGATATGTGCGGATAGACATACGTTATATATAGATATAGATATTACATCCGGGATATGTGAACCTGATTTTATTAGTGTTGGGAACAGTGCGCAACCATTATAAGAGAACTCCGATAAACCGGTGACTGAACTATTGGGACAGTGTAATTGTTGTCGTGAATATAGACTAATTTGTGGATATTGGTGAATTTTAAATGCATTTTAATAAAGTATTATACCTACTATAATTAAATATTGTAAAAGTGTACACATCTCAGTTGTCAATCTCACCCGGCTCGACTCATCCTGCGACATTTGGTGTCAGAAGTGGGATTGACAGCTATAGGTGTACACTAAATATTATATTTGTGTATCTGTGTATATGCCTCAATGTATTTCATTCTCACATGATAGTATTTATTTGTAGATTCAGTTGTACCGTGGTGGAGGTTGGCGAAGATCTGGATGACAAGTGGTTGCTTAGGCCCCAGAGTGCAAGTCTAGCCAGTTGGTGGAAATACAGTCTACCCCAGGAGTCTAGTGATGGTCACTGTCGTGGGAGTATCAGTAGAGGGTAACTTGTGAATAAATTAAATTCATGCAATAGTAATGACAGTACGAAAGTTCATGTCATTTAAGGCAACGAATCGTTTGTCTAGAGAATAGATTAAACAATTGCGTTGCATATATTTTGAGTGAAGTAAATAGTACCGTATGTATGCTCTGTCAAAGCAGTATGTAGGCTATTCGAAGTAGGCCAACCATTTCTGTTTAGTCTATTAAGTGGGTACTATAAGGTCATTTGATCTATCTCGGGAGGGAGATTAAGGTCCATCAGGCACCATGTCAAGTTTAAATGAACTTATTGAACAGGGTAGAGCCCTAGGTTATGAAGGCAATGACCTAAGAGAATTTTTGAGAGATCAACAAACCCATTTAAGAAATGAGCGAGCAGCGTTACGACAGCAAGAAAAAGAGGAACGTGAGTATACGTTAGAGAAGGAGAAAGCGCAGATAGATTTAAGGTTAGTAGAAGAAAAGGCTCAGCATGAATTAAAGATTAAAAAGCTAGAGCACGAATATAAGATGGAGCAGTTAGAAAAACAGGTGGAATTGACAGAAAAGGGGGCGGCAGTAAGTACAGTAGATAAAGGGGTCACCCATCCTAAAAGTCCTAAGATTCCGGCCTTTGAGGACGGAAGAGATGAGATGGACAGTTATCTTAGACGTTTCGAGAGATACGCAGTAGCCCAACACTGGAAGCCAGAGGCGTGGGCAACCAACTTGAGTGCGTTACTCAAAGGTAAGGCATTGGACGTATATGCACTTATGCCAGCAGATCAGGCACTTGATTATGACGCTCTCAAGACGGCGCTACTAAAAAGGTATGATTTAACAGAGGACGGATTTAAAACTAAATTCAGATCCGCTAAACCAGAAATTGGTGAAAACTTTACTCAATTTGCTGTGAGACTAAGTAGTTATTTTCAAAGATGGATAGAGATGGCAAAAATTGAGAACACTTATGAGGCACTGTACGATTTAATGCTTCGAGATCAGTTTCTACATAAATGTAGTAAGGAGTTAAATATGTTTTTACTAGAAAGAACCCCGAAGTCCATATCGGAGATGTCAGGTCTGGCAGACAAGTATAGAGAAGCCAGATTTACAAGTGCAATGAGTCTTATGACCGGTAAGAGTGTGAAACCTACTTACCAAGATAGGGAGCAACCGAAGAAACAAGAGGTAGGTAGGAAATTTGGGCAATCTGTGCCTAATTATCCGAATTCTCAAAAGAAATGTTACAGGTGTGGGAAACTTGGACATATTGCAGCAGAATGTCCTCCGCGAGGTAGAGTAGTGGCTGTAGGTACAACAGAGAGAACAGCAAGTTTATCACCCAGGAGAAGAGTGAGGTTTGAAGGCTCATCTGAAACTACACCCAAGGTTTGTGGGGCATGCTCATTGTTCAATGATACGTTGGTCAATACAGTGAGTAGTGATGTATCGACGACGGTAACGGCGGCCAGTCGAAGCATACCTAGCGTAAGTATGCCAGTGTCAGCAGGGTTTGTAGAGGGTAAGCCGGTTACCGTATTAAGGGATACGGGTTGTAGTGGAATAGTGGTGAAAAGAAGCCTCGTGCAAGAAGATAGGTTAGTTGGTGAGTGTCACACTATTATATTAGTAGATGGCACTAAGGTAAATGCACCAGTGGCTGATATTAAAATAGATACGCCATACCTTAGAGGTATAGTAAAAGCATGGTGCTTAGAAGACCCAATATATAACCTTATTATAGGAAACGTACAGGGAGCACGAGATCCAGGAAATCCGGATCCAGACTGGGAGGTAGTGGCATCGGTCGAAACGAGGCAACAAGCCAAAAACAAAGGTAAGCCGTATGCGAAACTGAAAGTGCCAGAAATTGTCAAAGACGAAATTTCCCCTGAAGACATTCACACTGTCCAACAAGAGGAAGAACAGGTAGCGGTAGCAGTGGTAGACTTAGAGGCTGAGGAAGAAGATGCTCAAGGTGAACTTTTTGGACCACCGACAACTCAGAGGAAGGAAGGACCAGGGGAAGTAGATGTTAACACAGAGTTAACCGTGGAACAAACCCAAGAGGTAAAGGCTCTTTTACATCAGTTCTCAGATGTTCTGTCCGATATTCCAGGGCTGACCAATATATTGGAACATAAAATAAACACGGTAACTGAAACTCCTGTAAGAGTGAAACCTTATCCATTGCCGTATGCCATGGTAGATATTGTAAACGAGGAAGTGACCAATATGCTAAATCAAGGGTTTATACAGCCGTCAAATAGTCCATATTGCTCCCCTACGGTTCTGATAAAGAAAAAGGATGGTAGTACCCGATTTTGTATTGACCTGAGATCGGTTAACAGTATCACAGTCTTTGATGCCGAACCTATGCCTAACGCAGAGCAGATCTTTGCTAAGTTAGCAAGTCATAAGTACTATTCAAGGTTAGACTTATCAAAAGGATACTGGCAGGTGCCATTAGAAGAGTCGTCCAAATGTAAAACCGCTTTTCAGACGCCAAAGGGGTTATTTGAGTTTTGTGTTATGGCGTTTGGATTAGTACAGCTCCAGCTACTTTCAGTAGATTAATGCGGGCAGTATTAAAAGATATGCAGAACATTGATAACTTTGTAGATGATATCATTGTCTTTACGATGACCTTCGAACACCATATGCAAGTATTGCATGAGTTATTAGGTCGGTTAAGACAAGCAAAACTGACAGCTAAGCCGAGCAAATGTTCCATCGCTTACCGATCCATTGAGTGTTTAGGACACTATGTTGGCGATGAGAGATTGAAACCCCATCCAGACAAGGTAAGAGTGATCATGGAGGCGGAAAGACCACAAACGAAAAAGCAGGTAAGATCGTTCTTAGGACTGATTGGCTTTTATCGTAAGTTTGTGCCTAATTTTTCACAGATCGCGTTACCTCTGACCGATCTTACCAAGAAAGGAGAACCACATAAGGTGAAATGGAGTCCTGCAGACGAGAATGCTTTTGTGTCTTTGAAAAAAGCACTAACGGTAAGCCCCATTTTGAAATTACCAAATATGTCGGAACCATTTGTGTTACAGACAGATGCGTCAGAGCGAGGAATTGGCGCAGTATTGTTCCAAGAGGAAATGGGTAATAAGTTACCAGTTGCATATGCAAGTAGGAAGCTGAAAAAGAGTGAGGTAAATTATGCTACCATTGAAAAGGAGTGTTTGGCGATTGTATGGGCGGTACAGAAGTTCTATAGGTTCTTGTACGGCCAGGAATTCCTGCTGGAAACCGATCACCAACCCTTGATATATCTTAACAAGAGCAAGGTTGCTAATGCCAGACTGATGCGATGGGCTTTAACTCTTCAGCCGTTCAGGTTTAGAATAGTTGCAATAAAAAGCAGTGACAATGTGGGGGCAGACTACTTAAGTCGGCTTTAAAATACGACACTTTTAATGTGGATAACAAAGTACTACGTACTTCTTTCAGAGGGGACGTATTGTCACATTACAAGTTGATGTTTTATATGTCCGATGACGATCTCTGGTATTAACTGAGGGCAAGTAAACACGACTGTAAATTGACATCGTAATTTTACGTTTTATTTTGGTTTTAAACGATGATATTTCTTATATGTTTTTAACCTGGGAAAACAGGCAAAGTCCCTTTAATATGGTAGTGCATAACTACCTGTAAATTGTCCAAGTATACATGTACATTTACTCACTCACTGTCCAGTGTAATTGCTATAGACCATTGTGTTACGGTATATGGTTTTGGATGAGTGTGTTGAGAGAAAATCCGTACTGTGGTCAGTGGTTATCTGACTGTCAGAGAGTGAACACCTGTTTTATATAGAGCTTCAATTGATCAAGAAATATATTGATAAACTCAGTTATTTTAAATCAATACTTTGCTGATACATAGGCGACAGGATCATGGACTTTTGGGGGTAAGTTGTATTTACTTATTTGTAATACTTAAACTTGCAAACGGCCTAAGAGATTACTTGTCGACTAGATTAGTAAGATGTATGATTTTAATGCATGTTATACTATGTTGCAATATATTAACGAAGGGTTACATAATAACGAATAATATCAGTATCATAACTTTATATCGCGATTATGTTAGAAGGCAGGTATATATTAGCGTCTATGGATTATGTGGCATTTGACATAATCGGAGTTGGCTCCCAGGAGCGGTGTATTTCATTACAAGTTACACATAGACTTTAAGTAAATGAAAGTTGGCTCACATGAGCGGTGGTACAATTATTGTTCACACATTGATTGTTAAGTTAATAAACTGTGTTGGCTCATTTGAGCGGTGTTGCAATTAATAGTCACACTATTGAATTGTGGATAGAATATGTTTCTATACAATAATATGATTTTGTCAGGTCGAGGCTAGAGACCTAGAGGCAACCAGGAGCGGTGGTGGAGTGGAGACGTGGCACCCAGCTTGGTTATCGCCCGTCTTGGAGGATATCGACGCTATGTCAAGAGCGACGTTATGTTAAGGGAACGTTGGTCGTGAGCGACGAGAAACGCTGCTTTGTGCGTGCGTGCGGAACGTCGGACGTCGGTTGATGGGAACTTCATGGGTAGTTAATTAACGCGACGTGGACAAGCTCGACGAGCGATCATATAAGGAGATAAGTGATAAATGATATATAGATATGTGCGGATAGACATACGTTATATATAGATATAGATATTACATCCGGGATATGTGAACCTGATTTTATTAGTGTTGGGAACAGTGCGCAACCATTATAAGAGAACTCCGATAAACCGGTGACTGAACTATTGGGACAGTGTAATTGTTGTCGTGAATATAGACTAATTTGTGGATATTGGTGAATTTTAAATGCATTTTAATAAAGTATTATACCTACTATAATTAAATATTGTAAAGTGTACACATCTCAGTTGTCAATCTCACCCGGCTCGACTCATCCTGCGACAGTGTGGAGAAGTCATAAGTATATGGAAACAACTGGGCATATGAATGACACACAAACCCCGAGGTATGGACATGTTTGATATTATTGATTGGATGTACTGGGAGACACGTGTATGGTTGACACACGGAACAACCAACACTACTGTGAAAATAAAAGTAGAAATAAATGTCGGGAAAAAGAAATGAAGTATTCTAAACATAACAATGGATCTATGAATGCCACCTTCTTTAACATATCAAATCAAAATATGCGTATAGACAATGACATCATCGCAAACTTACTCGTTTTTAAAATATAAAGACCATTTGAGTGAACCCACTCAATTCCTTTACTACAACAACTGTATGTTCTTATTCATCTGATAGTACCAGGGGCGGATCCAGGATTTCAGCTTAGAGGGGGCGTTAGATTTTGGTCAATTTTCGGATCCGTTCTTAGCCTCATAAAACGGTTGCGGTAGTGCATTGATCCGTTTTCAAATAAAATGATTTAACAATGTATTAATTAAACCACTCATTAGCCATTATGCGTCGAGCGAGCGAGAATTTTTTTATACTGAGGGCGTGCATCGAAGTTTTTTGATATTTTTATAAGTTTTAGTGGGGGCGCGCGCCGGGGGCTCCCCACACTCCCTGTATCCGCAAGTGAGTACTATATTAAAACGAATACAGATTCCTTTGATAACACAGTTTTTGGAAGTTTGCGGAAATTATCTGGTTTTATAAGGGCTCTTTTTCATATTCATATTACAATCACATCTATAAGCAAAATGGTGAGTTACGACCGATGTTCCCATGGCGAAATAAGACGATATTCCTCAACTTCATACTTAAAAGTTCATAAAATAGAATCTAGAATAAAAACAAATGTCACCTCAATGCAGATTTGCATTTGCATTTGCATCTTCGACACTTCATAAATAAATAAACGCGTAAATACATTAATTATATGATTCTTTTATTTAATTATATTTAATTTCAAAATATGTGTATACTCCTATTTTGTCAAGTATAGAATAATCGATATGAAATTGAATTGGCCATTTATTTAGTAAATGACATAATTGAAAAGTTATTTAATTCATATCTTAAAACACTCATGTATAACATTCCGTGTATTTATTAAATTTGAATGAATAACATCAAAGGTGGGGGACGAATATAAACCCCCCAATACAAGAAATTAAAATGAAATAAGAAATAATATCTATATATATCATGGTATTTTCAGATATAGTAAAATATGAGGTTTGTTGGGTGGGATGGTGGGTTTCCTTTCTTTGTTAACTTTCCCTCTCGATCAAAGGTGAGGCGTTATAACTACACCAGCGTTACCCACTCATATTTTCTATGTAAGCATTAGAATAGTTAAAGCAACTTTAAACAAATGATTAGTATTGCAAGTAACATCAACATTTATTTAACAATAAATTATTATTTATGTTGACCTTACATTATTAACCTATACTCACTCCTGAGTTGTGCTCTGTTTGATGTAAATTCAAAGTATACACTTCCAATGGAATAAATAAAAGAGATACGCCAATATGAAATTGAATTGACCATTTATTTAGTAAATGACATAATTGAAAAGTTATTCAATTCATATCTTAAAACACTCATGTATAACATTCCGTGTATTTATCAAATTTGAATGAATAACATCAAAGGTGGGGGGCGAATATAAACGCCACATATTACTGAAATATCTGTCTTAACAGGTAGGACAGCAATAACCATTGAACAATGCTTTGGCGTGTCAAGTCAACAAACCTATCAGACAGCAATTACTGTATATAAGCAATTCATTAACACACCATTAGGTAAAGCATACAAATAACCATCTTCTAAGGAGGATATTAGACTGTTCATTGATTTTTGTTTCACTAAAATCTTGGCAGCTGTGTTTAACCAGATTTCTAATAAACTAGTAGGAGTGGAATTAGAGTTCTTATTATAAACATTATGTGTCATAGCAAAGGAAGCATCTTCTCCTTTATTTATTGCATTGGAAGTGTATACTTTGAATTTACATCAAACAGAGAGCAACTCAGGAGTGAGGATATGTAAATAATGTAAGGTCAACATAAAGAATCTTTACTCAAAATAAAGATACGATTCTAAGACGGAAAACCAGCTGCATTTAAGCAATCTCATGATGTGGATGTTTACGTTCTTTTTCATTGACCTTAAAGTGTTTAACGGCCTTTTGACTGTCTTTTAATTCCAATATAGAACCCGTGTATTACACATGCATTTTATTTTCTATTCACATAATAATTTGATGACGTAGATAGCAACAAAAATGCGTTATAACAATTAATTAATTGTGTAGGATAAGATTAACGAGGACTTGCGTAACACGAAGATAAATCTTTATCGGAGTGTCTATTGACAAAATTATCATGAGATACGTCAACAAAAAATCTACCGGAAGGAACACTCTGAAACCAAAACCGTGGCGTTTGAACAAAAAAACAACTTTTTTTCTAAAGTTAAAATTTGTTTTCAAGATCAGGAGCGGATGCAGCATTTCATGTTGGGATGGGCGATGGGTTTGTTTGATTGGCAAATAAAAACAATTTGCCAAATATTAATGGGACGTAGGCCTTTTTAGGGGGGCCGTGAACATATGGACAGGTGATTTCCCCCCACCCCCAGTTTTAGAGGGGGTGAGTTGGATGTGGGGTGGTGGTGGGCCATGCCGGCTCTGAAAACAGAAACAAGGCCTTTGAAAATATAATTGCGTCCGAACCCACTATTATCGGCCCTTTTATCGTAAAATGTTACTTTAAAATATCTTGTGTGTCTATCTACTTCCACAGTTTTCAACCGATTGTTTCGGAACTTTACAGGATGCTTACCTGTGATGTCAACATGTACATATTGTTTCGGCATCAACGTCGACTTATGGCCCTTTTTTGCTGAAATTGTTCCTTAAAACCTAAAATATATGCAAATATACTTTGCCTGCATATTTTTAGTCTGTATATCACTTCGGATTTTAGTTGGCGGCATCCGTGTCACATGGAAACATTTCTAGTTGACATTAACTAAGGTGCATTTTTTTTATATTTTCCTGATGATTGATTATAGACTTTGATAATGAATCATCATACTGCCTAGGTAACTGATGATTGGTTACAATCAGAAAATCGTTACATCACTACATGCACATATGCTTTTACAGAATCAACTGCTGAGAAAAAATCAATCTGGTGAAGACGTTGAGTCATAAGAAGTTTAGTCAGTACTCAGAAAGAGACGCTTCCGGTAAGCAAGATGGCGACCACCTCTTTTTTATCTTGGGAATCTGTATCGAGAAATGGTGTCAATTTAACAGCATTAGGAAATTAGTTTCATTTATGAACACTAGCTAGCATGATGGAGAAATGTAACAGCATTAGGAAATTAGGTTCATTTATGAACACTAGCTAGCATGATGGAGAAATGTAACAGCATTAGGAAATTAGGTTCATTTATGAACACTAGCTAGCATGATGGAGAAATGTAACAGCATTAGGAAATTAGGTTCATTTATGAACACTAGCTAGCATGATGGAGAAAGGTAACAAGCAAGACCAACTTCTAGTCTAGGCCTTTTCTACTGGTACAAAACTTGGTATGAGAAAAAAAAAATAAAAGAAAAAATAAGGGGTTTTCCAACCTACCGTGTCTAATCTTCCCTCAGTGTAACTCGAACCACGCATATCATTTTATTTGGCCGAGTCATAGTTCTATAAAACTTCACAGGTTCCCATGGTTGATCTGACTACCCAAATCTATCAAAACAGGTCATTGGTCTCTTGTTTTGAAGTATAAAGTATAATAATAGTCAGACCCAACTAGGTTTAATCATCAGTTGTCTGTTAGTCCAGTGTTTTTAGTTCCCTACCGGCGTGTCACCGCAGGGGACTTTAGGTTCCAACCACATACCTCACCCAAACCCCACCCTCCCATCCGTGAGTCAGTTAGTCGGTCAGTCTGTCCGTCCGGAAAATATGGATCCTGCGATAACGAGAAAAGTATTGAAAATGTTTTTATGAAACTTAGTATGTAGGTAGAGGGCAATGAGGGGATTATGCACGCGATTTTATTTTCTTCATTGGATCCTAGGTTAATCAGAAAAATATTGAACATGTTTTTATGAAACTTGGTATGCAGGTAAAGATCAATGAGGGGACTATGCACATTATTTCATTTCGTCGATTTGACTATGGTCTAAACTATGATTGCTATGGCAACGGAAATAGTAAAAAAACACAACATATATGGATCCCTTGTTAACAAAAGTAATGTTCAAGATAATTTCATGAAAATGTTTGTTTAGCTAAAAGGGAGTGAGGAGATCATGCACATCATTTTATTTTTTATTGATGTCAAAAACTGCGAAATTGAATTTGAGAAAAATATTGAAAATATTTTTTATGGAACTTGGTATGTAGGTAGAGGGTAATGAGGGTATTATGGAAGTTATTTTATTTTGTTCAATTGACAAAAATATGGTTGCTATGGCAACAGAAATAGTAAAAACACACAAAAACATATATGGATCCTTTGATAACAAAAGAAATGCTTAAGATAATTTAATGAAAATGTGTGTGTAGGTAAAAGGGAATGATAAAATGATGCACATCATTTTGTTTTATTGATATGTGCAAAAACGAAGATTTATAGACCATTAAGATGTCTACAAGCTACAACTGGCACCAGGTATGTAAATCAAAAGGACAGAAATGATCTTCAGTATGTAGATCCACCTGATAGTGAAATAATTGACAATTTGTCTCCACCTAAGAAAACAACTATTAGGAAAACTTATCAAGTCTTTGAAGCAGCAGGTGGCACATAAGAAATCTGTGCCCAGATTACAACAATCATACTGCCAGTGAAATGTAAAATTTCCTAAACTTACTTGTTGCAGCCGTGTGATATAGTTGGACAATCAGCTATACCGATGAAACAAATGCGCAACAGACTATACAAATGCAGATATTGGGATCAAATCGTTGTTGGACATAACGGATCATGAAGAGAAGAATGAACAAATCATGTTCATTGAAGTTGCAGAACGAATCATGTTCACAACTTCTAATGACTTTTCGAAACTCGATGTCAGTTCAATTGAAAAACACATTCAACCATACGTAGGTGCTATGTATACATTTACTATTATGCCCTCAAAAACAGCACAAGGTGACTATATATGTAATATATTTAAAGAAACAATTTCTGCAGTTGAAGAAGTTCTGTTGCCATTCATGTATGACAACTGTATGCCCCATCACCAAATGGCGAGGATGGATATAGCGTTGGCAAGTCTTTTCGTATTTTCCGTCTTTTCATCCGTCCAGAAAAATGTGTGCATCTCCTCCTTCAGTTTTTATCAGATTGTTTTAAAACTCAGCATGCTTACCTGTGATGTCAAAATGTGCATACAAATTCGGCAACTTTTACGTTAAAATATCTTGTGCGTCTATCTCCTCCTACAGTTTTCATCTGATTCTTTTGAAATTTTACCTATCATGTCAAGATATGCATATCAGTTCTTCGGCATCAACATTGACCTAGTATTACCAGAGTCACAACCCCTTTACAACCCCTTTTTCGCCACATTTTGTCTTTCTTTTTACACGGATTCTTTTGATTGAGAGCATCCATGTCCCATAGACACATTACTAGTTAATTACTTGAATACCGCCAATCTTTCAAGTGATATGGTGTTTTTTTTACTATAATTATATTTCGTCAATCAAGGGAGAAATTTTTGTATAAAAGCCCACTACACAAAATATAATATTATAACTGTTTTATATTCTATATCAACATTTACTTATACATGTTCATGAGAGTTTTTCCCATTATTGTATGACAGATTTTAATTACTCAGTTATACCAATCTTTCAAGTAATATGTTTTTTTAATATAAATTATATTTGTTTTCAATCAAGGCAGACTGACTATTTACATTATTGCATATAAGTTAACCATTTTGCAATTGTTACATAATGCCAGTAATTTTTTTTATCTCGAAGTAAATGATCAGTGATTCCTTTTACCACCACATAACCTATACATGTGTTTTTTCTCTGTAAAATCCTGTTCAGTTCAACGCAGGGCTGTCCCTTATAATTTTATAAACAGGTGGCTACTATGAAAAAAACAGACGGCTGTTTTTGGGGTCAGTATGTCAAAGGTCAAGGTTACCATGACGTTCTATGGAAATACACATTCCGGATGATAACTTCAACAGTAGAACACTAACACTCATGACACGTCATAGGTACATTGCACTAGGTGAGAACAGGATCTCTATGGCTTTTGAGGTCAGTTGATAATAGGTCAAGGTAAACATGACCTTATATTGAAATATACATTCAGGACGATAACGCCATCATTAAAATACGTATACTCATGAAACCTCACAAGTATATTGCGCTACGTGAGAGAAGAATTTCTTTTGTTTTTTGCGGTCAGTAGGTCAAAGGTCAAGGTCACCGTGACCTTATATTGGAATTCCGAACCATAACTCCGAAACTGTATCACCTACAGTCATGATACGTCAGAAGTTCATTGCCATGCGTACGTATAGAATTCTTGTTATTTTGGGGACACTAGGGCAAAGGTCAAGGTCACCGTGACCTTATATCAAAATATGCATTGCGATGATAACTTAGAAACCATAAGATGTACACTCATGAAAGTTCATACATTGCCATAGGTGAGAGGAGCATACCTAATGTTTTTTGGTGTTAGTAGGTCAGTGGTTAAAGCCACTGTGATCTTATATGGTAATACGCATTCCAGTAGGTTCGAAACAATAATACCTACACTCATGAATTTTAATAGGTACATTGCCCTACGCAATAGGAGGTTCCCTATTGCTTGATGTCAGTAGGTCAAATGTCAAGGTCATCATGACCTTATATGGAAATACACATTCTGTACAATAACTTCAAAACCACATACTCTCTTAAATTTGTATAGGTACATTGCCCTAGGAGACAGGAGGAACCCTATTATTTTGGAGGTCAGTATTTCACCTACAGAAATAGGCTCTTGGTTAAACAACAACCACTATCATTTTCTGTCAATAGGTCAAATGTCATTTTGACCTAAAACCTGGAAATGATTTAAACATAAAGAGCTCCGGAAACAGGTCTATAATGTCCCGTTGTTGTCATGATACTTCAAGATCTTTATCGTAACACCGCGTATGCGAAGGTGGAAATGTGGCTCCATCGTAAATGGAGTGTCTAGTATAGAATTTGCAGCAACTTTGTGATATATCGATAAATATTTCAACAACACATGCTCAGTCAAATATAACTTAAGGCCCCATACATCAGTGGTAAAATAACGTATAACTACATGTAAGTGCTTCAGCCTTACCTGAACTTAAAAAAACAAAAGTCGATTTATGTAATAACCATATATCAGATAGGCAAGATATGAGTTTCTGAATTTAATAATTAGAAAGAAAATAACTTTTTCAAACAAGTACTTTAGTTTTCAAACATTAAAATTAAATGACTTCAAATGGTACAACCAACATACTGCATCTAAAGCTGTAAGTAATCACTTCACACATGGCTGTGTGATTGTCACACGTTTTTAACAATACATCTTGTACCAATCACAATTCACTACTTCCAGCTAAAAACATATTTCACCCCTTTGTTGTATTTCTTTTTTAACAATGGCCACATTGTAATATATATATACAAGACATTGCAATTTGAAGATTGCTATAAAACCCAACTTCATTCAACATTTACTTGTGAGAAAGTTTCGATTCTCACAGATAGCGTCAAATGTACAGTACTGGTTTTACTCAGGAAAAGTGGGTGGTCTGATTCTACCACAAAACATCGACCGTCATATATAACCTTACATGTATTGAAAATGACATAAAACATCATTCAAACGAACAAAAAAAATAATTCAGTATTTCAAAATATATTTAGAACATTGTACATACTCTTATAAGAACTGTTTTACATTGTATATATCACTATTTACTATACATGTTCATCACAGTTTTTACCATTATTATTGTGCGACAGTTTTTCGTAAATAATGCCAATCTTTAAAGGGGCAACATTCCCTACCCTGGTAGGGAGAGACTGGAGGAGTGCCTTATCAGTTACATCAGTTATAAAGGCATGTCAGTTACAGTGATAGCACATGTAAACAACTCTCACTGAATGCAGTTTGCAGACGACAGAAATTACAAACAGCTAGGAGTAACGTTTTTCAATCTAATGACTCCAGACTACTAGTATATAATTTCTGTTTATTTTATTGATACTGTGACAGTTTTTCAGCATTATTCATGTTTTACGCTATAGTTACTCTTTTATTTTGAAATTCATCTAATACCCATTGCACTGTTTATAATATAAAAAAAAATAATTGCTATGCCAGCAAACATTTCATGACATATAAGTTATCAGTGTTAAATGAAAATGAATTGCCAATTATAGTTGGTCTGGAGAAACAGCCTGTAAATACTGCAGTTCACAAGATATGCGTATAAGTTGGGCATGTATGTTAGGATGACATTGTGTTGGGAATAAACATTCAAAAATAAAGCATAACTACAAATTATTGTTCGAATGGCAGGACATGATGGAGATAATAAGATAAGGAATTACATTGTATATAGTTATGACTAAGGAATATATATCACTGAGCCTGAGGAGGGAATATTCAATTGTCATGGGTGGGATATAGAAGTGCATGGTGGTGTTTCTGATTCTGATGTGAAAATGGTAGGGATGATTTGTTATCTGGAACACATGAATAGTCACAGATACAAACATCCCATCTTTGAATACTGCTGCTGAGGTTTACACAAAAGTTAAAGTTCTACTGACTATCTCTAAAAAAAGAAATATAAAAAGATCGGACAGGGAAAGTAGCATTCAAGGAGGACAGTCAACCACAAAACACAGAAACAAACACGCATACAGACAAACAAGTAGGCAAAAGCAATAATAAATGCAAATTAACGTGATTTTCGTCTGCTGTAAACACTACCACGTGTATTTGTGTACACCTCTGAGTTCATAACCGCACAGGCTCCTCCTCTATATTTTCAAATTTCTGTCAGTTGGGTTTAAAAAAAAATTGAAACTAGGAATAAGAAATACTTTTTCACAAATATGTTTACCAATACAATGTTTAATATCAGTTTACTTCTGTGCCAAATATTCATTTATTCATGAGATGAAATTTTCAATATTTTGAAAAAGGTCTCCCTGTAACTATGTATAAATTTAAATGAAAAACCTGCCCCAGTTCCATCTAGGGCTTTTATACGGCAGTTGGGCCTTTAAGTTGTTTTAAATATAACTTCTATTTCTTCACACAAGAAAGAGTGAATATTTACATTATGGTAAATCATTAACGGTATATCATGTAACCATAATAAAATTGTCACATATTGCTAGTCAAATTTCTGTTGTATTTACCTCTAATGGACGGAGGCCAGCAGAGCGTATGCGATGACGTACTGTCCGTTGTCCGTCCACCCATCGTATGTCTCATAACTTTTGTCTCATTAACACAATACGACCTTCGTTTTAATCTTATCTTTTTCAAACTTAACCACATCGCCAGATTGGACCAGTAAAGTTACCATTAGAAACCCTTGATTTTCTTAAATATGCTATATTATGCCTCGTTAACACATAAACATAATAGGGCCTTTGTTTTTAATCGAATCGTTTCAAAACATGGCCATTCCATGAGTTCGTCAAATCCGACGAACTCTTCCAAGAGTTCACCACCATGCAGTACTGCTGCCTGCTGCCACGGATGTGCAAGTCAAAGAAATCTCCCGGGTTAGGGAAGCACAACATATTTGGAGACTTGGAGATGGAGGTTGACGATCCAGCACATCTGGAACTCCCATAGTCTCTTTTGAATCGAAACATTCCTCATAGAACTGTTGTATTGAAAACTGATTTGCAAGCTGTTGCGGTCAGTGTTACGATGCACAGAGTTATAGCAATATGCTCGTTATATTTACCACCTAGTTCTTCACTAGAACTTAAATATCTAAATCACCTAATTGCACAATTAACATCACCTTTTATACTCTGGTGTGATTTTAATGTTCACAAATACATTTGGGGTTGTAAAGATATAAACGATAAAGGCAAACAAATTGAGGATTTCTAAGCCAAAAACAATTTGGTCCTTTTTAATGATAACAAATTAAATACTTATTTATATCCAGCTATTTAACAATATGCGATCCAAAGCTCGTGGAGTGTTGGTGTTTCTTAAAATATCGGCCCTCCACTTCTCGAAAAAAACGCAACGATGGCAACTTCGCAAAGCTGATTGGGAAACGTTTTATTCTCTTTGCGAAGAACAATTAAAGCCTTCCGTTTTCGAGGATGTCGAAGACGCAACTGCCCTTTTTACTAAAACTCTTCTTGATATATCTGATCAAACTATTTCAAAACCTCGGCAAACCCAAAACGCCCACATAAAACCATGGTTCGATAATGACGGCAAAAAGGCAGCATAATACTTAAAGCTGCATTAAATAATTTTAAGTTGCGGCACACTCAAACTAATTTAGATAGTTTTGGAGTTTTTCATGCGAAAGTCCGTCGTACTGTTAAGATAGCAAGAGAAAATCCTGGAGATATTATGTCTCTAGGCTGAACTCTCACTCATCTCTTAAGAAAACGTGGGACATGGTCCGGAAAATAAACGGTAAAGGTGGTTGTGTAAATCATCTTAAAACTAATAATGGAGATATTACATATGTCAAAGATATTACAAACACTTTTGCAGAAACATTTTCTAAAAACTCTTCTTTTGAAAATTGTCAACCACATTTTCTAAACAATAAGAAACTAAAAGAACAGAAGAAACTGAACTTCAAGTCGAACAATTTGGAGAAATACAATTAAAAGTTCACTCTCGAAGAACTTCGAGAATCCCTTAAAAAGGCTCATGATACATCAGCTGGTCCTGATGATATCCATTATCAATTATTAAAACATCTGAAACCAGTCTCTCTACCCACCAAGAAGTGGGTGACGGGTTATTCCCCGATTATTAGCGGGAAGCAATCGTTATTCCAGTCCCCAAATCTGGAAATGATCATACGGACACAATAAATTATCGCCATATATTTTTAACGGGTTAACAACAGACAATATCATTCGATTTGAATCATTTATTAGGGAAGCTTTCGTAAAGAAAGAACATCTAGTCGCTGTATGTTTGACTTGGAGAAAGCTTATGTTACTGCATGGAAGTACGGTATCATGAACGATCTTCATGACCTTGGTCTTAGAGGTCGATTACTAATTGTTATGGAGAATTTCTTAGATGATAGACAGTTTCGTGTTCGAATGGGTTCAACCCGCTCTGACATTCATGAACAGGAGATGGGCGTGCCACAGGGCAGCATACTCTATGTCACCCTTTTTAATATAAAACATAGTAGTATAGTTAAATGCATCAATCCTGGTGTCTAATTTTGATCTCTATATGTTGACGACTTTGTTATATGTTATCGTGCAAAAAACAGAAACACTATTGAGAGACAACTTTAACAATGTCTCAGTAAACTTCAGACCTGGTCGGATGAAAATGGTTTTAAATTTTCTAAATCTAAAACTAATTGTATGCACTTTGTCAACTACGTAAACATTATGAAGACCCTCATCTAACACTGGATGGGTCACCAATACCAGTAGTGGATGAGACAAAATTCCTTGGTCTTATTTTCGACCGCAAATTAACGTTTATATCACACCTTAAATACTTGGTGGCCAAATGCCTTAAAGCTCTTAATTTACTTAAAGTTGTTGCAAACACTAATTGGGGAGCAGATCGTAAAGTACTTCTACAACTTTATAGATCTCTTATCAGATCCAAGCAGGACTACGGCTCAACAGTATATTGATCGACTCGCAAGACATACTGATGCCCGATCCTACACATAATTACGAATCGCCGTAGGTGCCTTTCGTACATCACCAGCCGAAAGTCTGTATGTTGAAGCTAATGAACCATCACTGTCTGATAGACGGGACATATTAACTCTTCAGTATGCCATTAAATTACAATCTAACCCTTCAAACCCAACTGTCAATACTGTTTTTAATCCTAATTATGAACCTCTTTTTGATTGAAAACCGAAGGCCATACGACCATTTGGTCTTCGTATCAAACGAAAATTAAGAGACACTGAAATCGATCTAAATTTGATTGCCAAATACAAGTACCAGAAATTCCACAGTGAACAGTACAGTACAGTACAGTAGCCTACGGTCTTTCAAAGCAAATATAATGAAATTAAATCGAAATACAGTAACTTTCAACATATATACACAGATGGTTCTAAAGATGGAGATAAGGTAGATGCAGCAGCTGTTGTTCACAAACACAGCATATAGAGCTGTCTGCCTGACACGGCCTCTATCTTTTCAACTGAACTTAAGGCAATTGAACTTGCCTTAAACTATATTCAGGAATCTGATGAAGACCATTTTGTAATATTTACTAATTCCCTTTCATCTCATGAAGCCCTGGGTAATACTAAACATGATAACACGTACAGTTGTGCTTCAACTTTTAGAAAAGTACAATTCTCTTATAGTTGGTAATGTTATTATTTTCTGCTGGCTTCCAAGTCATGTAGGAATACGTGGTAATGATAGAGTTGATAGTGCTGCTAAAGCTGCATTAGGTTTACAAATATCTAATGTCAAATTAACTTATACTGATTTTAAAAGTTGGGATTTGTCAGTGAACAATAAACTCCATTCAATTAAACCGTTACTGGGAGAATGGCGTTCTTCTAGTAGGTCCATTCGTCGAGAAGAAGTTATTCTAGCCCGGTGCATGATAGGGCATATTTGTTATACTCATTCATATTTATTACAAGGTGAGCAATTACCATAATGTTTACCCTGCTTTGCACCGTTAACGGTCAAACACATATTGTTGGAATGTTTAGACTTTGATTCTATGCGTCAAAGGTACTACAATGATAATACTATGAAAGAGTTATTTGATACTATAGATTTTAGTCTTGTTTTAGATTTCCTGAAAGAAATCAGACTATGTAAATCATTTTAATATATTCTTACATATATTTACTTGTTCATATTCCAGTTGACGTGCATTTGTTGATTTACATATATAGTTTATATTAATACCATATCATCCCTTATTTGTAAAAATAGTTTTACCTTTATATATTTACATTAAGTTTTAATTACTACTTCCTTTCTTCATCTTTCATCTGTTTTTGCGCACAATATGACCTAGTTATGTGCCGTAAAACACCATTCATTCATTCATTCAAAACATGACCAGATAGTTGATATCAATCAAACCTGGAACAAGTTCGAAAACCAGCCAATTGGACCAGTATCGCCACAGTTTGCCTCTTTAACCCAATATGGTCTTCATTTGTAATCAGATATATTTCAAACTTTACCACATTGTTCATATCAATGAATATTCAGACAAGTTCAAAAAGCAACTACATTGTACCAGTAACACCAGAGTTATGGCCACATAAACAAAATAGGGCCTTTGTTTTCAATCCAATCGTTTCAAAACGTGGCGAGATTGTTGATATCAATCAAACCTTGAAAGAGTTCGAAAATCAACCAATCAAACCTGTAACGCCACAGTTTGCCTCTTTAACCCAACATGGTCTTCATTTGTCATCTGATATTTTCCAAACGTTTCCACATTGTTCATAGCAATGATATTCACACAAGTTCAAAATGCAACCTCACTGGACCAGTAACGCCAGAGTAAAAATCATGTCAGCCGGAAATTCAAGATGGCTGCCACGGCTAAAAATAGATTTTAAAAATACAAGTTTGTCGTGACTATTTCTTAAAGAACACATGTGCTATTGATTTGGAACCTTTACTAAAAAGACTGGCATGCCATGTACTTGGTATGAGTTTCAGGGTGTAAAACACTTTCTTATATGGGTCTAAAATGCCACTTCCTGAATAATTAATCGGTCGGTCAAGGTCGAAACAATTTAACAGTAACATCGAACATTTGATGGACAGGTCTATTTTCCGGGGTAAAGTAATTTTGGTTAGAGATAAAATGAAAAATGAAGGCCCTATCGTCTTAACGAGGCAAACTATAGCATTTTTAACTCAGTTAAGGGCCATACCTCCGCTGTTAGTGGTCAGATCTGGCTGGTTTTCGAACTTGTTCGAGCATTCATTGATATTAAAAATCTGGTAAAGTTTAGTAAAGATCAGATGAAATTGAAGGCCCTATCGTCTTAACTAGACAAAAGTTAACGACGGATGGACGACGGACAGACAACGGACAACGGACGAGAACGGTCGGACGGACGACGGACAACTCGGCATCCCAAAAGCTCTGCTGGCCCTTGGCCAGTAGAGCTAAAAATATACTTATCTGGTATTCAATTATAATAATAAAAGTATACTTCACGTCTACACTCCGTAATACACAATACTATCATGACTATTATCTATGGTTGTGACGTCACATTAAGTTTATTAATATATATATTGGGTTATCGTATGCTCAAAAGCATATGCGCAAATTACGTTTTTTTTGTATAAATGTGACATTATTATTGTTTATGTTGCAATAACTTGTTGCTTGAATTAAACATAGGTAACAAAATATTAAAACAAATCATTTTGACCTGTTTTCGCAAATTAAATTTTACCCAAAAAGAAAAAATGTGTTGGTATAACTAAATAAATGCTAATCCCAGTGAGGATGACAATTGAGATTGCCAACATTTCGAAAAATATAATCTCGATCTTGGCCTCGTCTTATTTTTCTGAGGTTGACTATAGTCACTGTCACTCTCACTCTCACTTGTATGCACTAATTGTACGATATATCACGATAACTCTTGTTTAAACTAAACACTTTTATAGGATCCTTATGTGTGCCTTCTACTTTAACAGAACCTGCAACTAGAAAATTCTAAATGTTGTTTCATTTCATTTATGTGGTATATAAACACAAACATTCAACTTGTAAGACTTTTGCCATATGCATGCCATCTTCGGGATGGTTAACATTTTGTACCATTGATTTTGTTAATATTGAGTTCTGCTCAACCCGGGGCTAGAGGGCGTGAGCGGTAGCTAGCATATTTCACTACCGCTCATGAACAATCTCAATCAAACCGAGACTGCAATATGTCGTATGTGTCGTTTTCGGCCGTTTCCAAGGGTTCATTATCATACTCTTTTTTTGTAAAACAAGACTGCGTAGGAATAAGAGTAGTAAAGTCGGCATATTGGATATATGTTGACTTTGATTAAATAAAATGTGTCACCCTCTATTGGGAAATCTAGTTTGCATCCTCAAGTTATGGTGTGCATTGTCTGTGCTTGTTAACTACTTTCTTTGGCATAAATGCAAATAATTGTACTGGACCCTTGCTTACAACTCTTGCATTAGATCCAATATTCTAACACGACCTCTGCAATCTTTCATATACACAAACAAGGGAGACAGTTGTATGTTATTCTACTATAAAATACAGCTGTTCCATTAATTCCCCGCGTATATTTCATCCGTTGGAAGCGCCACGTTACATGACGTCACTTGGTAAATATACGTCACGAAGACAAACCGAACAGTAACTTTAATGAAATGTTAATTACAACAAAATTGCCATTCTCCCAAACTGTGCACACCCCCGAAATAAACCCATCATATGCACATGTACATATAACATTAATAAGCATCTTGAACAAGGTGAGAACGTTTGACGTCATACAGCGCAAGCTATATGACGTAAGCAATGACTTAATTGTTTGTCACGTGAAAACTAGTGCATTGAAACGCAGAACTTTGCATACGGGGGCGCCCAATGGAACAGCCTGTAAACATAGCAGCCTGATAACCTTGACCTCCGAGATAATATATAGTGCCCCAACAATAGCGTAAATAATGGGGTAATTGTTGTGTTAGAATCGAAATAATAAATACGGACCTGTATTTTATCGGTGAATAAAATACAGCACTCGTGATTTAATTACTACGCATCCGAACTCCTAACTGTATTTTATTCACCGATAAAACACAGGTACTTATTCATTATTTCTTAATTAAGTAGTGGATTATATGTAATACTTATAATATTATACACATTTTAATTAAACGCCTCATACTATTATTATACGTATTCTAAATACTATGTTTGGTTTATTTTACACACCACAATCCTACATTGTGCTTAGAATTAACATTGTTTTATTTTTTATTGAAACAAATAATACCTTTTTCTTAAAATTAGATATTCAGTGGCTCAATGAAGATGTCACAACTCACATTCACAAGATTTGTAACAAATGTCCGTCTATATAGAACTGTTAGATAATTTGACAATTGATGTTTCTCGGAATGCTAATAAAATAATTCCGTAATTACGCCTTCAACGCTACACATATTTCCAAATAGTACAGTTTTACTGAATAATATACACATATTGCCTGTCTTAGTAGCTTTACGTAATCGATTGCCATTTATACATGTGACTTTCAATTCTGTAAAATAGACTTGAATGCCAATGAAACTCATTTTAAAACATGTGACTAAAATTCGAATGTCACTAGACGATGAATATCTTTCTGATCACAGATTGCAAGGCTTAAACCCCCAGCGGCCCTTTTGCCACTGACAAGGCGGTAGCCCTATTGTCAACCCTTTTGTGTTTGTGATGTCTTATTTGACGTTTTATTCTTCTTTAATGTTGTTCTTTGTTTCTGTGTGTGTTTGTGGTTGACTGTCGTCCTTGAATGCTACTTTTCCTGTTCAATTTTATATTATTATAACATTGTGAAATTCGAGAAGAGGTTTACGTATGCAAGTTTGCATTATGTTATGCGTATGATAAATACATTCTAAATGTTCATTATGAATCTTAGCAGAGACGAAATGTCTATAGGTTGTGTAAACTTAAAATCGCAACGGTGCCATAGTCCCCTGACCATTCCGGGTCGGTAACCTGTCTTCACTACTCTTTCTGTTGTGTATTGGATAGTTAATGTGTTCTTTGTTTGTGGTACAGTGCGATCTACGGTGCTATTGCGTTTAGTGCTGTGATTTCTATAGGACCTTTTTCTCATTTAAGCAGAGATGATATGACTATTGACTTTGTGTTGACTATATTTGTGCATTTTAACGTCAGTTTTTCATTAAATCATCCAAAGTCCTCCTATCATTAATTGGAACAACGTATACGAAACTTACCCTCATGTATGTTATATCCACTTTTAACATTTGAGTGGTATGAAAACAATACTTGTACATGTACTACACATATAAAATGCGAAAAGATATGCACGATAGAAATTAAAGTCGTTTATCCTATCTTGAAATGTGTTACTTTCTTCACCATTTCAACTATATAGACTGATACTCTTATGTATGCACGTTTTAGGATGAATACATTTACCATCATTGTGGTCAACATTTTTATTTCATCGCATTCTTTGCTGCTTTTGTCCATGTAATTGATGTTAGTTTTCAAGCCCTGGATGGCTTAGTTCTGTGAAAGCTGCATGTTCTGTTCTCTGTGAATCATGTTCGAAAGTGATCTACTCCACGGGTTGTATGAAATATACCATTGATATCATATACTGCAATTGGTTGTCATGTAAAAAAGTAATAAGGATAAAAGGTTAAAACCTCTATAAAGCTTTCACATTTTTTGAAGAATAGCACACTTAATTTCATCGCTTAAGTTGATGAACAGTTTGGAAGACAGACACATATAGGTTAGATATCAATGTATCTGTCTTCATTCGGCAATAAGTGCCATTGCTTTAGTATTTTTCTTGGCATTGGGTTGAAGGTAATTGATGACTTGACTTTAAAACAACAATAACTTAAACAAATAACTTAACAGCACGGAAGCTTCTATTGTATTTGCCATTCTTATTAACCATGGTTACTATTCCGGAGGCTACCTTCATTATTATGTATATTATGAATACAAACACAGTTCTTTGCAAAAAAAGAGTCTGAAGTTTCTGCCATAAATATTGAATAAGGCATTTTGATTGATGATACAGCGTTATGCTTAACTGCGAGAGAATAAAAACAATAGTTTCGTTCCTTGGATGTTTTCGTTGTTTAATTGTATATGACATAACGATATCTACAATTAATTCTCAAGGCCATACGCATTGTCTTCATTATTTGAAACGTTTTACATAACAAAAACTCATTATATTGTCATGCAAATATGCTAACGTTAATACCGGCTGTTATTAATGTGGTGTTATCCATCTCGATTTGCGGTTTCCAAACTGTTATTACGCAACAATAATGAATATTCAGGTTCCGTCATAGCATATCTTGATACAAGATCATATACATTCGCATAACTCGTCTCTAGTATCTGAAAATGCTTTCCGATGTTTGGCGAACATTACTAAAATGGTATTGTCTTCATAAAATATATTATTTATTATATCTGGATTGTTGTGTGCTATTGTTGGAAACAAATTACAACGAGTGAGGTATAACTGCATGAAATCAAGTCATTGTTTCCTCACATCTATTTATACATTCTAATCCACTTATTTTGTATTGAAAATTGATTTATACAACCCATTCTGTTTCTTAATATAAAACTTTTGCTTTTTCAGATAATTCCATGACAGTCATGGATCAATTCAAAAGTCTACTTAAACGAAATTGGAAACCTGTCCTAATCCCCTGGATCATTTACTTGTGTTCGTTGAACGATAACTTTCTGTCCGTCTCTATTGTTGAATATAATTATGCATAATTTTAGGGAATTGTGTTTGTTCTTATTATCACATTACTTGCGGCGTGGGAGTGTAGTAAAACCATCCTATATTTATTATATTACACTAATAAATATGCAAATGAAGGCCGAATCATCGTTCGCTCGTTTTCGTTCAGCACGGTTTGCATCAGAATTGCCTCGTCGATTTTCGTACAGTTTACAATACCGGAATATGGAAATCGACGAGGCATACTGACGTCATATCGATTTTTTCAAATTCATCGCTGATATTCGGCAGGTGCCTTCCTAATTTTTTAGGACTTCATCCGCGGTGCAGTAATTCGGTGTGCACATGCATTACTGAAACATAACGCGTTCTAATTAAATTATGTCCAGTTATCCAGGCATTGCCTATTTCGTATTACTTCTAAATGAAGTCAAAGTCATGCACCATAACAAGTTTTTCACACGTACAAGGATTGTCTTTGTTGAATATCGTCTTCACTGGCGTGTCCTACGTGATGGGGGCGGCCATGGTTGACCGGACTACTTTTTCCCCCATAGTTCCAAGCGCCAAACACGACAGATGATACTAGTATCGATCGAGGGCGAGAATGATCGACGAGGTAGTTCCGTTGTTCGGTGCCGTACGGAGAATACCGAGTCAATACACGACGTCATCATACAAACATACGACGTCATCGACGACAACATTACATGCAGTTACAATAAATACATGTTCCTTATGAGGCCTTTTTGGAGCTGTGTGATGTGATACGTAGAATCTTTCTCCTTACATACGCTTTTTATAATCTTGCCGATTTTATATTGACTTAATTAAACTCGTTGGATAAACTGATATGATGCTCGGCATAGCCTTGCAGCACATTTGTTATCGAACTTGTTTAAAGAATTCATTATTAAACAGGCACACGTGTAAGATCTTCTATGTATTTCATTTTGACATATCAACGTGAATATGTTTACGTAGCCTATAAAAGCATCCAGTGAATACCATGCTTTAAGAAATAAAAGCGGCTTTATTGTAAACATTTGAGGATAGTCAAGTAGGTACAAGTATAAAAGTCCAACAGAAAAATGTAGTATTCACAGTTAATCAAAGACACGCATACAAAAAAATAACAAGTACGGTGATGCTAGAAATAGTGTATTCGACGCCACCAGGTTCTGAGCCGAAACAACCAGGTTTTGAGCTCGGAATTTACACTGGTTCTGGACATATTTTATTAGGCCTATCTACATTTATTATAATTACGACTCGGCAATTAATAAATCAAACGCATAATTGCTTTAAATAGAATACATTACGATAATCCCTCAATATCAACTAAAAAAACACCTTAGCGTTTATCAGCGATTGAATTACATGCTAACTAACGCTTTTTACGTCAATAGCGTCATGATGCGTGAACATACTCTGAGGTTACGATGGTAAACCTAAAGCAGACATAAAATGTATCAATCAAGGATCACAGTCACAGTCAACCAGTAAAAACGTCATAGCTCGCATGCATTGCGTTATAACATCACTATTCGGATGATTATGTGATATAAAATAGAAATTAAATTCTACAAGACCGTAAACAATACGCTATATGTTAATGTAAGCTTCAGTGATAAATTCACGTCACGTATATTACTACTAGTATACAAAAATAAGTAAAAAAAGTCGAACAGGAAATGCAGGTTTAACAGAATACAGTAAACCCCAAAACACGCAAAACGACAAACATGAATGGAAATGTTAATAAGGAAAACCATGTGTCGTCTGAAATAATAAAGACTGGAAAATAGTTTGTTAGGATGCCAAACCATATCAGACTGAACACTCCTACTTGATTCGAAACATTTACCTTCAAATCATATAGTGAAAATCATACAATTTGGGTGTGATTTTATGACCATTTCTTACAACATTATCTGGTTGAAATGTTCTCATGTATAAATAAATGCTCACATAAGTTAACAGCATTAAGAAAAAATAATTTTGCTATCAGTTGTACAGATAACTCAATAAAAAGTACTTCTAATCTGTTTTCGTTCCTTAAAAAAAGAACTATTAAAGCTAGACATCCTATATGAATCAATACTCGTCAACTTTCTCATAAGTTTGTGCCGTGTGGCAACCGTAGAAAGTCTCCCCGTACATACAATCAATAGTGTTATCTTTTCATCCCATAGGGATTGTATGACATTCATTGATCCAGTTTTTCTTTAACACGTGTGTGTGTGTGTTTGTGGTTGACTGTCGTCCTTGAATGCTGCTTTTCCTGCTCAAATATCATATCTATATTTCTCAAATTAAACCTTTGCTTAATCACTTTTTAATAAACCGGATGGAGCATGAGGCCCAGTCTAGTACAAGTGTACATTCATATGACACTGAATCACATCATTATGGTTTTATACAATTGTATATACATCTTCATATTGCTTCAAGCGTCTATAGTCTGTAACCCAGTACATAACATTCCAAATATAACTGCAATAAACATGATAAATGTGTAAGAAACCTCTTTTTGTCGAAGGCCGTGCACTTTTCGGATGATTATTTGATATGACATAGAAGATAAATTCTACAAGAAATAATAACGATGGTAAATAGTTTGTTAGGATTCCAAACCATATCAGGCTGAAAAATCCTACTTGATAGGAAACATTTGCCTTCAAATCATATAGTAAAACTCGTACACTTTGGGTGTCATTTTATGACCAATTCTTACGACATTATCTGATTGAAATGTTCTCATGTATAAATAAATGCTCACATAAGTTAATTAAGGCAATTTAATGTGTGCTATCAGTTGTACAGATTAACTCAATAAAAATACTTCGATCAAATAGAAAGAGACATGTTAAAGCCAGAAATCTCATTTGAAACACTACTCGTCAATTTCTCAGATTAAATCTTTGTTAAACACTTATTAATAAACCGGAAGGAACACGAATGAACATGAAACCCAGCTAAGTACAATGGCACATCTATAGGAAACTGAATCACATAGTGGTTGTTTGATGCAATTGGCATATACATCATATTGCTTCAAGCGTCTGTAGTCTGTAACCCAGTACATACTATTCGAATGTACCAATCTAAACGTGGTAACCATTCTATTACCATACTGTCGGATGAGTTCCAAAATGATATTCTACGCAAACACGACATAATTAGGCATATAATGGTTCTATAGGACCAGTTTTCACATTTTCCAATTTCTCTAAAATATCGGTACTAAAACATATTGATAAGCAATAACACACAATGGTAGTAATTATTGAAGATGTTCACTCTACCAAGTTTGTCACGCATAAGTCACATATGATTCTTAAGGTATTCCCGTATTATACGATACTTATATAAACGAAGCAGTAAATGAGTCTTTGTTGCTTTTTTCATTACTTCTCATGAACAGACTCAATAAAACCGAGTCTGCTGCTTTATTCGCTTAATTGTGTTTGTTGCTCCCAAAGGATCACCTTTATCAGTATTTATTGACATTCACACTAGCGTTCGTTTAGTGCAGTGTGGCGGCTGTAAAAAGTCTCCCCGTGCTACGAATCAGTAGTGTTATTTTTACTGATCCCTTGGGACCAACGAGCCCAATATAGGTGGCTTTGAAGTAGAATACCGCTTAAGCCGGTGCTAGGGGCCAGAGATGTGTTGCTTCTTTCATTACTTCTCATGAACAGACTCAATAAAACCGAGTCTGCTGCTTTATTCTCTTAATTGTGTTTGTTGCTCCCAAAGGATCACCTTTATCAGTATTTATTATAAAAACCTCGTGCGATGACCGGACAGGCTGCGGACCCTATGATGACGTCTACCTAAAGCCCAAAAGGACGGTGACCTTGGATATTTGTCTGCAGTCTTGTCTTGTCGTGCCCTCAATGGTTTATTCTCTTGTTGCTCTGGATTCTGCCAAGTCAATGAGTACCTTCTTTGTGGCTTTCTATGCTATAGGTTTTTTGTATTTATATCTACACGAGCATCTTTGTGTTTTACTTATATTTCCTATTAATGCTGCCTTGTTGATTAGAGAATAGTTCATGGCGGGGATTTCTTTATTTACACTGTCGCGTTTTATTGGGTTGACGATAGGGTAAGTGTGAGGTTTGATGCACTCTAGAACCTAGTTTAAACCCCAGCAGCCTTTTTTTCCACTGATCGTTCCAAGGCGGTAGCCCTATTGTCAACCCGTTTGTGTTTGTGGTTGTTTTGTTCTTTGTTTCTGTGTGTGTTTGTGGTTGACTGACCTCCTTAAATGCTGCTATCCTGTTCGAGTTTTATATCTATATTTTATATAAGGATCATACAGGTATTTTTAAAACGTAAGGTATGAATTTATTCTCATAAAAATAATAAGGAACTATATCATATCTAACGTTTTATAACCTACTTATATGGGTCTCCTTTTATATAAGAATATATTAGAATAATCTTATTCTCATATGCGAATACATGCATATGTATTATATATGCCAACATTCCCTATGTAAGACTGTTCTCAATTTTGCCAATGTCATAATCCTTACAATTTGTGATAGTTCTAAAAACACAAATCAGAAAAACATTAATCGTCAAAAGACATTCTGTGGAGCTGCAGTCATAGTTTTTACAATTACTTCCCTTGGCACTAAAGTCTGTCTTACCGAACTGAAAGACAAATGTATAAATGGCAATCGATTACGTCAATATACTAAGACAGCCAATGTGTGAATGTTATTCAGTAAAGCTGTGCTATTAGGAAAAAAGTGTAATTACGTAATTATTTTATTAGCATTCCGAGAAACATCAATTGTTAAATTATCTAACAGTTTTATATAGACGGACATTTGTTACAAATCTTGTGAATGTGAGTTCAATATGTGTATGTTATTCAGTAAAGCTGTACTATTAGGAAAGACGAGTAGTTTTGAAGGCTTAATTGCACAACATTCAACATAATATGAGAAACATCAACGTAATCTTCGATGATTTAAATATTATATTATGAATTAGCATTTTTTGGATAGATGTTCACATATACGGCGGTTTCATTATACTTTGATTATCTACGATGCTTTCAGGAATTAATTATATCATTTGTTTCAATATAAAAACAAACAAATCTTTTATTCGAACTCCATAAGCTCCATGTGTAATAATTGGTGTGTAAACATAACTAAAAACGTTATTTACTATGTGTATAATATTTACTCTCGTGATTCATGAATTGTCGTCTGATGTGCCACACGTGAACCAAGGAACGAACATAGATTAGAACAGGTGCTTATTGTTCAAACTTGAGGTCGCTTCTTTAGACAGTGTTTATCTTAAAGGTTTTCGCCTTTCCATCTTACATTCTAACACCTTGACAAATAAAAAAACAATACATGCATGGTTTAATAAAACTACAATAGCCAGTTATATTATGTGTGCACCTATCCACTCTCTGAAACATTCCTACTAATGTTGATGAAGAGAAAACATATTTAATAAACATTACGTGGTCCCGCCTTAATTCCATTAATCGATGGGAAAGCTTATATTAGCAGGATTTTATAATGGATAACACGTTTAAAAACATGTCTACTGAAAATATGCGATAACCTTTTTAAAATTACTTATTTAATGTTTTAATTTTACAATATGCAAACTTTTTAAGCCGCAATTAAGGTTTTATTTTATACCCCAGCCAATCCCGTTTTCGCTTCTTGGAGAAGGGGTTGAATGGGTATGAATGTTAATACTCGGACACGTAATGGGTATTGGATTAACAAGCTGACATAAACTGTTTTTACTTAAAACACACATAAAAAAACACATACAAAAGCTCTGTGTTTCTTACGTCGGTTTTAATCGCTTTCACTCTCCCTGAAGTACATCCCTAATACCTATAGTTTAGTATGTATCCTTGCTGTTATACATTTCTCTTTAATATATCGTTTATTTAAATGAATGATTTTATTGATACATCATCCATTTGTTTTAACAATTCGTATTTTAACTGCGAACATGACCAGCTTTACCCTTGTTTAGCAGCATAACATCCACTAAATATTGGATCACATGCATAACATCCACTAAATATTGGATCACATGCATAACATCCACTAAATATTGGATCACATGCATAACATCCACTAAATATTGGATCACATGCATAACATCCACTAAATATTGGATCCTAAATATTGGATCACATGCATAACATCCACTAAATATTGGATCACATGCATAACATCCACTAAATATTTGATAACATGCATAACATCCACTAAATATTGGATCACATGCATAACATCCACTGAATATTGGATCGCATGCGAGTGTTGTAAGCAAGTGGTCAGTATCAATTATTTTATTTTATGAATGACACAACAATGAGAATAGTCGAATGAAATGCAAGTCTATCGTTATATAATAACCTGACGCAAATAAGGCGAGGTCAAGGTCAACATTATTTTGGCGAATGTTGACAATATTGTCCCCCTTACTGGGATGCACTATTTATTTTACTATACCATGTATATCGAAACCTTTTTTATTTTTGTAATGGGTAAAACTGAAATTAGTGAAATTGTTCATTTAAAAAAACAGATTTTTGTATACATTTTTATTTTAATTAACTTATAATTTGATTTAAAGCTACAATAGCTTGATATAAGGCTAGTTTGCGTGTACCTAAAGCAACTGTTAGCGGATTAACGTTTGGTTTACTATCAACTTCAAGCCACTTAAACATGGCTGGAAACCCTTATATAAGGCAGTTTTATATCGAACGATTTTCATTTCTTGACCTGCAATCGACAAAGCCGCATCAAAAATGCACACCCATTCACTGCAAATATAAGCGATGAGATCAAAGGTGCTATTCTTCAAAAGCAATGCTTGGTATGTAGCGGTTTTAACCTGGTAACCCCGATATCACTTTACCCATGTGTGTCAGTGGTGCTGGTATATTTGTTAAAACCCGTCTAAAGTAGACACAATTCGAACAGGACAGAACACAGCCATCCAAAACCACGCATTCAAAACAAACAACACTAAGATAACAAGAATCAAAGGATGCGACAGAAAAACCATGAACGGATGTTTCTTTTCCTCCATCTAAGTGTTGTTTGTTTTGAATGCGTATTTTTTGGATGCTGAATTTTGTGAAAGTTACATGTCCTGTTCGAACGTTGTCTACTTTAGCTGCGACACTATATAACATGCATAAAGCAACTGACATACATTGGTAAAGTAATATCGGGGTTAAAAGGCCAATATCGCGCCTTTCATCGCTTTAGCCTTCAATGCTTTTGACGAGTATTGCAATTAATTATTTACTTCGTTTGATGAACATTTGGGAGACAGACTCATATAGACGATATGTCAATTTATCTGTCTTTATTCCGCAATAAGTGCAATTGCTTTAAATATTTGTTTGGCATTGGGCTGAATGTAACTGATGACTCGACTTTACTAAAACCAATAACTTAAGCATCGCGGACGCTTCTGTTTGATTTGCCATTCATATTAACCGATTGTCTGGATTCTGGAGAATAATTACTAGAAGAACCACAGAATGGGAAAGACAATGCAATGAATTTGGGTGAAGACTTGTACTTATTATTCAAGACGACTGTTTCATAAGTCGGTACAACATGAATATAAACATAGTTCTTTGCAAAATTCTAGTCTAAAAGTGTTGTATTGACTACTGGACAAGGCGTTTTGATTGGTGATACATGGTTAGGTTTAAGTTTTTGATAATTAAAAACAATCATTACGTGGATTTTATAACGCATATTTCAACAATAAAACACGTTTAAAAACGTTTTATTACTGAAAACATGTTTAAAATTACCTATTAAATGTTTGAATTTTACAATATGCAAACTTTTTAAGACAAAATTAAGGTTTTATTTCATACCCACAGCCAACCCCGTTTTCGCTTCTTGGAGAAAGGGTTAGATGGGGTATGAAAGTTAATACTCGGACCACGTAATGTGAACTGTGTTCCTTAGACGTAATTCTTGTTTAATTGTATCTCCAATTAATGCCAGAGATAATAGTCAATAATATCCTTCAGTTAAATGTTTTCTATAATTAAAACACATTATATTGTCATGTGAACATTAAAACGTGAATGCACGCTGTTATTACTTTTGGTGCTATCCATCTCGTGTTGTCGTTTCCAAATTGTTAAAACGCTAAAAAACTAAGAACATTCAGGTTCCATCACAGTTTATCTTTATACACGATCATATAAATTCGCTTTTTTCTTCTCCAATGTCTGAAAATGCTTTACGATGGTTGGCAAGCATTACTGAAATGGTATTGACTTCATCAAATACATTATTCTGATTTTTTATCTGGATTTTTGAGACATTTTGTTAGATGAACAACATTACAAGTGAAACATAACTGCATGAAATCACGTCATTATTTCCTCATATCTGTTTATCAATTCTAATCCACTTATTTTGTATTGAATATTCATTTATGCAAACCATTCTGTCTGGTATTATTAAGTTTTGCTTTTTCAGACAATTCTATGACAGTCGTGGATCAATTAAAAACCCTACCTACACGGAACTGGAATCATGCCTTAATCCCCTGGATCATTCACTTGTGTTCAGAGAATGATGGATTTCATTGCCTATATGTCCGTCTCTATTGTTCAATATAATTGTGCATACATTTAGAGAGTTGTATATTTTCTATTTATGCCATTACTTACGGTGTGGGAGTGTTATAAAGTCATGATATATGTACCATATTACAGTTACGTATACTTTCGTAAAATTCGTTCAGTTCGGTGTCCGTAAATTACTGGATTACGGAAATCGACGAAGTATCTCCTTTGTTCGGTGTCGTAGGGATGAGACCGACTATTTTATATGACATAATCTTTTTAAAAATATAACGTCATGAACGACAACTTTATATGCATATACGATGAATAAAGGTTCCTTATTAGGCCGTTTATAAGTTATGTGATAACAGAATCTTAAATGATTGCCTATTGCCTATTTAATATTAAATTTATAAAACTCGTTGGATATAAAGATGATATTCCATTATTTTATCAAATTCGTTTAATAAATTCAATATTAACACATATAAGATCCTCTTTGTATTTACTTTTTGACGTATCAATGTGGATATGTTTACGTATACTATAAAAGCAACCAGTGATTGCCGTCAGTTAAGACATAAAAGCGGCTTGATTGAGTACAGTCAGGCGCGTAACCAGGCATATGCCTGTACGCCCGGGCGTACAGTAAATAATAAAATAAATGGTCCAAATATGCAATAAAATCCGAAGTGGGGTAGGAGGTAGGGGTAAAATATTTCCAGCACAGTCGTTGCGCCCTTATTTTCCCGATCTTAATTTGTTATAAAAAAATATAAATACATGTATATACTATTTGAACTGACTTTACATGTGCGTTTTCTTCTGCTTGAATTATACATACATTTAATCTAAGCTAAAAATACTGAAATCTAACGTACGATCGTCAAGAGCCTCCCTGACCAAGGGGCGGTTGCTACTTGGAACCCCATCGGGCGTACAGTTCAAATTCACCCAGCTACGCCCCTGACACTCAATACCCAGGTAGACATTTGAGGATATTCAATTAGGTAAACATGTTGAAGAGGAAGTGTAGCATTCACAGAATACTGTCAACCAATAACACAATAAAGGAAAGATATAACAATCGGAAAGTAGCATTCAATGACGACAGTCAACCACAAAACACAAAAACAAACACGCAAACAGACAAACGAAAAGGCAACAATAATAAAAAATGCAAACGACATCACAAACACAAAAGGGCTGGCAATATGGCTTCCGTCTAGGAACGGTCAGTGGCCAAAAAGGCCACTGGAGTTTAAACCAGGTTCCAGGGTACATCAAACCTCACACTTACCCTATTGTCATCCCAATTAAACGGGACAGAGTAAAGAAAGAAATCCCCGCCATGAAATATTCTCTAACCAACAAGGCAGCGTTAAAAGGCAATATAAGTAAAACAATTACACGGAATGAGAGAATCAAAGTATGCGACCAGGTTTTGAGTCATAACCACCAAGTTATGAGTTAGGAATTTACACTCTTGTTGGACATATTTTGATTAGTATATGCATTATATATATGACTTGGCAGCTCATAAACCAAACGCATTGATTCTTTAAATAAATAAACGACTATAATTTTAGCTCGAGATACAACGCAGCTTTTGTTTGTTTATCAGCGAGTGATGACATTTCCTTTGCATTTGTACAAGTGTAAATGACTTAATTGGAAAAAAACACCTGTAAAAATGACTGGTGTACTCCTCTAACTACCAGTTATCTGAAGTAAGAGTATGGCAGACAGGTAAAATCGACATGCTATGCCTACCTCGATGTTTAAATCAACCAACTCGATGAAACCATACTCTATATATTACTTAAATTACTGTTTAACTAACGATGTTTACATAGCAAGCGCCTTTTAGGTTAAGATGGAAAACATATACGGAGATAATTTTATAACAGTTGTACAGGAAATATAGCATTCAGGGATTACAGTCAACCAGTAAAAATGACACACCTCGCATGCATTTGTTTGCATAGGATGAAATCGTGTTCTACAGATAACTCAATAAAAAGTACTTCGATCGCAAAAGCAATACGTATTACAGCTTGATATCCAATATGAATCAATACTTACGATTTTACAATAACAAATCGCTGTGTCATGAAGTTTATCATAGTAAACCTTTGAAAAATCACTAATTAATAAACCGAAAGGAACATGAGGTCCAGTTACAAGGGTACTCATTACGTGATCAAAGTATTACCTTTCATACCCCATCCAACCCCTTCTCCAGAAGCGAAAACGGGGTTGGCTGGGGTATGAAATAAAACCTTAATTTTGGATTAAAAGGTGTGCATATTGTAAAATTAAAACATTTAATGGGTAATTTTAACAAGGTTATCGCATTTTTCCTTAGTAAAAACTGTTTTTAAACATGTGTTATTGTCGAAATATCCGTTGTAAAATCCTGCTAATATAAGCTTTCCCATCGCTTAATGGAATTAAGGCGGGACCACGGAATGCTTTTAGGAAAATAAATCACAGTATCTGCCACTTTATTCTCCTGGTTGTGTTTTTTGCTTCCAAAGGCAAACCCTTACAAGTATTTATTGACATTCACACTAGCGTTCGTTTAGTGCAGTGTGGCGGCTGTAAACAGTCTCCCCGTACTACGAATCAGAGGTGTTATTTTTACTGGTCTTTTGGGATCAACGAGCTCAATATTTGTGGCTTTGAAGTAGAATAACGCTTAAACCGGTACTGGGGGCGTGTGTGGTGTTGCTTCTTACATTAACTCTCATGAACACACTCAATAAAACCGCGTCTGCCACTTCATTCTCCTGGATGTGTTTGTTGATTCCAAATGATCTCCCTTATCAGTATGTATGTATACAATTGGGATATACATTTTCATATTGTTTTAATAGTCTATAATCGGTAACCCAGTACATACTATTCGAGATATAAATGAAATACAATGAGTTCGATATACATTTGCAAGTAATCTTCTTGTTGTAGGCACTGCACTATTCTGACGATTATGATAAATTATACGAGACCGTACGGAATACGCTATATGTTACTTTAAGCTTCAATAATACATTCACGTCACATACATCTCTATACAAAACCACGTATCACCTGATTACAAAAGTGTAAATAGTTGATAACAAAAAAACTATTCTAAATAGTAACGACCTGAAAATAGTATGTTCTTCTCTTAGCACGTATGAAAGTAACCATTAACCATTATATCAATAAACATTATCATCTTTTAGGTGCATACACTATTTAAAACCCCTTTTTATTATATATTTTCTAGTGAAATAGTGGATTTTATCATTAAAATAAACCTTATATTTTCATTGTTTATATTTCACATGTGAAAATAAATATATATTTTCACTCAAAATGACGTCATGCAACTGTTGGCGTTGTTTACGTTATTGACCATATTGACGTCATTGTTTTGGCGCATTATGATTTTTCTGCATAAATTTCCAGGTTGTGAGTATATAATAGTAGAATATGTGTTGGTTTGTCATGAATATAGGATTTATATTCATCTCGAAGTGAAAAAACTCAAATATTTTCACTCGTTCTAAACACTTGTGAAAATATAAGTTTTCTCACTTCTTGATGAAAATAAATCCTATATTCACTCAAAACAAACAAATATCCTCTAAGTATTTTAATCAAGGTCTGAAATATATGTGTACTATACCCAACAATTACAATCATTATCATTAACAAAAAATGCCTAATGGAAGGCCATATGGTTGCAACAGGAAACACTGTACACTAAAAAGCGTTCTAATACTTTATCTAATATTGATATTGAAATATCATGGTAATATGAACATTTGGTTTAATTTGAGATTTAAAGATCTTGAGTGCCATATTTCAACACTATGTCTTCAACAAGAGCAATACGAGTTAAAGGTTCAGGGTCAGCAGAAAACAAAACAAGAACAGTGAGTGATACTCATGAACATGAAAGATTTAGACAACATCTGTTGATAAAAGAGATGGGAATCTAACAGACTGAGCGATAAACAGCTGTGTTGTCAAAGAGTTTGGAACTGTTATGTTCGGCATGATCTCAACGCAGACAGGAGTGAGTGGGCAAACAAATCAGAATAAAATCGTTTTATAGCATTACATTACACATATTACAGTTTAAATACCTCACATCCCTTTATCTTTTATAAATTAGTTTGCCAGTTGAATGTATGTTGTATACGCAGTAATGTGTGCTTGTAATACAATTAGCGCAAATATTTGTAGGCATTAGTGCTGAATAGCATTGTTCGACGTTAAACTGACAACTGTTTCGACAATATTTCTAACACCAAAGAGGATTTCATAGTTTCACATGTTTATTGATCTTGCACTACCGTTCACATTTTGACATAATTTGATTTTTTCTCATGATGTCAACGAGACACTTAGATATATCTTTAATCGGAAAGGAGTGTTTGAGTATTGCCTACTGACCGCTCCAAGTTGGTAACCCTGTCTTCAATACTCTGTATGTTATGTAGTGTCCTTTCCACTGACATTTTAAATATGGTCAACGTTTGGTTTATGGTGAAGTGCTGACCTATATATGGAGCCGTTGTGTTTGATTGTCATTACGTGGTCCCGCCTTAATTCCATTAAGCGATGTGAAAGCTTATATTAGTAGGATTTTATAAAATATATTTCAACAATAAAACATGTTAAAAAACCTTTTTTGCTGAAAAAGTGCGATAACTTGTCAAACATATCTATTAAATGTTTTAATTTTACAGTATGCACACATTTTAAGCCGAAATTAAGATTTTATTTCATACCTACCCCAGCCAACCCCGTTTTCGATTCTTGGAGAAGGGGTTGGTTGGATGGGGTATTAAAGTTAATACTCGGACCACGTAATGTGTGGTTTCTATAGAACCATTTTTTTCTCATTTTTGCTTCTTTTAAAACTGATTTGATAGTTTGCAATTAGCATAAACAGTTCAATTATGTCAGACTGTATGTTTTAATGTTACTTTATTTAAGACTGGTTTTCTGGTAGTAAACATATACTCTTTGATTATTCATTTCTTCTAATTTGTGTTCTTCACTTTTAGATAGTATATTTGTTTATAATTCGATATGATAAACCTTCTCAATAAGCATTACACTTATTAAGAATCTTGAGATCTGTCTTGAACTGAGGGACGGCGGCCTATATGTCGAGCCAACACCATGGTCAATCCCAAGAGATATTCGTTCCTTACATACTTAATATTTAAACTTAATATTTATTTTAATTAATGGCATTAAGAGGTGGGCATACATGTCGTAGTAGAAACCTGCTATATTTCGTCGAAAGTAGGTCGCAGCAACCCACGTTTTGCACATGAAGTTACATGCATAAAAGGAACAAGTAACGAAGAAGATATCAAGAAACTAACTGTCTAACTGACACAAATTAGACCCGAAAAACATTGTGACGACTAAGTCGCGATCTGTGTTACAGGCTCAAAAACTCATAAAAATACACAAAGGATATACTAAACATAGACAACTCTATGTCAAGACATTTGACACAAAAAGTGGTCTAATTGCTGGAAATCACGACTACGCGAGATATAGTCACTATAGACGAAAATAGCTGATACTTCATGATACTTGACTTTTACAAACTTATTTCGACTTACGTCAAAGTTACGTGTGATCATGATACAATTAAAAACATGAGAGGCGAAAAACGTTAAAACAATACCATATAAATTATGAGTTTTTAGATAAACAAATCATATCTAAAGTATTGAAAGTATCAACTAGTTGACATACTTCATATACTACAGATAATGGTTACAGCTGAAATGTTTTTCTTGCTTTCTTAACCAAAAAAATAGACTTTAATGCGTATCGCACGTGCAGAGGATGAGCATAAGGATCAACTCTGAAACCAAAATAGCTATTTTTGGTGCATTTAAAGCGTCTTTTCAAGAGTGTTCCATGAAAGGATTGTATTGCAAGTAAAAATGAACTTATTCAGTGAAAATTGACATTATTGGACATCATAGTATTTTCCTTTGTTCGCGCTATGTGAAAATCCCGTGCGCTGAGTGAGCTCCATTGTTGACATTCCACGCGGACTACACAAACTGTGTTTGTTTGTAAACAAAGTGTTTGTTGTTGTACACAAACGTCTTTGGAGTCACCATGGAGTAAGTCGTGAACATGACAAGTGATATGCTGGAAAGCATCAACACAGAACCTTCTGGTAAGAAACAATCTTCTTCCATTAAGCGTAAACCTGATGAGGAAAATGGTACGCCTTTAAAACGCCAGAATTCATTACCAGACATCAGTAAATTTGGTAAAAAGGGTAAGAAAGGCCCATCATTTGCAGACATGGTTGCACAAACATTTGTAGAAGAAACGTTTCTTACTAACGTTACACCCATTTTTACCAAATTATTGGGTCCCGTCGTGAAATCAGCTATGGATGTTGCTATTGCCGCTTTCAACGAGTCGGTCGTAAAACCGCTTGTGGAAACGAACAATAAATTGATGGAAACCATCAATGCTCAAGATGAACAATTGAAGCAGCAAAATGTCGTCATTGAGGAGAAGTCCAAAGCCATCAATGAATGTGAACACCAGTTAAGTTCTTTGCGCAATAAACATTACGACCTACAACTGGAACTGAATGATCTCCAGCAATATGGTCGCAGGAATTCCATTCGATTTAACAACCTCGCTGTACCAACCGGTCAAACTGAAGCTAATCTAACCACCTACATCGTTGATTACATTAACAATTCAATATTGAAGGACAGTTCAATCACGACCGACGATGTCGAACGTTGCCATCCTGTAGGCAGAGCCAAAAAACAATTAATTGTAAAATTTACGAGATACCGTGTCAAAAACGCCGTTTTTTATGTCGAGAAAAAATCTCAAAAACAATCCAAATAGAGTCTTCATCACAGAGGATCTGACGCCATTTAATCATGAACTTGTTAGACATTTGATAAACGCTAAGACAAGAAAGGAAATTCATGCTTTCTGGACAAGAGACGGAAATATTTTCGCGAAGAAGGGCGAGACAGATAAACCAGTACGTCTTCGCACACAGGATCAAATCAGATTCTTTGTTGAGTCTGACTAAATAGACTATGATATCAGTTCCAACGAACTTCACACTGATTCAACTGTTTTCTAAACTGTCTTATGACATACTTATCATGTAAATGAAGTATTTTTGTTTATTCCTCTTCGTTTTCCCCCCACAATCTAACTAACTTTGTTGTTGTATAATGACGTGTTTTGTTGTGTTTTTTTTTTTTTTTGTTCAGACCAATATATATCTATTTTGCCGTCACGTGATTAAGTGCCTTGACATTTTACAAAAAATGGAAAATCCAAATGCTATTTTTAGATCAAAACTGTCACTGCTGTGTCTATTTTAAAATCGGCACGCTTTATATATATCTAAACTTGCTTGACCAGTTTTGACAGTTCTTTTGTTGTTGTTCAAATTAAAGTTTATACATATGTAACTTTATATTGATATTTTTTTTCTTTTCTTTTTACGATAATATTAGTATATACAATTAATGGTATTGATGGTATTATTAGTAATATATAATAACGTTTATAACTATTTAAATGATGAAGATGCAAGCATTAGGTGTATGGTGATGATTATGATGAGTTTACAGACACATTGATGAGTATGATGATGAGTATAATGCTTTGTTGATACAATGGTGATGATGATGAAGATGATGTAACGATGCTGATCGTGGTTTATTGCGATGATGATTATGACAATTATGTTGATGTAATGGTGGTTATGTTAATGTAGTGGTGATGATGTTGATGTAGTGGTGGTTATGTTGATGAAATGTGGTTATGTTGATGTAATGATGATTATGTTGATGTAGTGATGTTTAGTTTGATTTAATGGTGATTATGTTGATGACAATGGCTGGATTATGATGATATTAGTTTACTGCAATGATGATTATGATAATTTTGTTTACGAAATTGATAATTATGGTGATAATTTTGATTAGGTTGATGGTGATGAATTGATGATTATGATGATGCGGATGACTAGGATTATGTTAATGTAATGATGTTGATGATGATCATTAGGATTATGTTAATGCAAAGATGGTTAAAATAAACGGTGATGAATATGATGGAAATGTTGATGCAATGATGATAATGATTTTTACTATTATTATTATTAATAATGTTGATACAATCGATGATAACGGTGATATTCAAATGAAAATGAAAGTGATATTAATATGTTGATGATTTGCTAGATGTCAGCGAAATGATGTTGTTGATAGTGATAATAATGATGTTGACAGACTGAAAATTGTGTTTATGTAATGGTGATTATGTAATGAAAAATAGTTTGATGAGAAATATTTTGATGGGAAAATGATTGTGTTGATGTAGTGATGATTATGATGATGAAAATGATAATGATGTTAATGTGGTGATGATTGGATTGATGTGATGATAATGGTATTGCCAATTAGGTGACGATAATATTAATGATTATGATGATTTTTATTTGTTTCGTAATTATGGATGATGACTATGTTTATATGTTTTGATGACGAAAATTGACAAGTCAGTCTTTATATTAGTTAAATGTCACATTATCAAGTATTTAGTGAATGCACCAACTTAACTTAACTTAAGTTATCTGATTTTCTGTATGATCTTTGCTCGTTTCGAGTTCGATAAGTAGTATGAACTTGTTTGTATTACATGTTGTTTTTTTACGATACTCTCTATCTCTACTCTTTTCCCTTTCCTTGTAGATGCACATTTCCTTGCTCGGTTTGTTGACTCAGGCGTCTTGGTTGTACTAGGTTGGCCACCCTCTATATACATGTGTTACATGTTGAGAGTGTCTTTATTGCCCAATGGGTAACGATATAATGTGTTGGAGGGTGGCTATTGGCCTCTTTCATTGTATCTGTAGTGGCATTCCCAAGAAAATGACATTTATAACGACACCGTTAAACTTTTTTGTTTATATACTATCATGTTTAACTAAATGTTTGCGTATTACGTTAAAAAATGTCACGGAGTATTTAAAATTGAGTATTTTAAATTTAGAATTTGCACTAGTTGCTTTATCATTAATCATGACTTCTGGAGATGTAGAACTAAATCCAGGTCCGTCAATGTCAACTTATACTAGCTTAACTTTATTTCATCTTAATATTAGAAGCATTCGAAATAAACTTGAATTTATTAAGGATAATTATACTGACTTTGATATGTTGTGATTTACCGAGACACATCTTACACATGAAATAACTGACGATTTCTTACTTATTGAACATTTTGTTACTACTTATAGGAAAGACAGCACTGCTCATTCTGGAGGTATTTTATTGTATGTTTCGTCAAATATAATATCCAACAGAGTACATGAACTCGAACATATTTTACCAGAATCTATATGGATTGAAATTAAAAATCGTAACGAAACCATACTTATATGCACTGTGTATCGTAAACCTAATAGTAATGTAGACTTCTGGAACAGATTTAATTTAAGTATTGAGCAATCGTTAGAAAGAGCAAAGAGTATAATTATAGTTGGAGATGTAAATGAGGACCAGATAAACTTGAATAATCACCAACTGAGAGATATAATGTTGATTAATAATCTCACCAATGTAATTACAGAACCAACCCGAGTCACTGACAATTCTTCAACTTTAATTGATCCAGTAGTTATGTCAGATTCTGTTAAAGCACATGACTTTGGTATTATTATAACACCACGGGACGTTACTGACCATTTCGGTACATACATTTGTTTTAATATTAATCAAATTATTACATCATCATTCACAAGACAAGTTTGGAATTATAAAAATGGTGATTTTATCAAATTAAACAGACTCATAGAAGATACTGATTGGTCCTTTCTTCATAATAATGATTTAGAAGTTGCGAGCAATGATTTTACGAGTAAGTTTATGGAATTAATTCAAATATGCATACCCTCTAAACAAGTAACTATACGACCGAATGATAAACCTTGGTATGATTCTGAGATTCGTCGAACTTCAAGACAATGTGACCGAAAAAAACGTATCGCAATTAAATCTCGTTCTAATTCGGATTGGATATCATACAAACGTCTCAGAAATAAAGTTAACAATTTAAAAAAATATGCAAAAGAACGTTTTTTCAATAATATAGAAAGTACATTAATCGAATCCAGTTCAAACAATCCTCGTCAATATTGGAAAATTTTAAAACACCTTATTAAGTCAAACAAACATTCTGAAACTATACCCCCACTAAAAACTACATTATCGAACGGAGAAATAATATATTCTGTATCTGATGTTGATAAAGCAAACTGTTTAAATGATTTTTTTGTTTCAATTGCCTCAATCGATGAAACGAACGCAGTTTTACCAAATTTAGTTACAAAATCAGATGCCTCTTTAGACAATATTTCTGTTACCGAATCAGAAATTATGGATATTTTAAAAATATTAGACGTTAACAAAGCAACAGGAAACGATGGAATAAGTCAAAAAGTACTGAAAGAAACAGCTGTAACGATTTGCAAACCTCTTTGTATTTTATATAATAGATCGTTGAACGAATCTTATTTTCCGGACATTTGGAAATTTGCAAACGTTATGCCACTTTTCAAAAGAGGGCTTACATATATTTCGACTAATTATAGACCGATCTCGCTGCTAAGTTGTGCAGGGAAAGTTTTTGAACGGGTCGTTTATAAGTTTATTTATAACCATTTACATATTAATAACTTATTTTTCAAAAATCAATCTGGTTTTCTCACAGGCCATTCGACAGTTCATCAACTTGTCGATATATATCATAATATTTGTCAAGCTTTTGACGCCAAACAATATACGTGTATTGTATTCACAGATATCCCTAGAGCTTTTGATAGGGTATGGCATAAAGCGCTTTTATTTAAACTTAAGCAAAATGGAGTACATGGTAAATTACTTTCTTGGATTGAAAGTTATCTTAACAATAGAAGGCAACAAGTATTTGTCGGAAACGCTTATTCTGAAATCAAAAACATAACCGCGGGCGTTCCTCAAGGCTCTGTGCTCGGACCCCTTTTGTTTTTAATATATGTTAATGATATATCCGAAAATATGTTAAGCATAGCTCGTTTGTTTGCCGATGATAGTTCTTTTTCAGTATCCACTTCAAGAATTGATGATATGGAGGGTATTCTAAACCATGATTTAAACATTGTTTCAAATTGGTCAAAAACATGGTTAGTTCAGTTAAACGCCAGTAAAACTGAAGCATTATTTTTTCAAAAAACAATGAACAGCGTCGGCCTAATCTTATTTTAGACAACACCCAGTTGTCGTTTGTTGAACACCATAAACATTTAGGCCTTACTTTGAGCCATGATGGCAAATGGCATATGCATATCAAAAATATCTCTCTTTCGGCTTCCAAAATCATTGGAACTATGAGGCTTTTGAAATTTACACTAAGTCGTAAGGCATTAAATCAAATTTATTTATCGTATGTCCGTCCAATCTTAGAATATGCTGCTATTGTTTGGGATGGCTGCAGCGAATATGAAAAAAATAAACTTGAAAAAATACAGTATGAAGCTGCACGTATTGTGACCGGTCTTACCCGTTTGGTATCTATTGTTAATTTAATGAATGAAATAGGATGGTTAACGTTATCAGAACGGCGTAAGTTCCAAAAACTTTCCGTTGTATATAAAATGAAAAACGGAGCAGTGCCTGAATACCTGGCAAATCTACTGCCAAGAACGTAGCGGAAGAAACTCCATATCCCCTCAGGAACGCAGAAAAATTCTCGCAGACTTCAGTTAGAACCTCAATGTTTATGAATTCATTTATTCCATCAGCTATGAAACTCTGGAATGATTTACCTTTAGATATTAGAAATTCAGGCTCATTAAACACATTGAAAGGTCATCTTATGCGAATAATGTTTACTAATTCAAATGTTCCTAGTTTTTACTTTTCACGTTTTTTTTCTGTTATGCATGCTAGGATAAGAAATTCATGTAGTAATCTCAATAATGACCTTTTTCAAAATCATTTACGCGAATCGCCTCAATGCATTTGCGGTCAGGGTAATGAAGATGCAAATCATTTCTTCTTTGAATGTATGCAATTCAATATTGAAAGGCTCGAACTTTTCCAGTCAACACGTTCGTTTCATCCTTTAAACTCAAATACATTATTGTTTGGAAGATTAGATCTTACAACACAAGAAAATGGTTTGATTTTTAATTCTGTTCAAAACTTTATTAGAGATAGTCATCGATTTACTTAATTTTGCCATTACATTTTATCTGTCTAATCAACCCGAGCAATGATACGTGTGTTGCATTATTCTTTCTTCCACTTCTACTTTTTCTTTAATTCTTTTTTTCTATTTTCTTATTATCTTAACATCTTCTACTACATATCATGTTGAAGTTAATCCAGTTTATTGATACGTGTTAATAGCAATTGTCATTCATTATATTTGTTAAAACTACATTGTAGGGAAGGGCCGTAACTAATGTGGGTAGCACTTGTGGCCCGACCCGATTGCATTGTACTTGTACATATATGGCAATAAAATATGTTTAAATCAAATAAATTATGAGTTTTTAGATAAACAAATCATATCTAAAGTATTGAAAGTATCAACTAGTTGACATACTTCATATACTACAGATAATGGTTACAGCTGAAATGTTTTTCTTGCTTTCTTAACCAAAAAAATAGACTTTAATGCGTATCGCACGTGCAGAGGATGAGCATAAGGATCATTTCTGAAACCAAAATAGCTAAAGTTCTCGTATTTAACATATGCGATGTAATTGTGCCAAATGATTTGTGCCTAGAACAAACTGTTTGTCGGCTTTATTTGTGATACAAAATGCACACTTGATTGCTTGTTGTCATGTTTAACTTTAATTCATCAGCATGATGTATTTGGAAAATTTCTTTGCCTTTTTTGCGTTGTTAAAGCATAATTGACATATAATGTAAAGCGAAATTAGAAATGGGGTTACAAGGTCAGCGGCATGTCGAACGTGACGTCATTCAACGGAGTTGTTATTTCATAAAATGATATATATCCGCCGTTTTTCATTGAACATTTATATCGGAAAAAGATAGATTTTTTATTGATAACTTTTTTGAAACTTTGTTTAGAGAAAAAATGTCAAAATTGGAAAAATCAATAGTGCAGTGGCACCTATGACCAAGAGTTTGCAAATGGTGAGCATTGGTTTAAAATAGGTCATATATAGAAGGTAGAAACAAAAGGCTACAGAGGTCTACTATTTTACATATAACATTAACTTATGACTAGCTGAGGTTTTTTATATTATATAAACATGATCATTTATTTGTTTTACTTATATTGCCTAGTAATGCTGCCTTGTTTGTTAGAGATTACCCTCGAACCTGGTTTAAACCCCCAGCGGCCTTTTTTTGCCACTGACAGTTGTCAACCCTTGTGTGTTTGTGATGTCTTATCTTGCCTTTTATTCATCTTTATATATTGTTCTTGCTTGTTTTTTGTGTGTTTGTGTTTGTCACATTGCAGTTTTAATAAAAAAAAACACAAAGATTTTAACTATCTCATATACTTATTTTATCATTTTAACTGAAAACGGTATCTGCCCGCTCTATTGAATAGGCACTTTGTTATACTGTGTAACGAATACTCACATGATAAGTTTGGACAGTTTTGTTTGCACAGTTATAGAGAACAGACTTGTTCATGAAATAGCTAGATATTTTAGTATAGCGCATGTAGAACTTATCTGCTGATACCAAACGACCAATAGACTTCTGAGGGTAAGGTATATTTACGCATTATCATATTTTAATACTATTAAACGCTTGCAGTCTGATTGAGCATATATATTGTGTATTTTTTACTGGTCGTTTGCGACCAACGAGCCCAATATAGGTGGCATTGAAGAAGAATACCGCTTAAGCCGGTGCTAGGGGGCGTGAGAGGTGTTGCTTCTTTCATTAGTTCTCATGAACAGACTCAATAAAACCGAGTCTGCTGCTTTATTCTCTTAATTGTGTTTGTTGCTCCAAAAGGATCACCTTTATCAGTATTTATTAACATAAACGATACCTCGACTTATTATGTAATTAACACGTGTCTAGCCAAGTTAAATGGTTATTTAACAGAGTATATGTTGCTGTACATTGTGGTGGTTATATAGGGTCATACGGCGTTACAGTATTGGCTTACTGACTGGTTTTAGTAATCGGAGCTTTATTTGTTAGAGTTATAACGTATGGGGTATTAATTACATGTATGTGGCAGTGACGGGATAGCGTTTCAGTAGATGACTATGCCGACATGATGGTTGAAACATCGAGACAATGTGCGTACGGGGTATGGAATGGGTATATAAACCGGAGCAGATGGTACATGGTACAGACGAGGACAGTGGTGTTTTCCACGTAGGAGCGGACGAATGGTGGGCTTAAGTCGGAGACAAGTCGGCGTTGAGTGCAAAGTGTAATGAAACAACATCGTAGATAGTTAAGTGAAAGTTTACAACTGATACAGTAATGCGAATGGACAGTAACAGAATCACAGGACAATAGAAGTTAATATTATTATAGCTTGCGTAGACAACTTAATTTGATTATATATATATCAAAATGTGTAAAAGTGTTCATGTATTTTCCATCCTCATCCCACTCTTCTATCCTGTGACAGTGGTTGACTGTCGTCCTTGAATGTTACTTTTCCTGTTCGATTTTATATCTAAATTTATGGTCCTCTATATTTGTCTATACAATTAAATTACTCCTCTAGATCATACTTGTACTTGTGATACGCAGGCTTCATAACCGCTGCTCCCAACTAAATTCCTTTTTGTTTATTTCGCTCTTCGGGGCATACAATTTTATTAGATCCTGGGACCATACGCCGCTGGATATAGGGGATGAAATAATAATACACATATTGCTATATCCACCGCCATGTGCTTGCCATCTTCGGGATGGTTAAAATTCTGTACTGTTGATTTTTATGAATATTGATTTCTGCTCAACCCGGAGCTAGAGGGGCGTGAGCGGTAGTTTGCATATTTCACTATCGCTCATGAACAGTCTCAGTCAAACCGAGGTTTGAAAGGTTTGACAAAAAGGGTACAGCTTTGGAACGGTCAGTGGAAAATATACCACTGAGGGTTTAGACCAGGTTCTCCGGTTCAACAAATCTGACTCTTACCCTATTTTCACCCACAATAAAACGGGACAGTTTAAATAATATAAAAGGTCGCGGCGGACTATATTCTCTATCAATCTAGACAACTCACTTTATCACTATACTATAGGAAATATGCGTGAAAAAACATTATCCTTTGTCAACTAAGAAATAACACAAGTAATCTAAATAATAAGTTATATGACCACTTGTTGACTGATATGACAAAATCTCCAAAATGTGGCAACCTATGTGAGGACAATACTCATTTCAACAGCCCAATGTATAACCCAAGCAGAAATGAATTATCTAATCTCCCAGCCAAACGTGTTGATGTCACGTATATCAACATTGGCTTAATACTGAATGGCAGTTCCAATTTAGACAATACTACGAACTCCAAAATTGTTTTTCCATCCACAAATACGTCAAATCTAACAAGATATTTCCATAAAAGGATATGTACTGAAACGAAAAAAATGAACGCATAATACTAAATGTATGATATCTTTATCATTATTAATTAACTGAGTTAAATATATTAAGATATTTCTGCAGATCTCAAGAATAAATATGGGGAAATGCACCTGAACGTTATTCACGTTAAAAACGTAACGTAAACGCGTAAGTCGGTAATATGAAAGGAACGCTTGTTGTTTCGTGTTGATCTTAGATAATACTGCGTTTTCTTAAAGTCCCGTTTGATGTGAGTCTAATTTTTCACGTCAATGTTATACTAAATTTTGTAAGAATATCACAATAAAGTCACCTTCCGTTGACGCACTTTATACAAACGCAACGCTACTGTTCTATGTTAAAACGTTTGCATATTTAACACAATAATGCAGAAGTCGTGAACCTAAAATCATACCATTGTATTACAGGTCCTCATGTTATATTATGTTTGATGTAAATGTACATACCTTGATACGGGAGAGGTCTTACATAGGCATTACCTGTTGTCTAATTTCTTGAACAAAATAATGTTTAATTTTAAATAGTGTTTGCTCAAATATATGGGAAGAAAATAAAACATGATCCTTTCTAAAAAGTGTACTGGCGCCAGTTCTGATAATTTGCTTGTAGAATACAAAAATTAAATGTATATCAAATATAATCTTGGGGTCACTCATGTCTCAAAGCTTGAGTAAATCACCTTTGTGTGTTAATGTTGAAAGGATCTACAAAACGAAAAGATAGCCAGGTTATCGGGTATTCGTGTCTATTTTGAGCCTCTTGTTTAGATTCTTCTGAGCATTTTATATCGTTAAACTTTTTCATCCCTGAAAGTCAATAAATGCATACAGTCAAACAAGGTAGTTATTACCTATTATTATACCTCACATAATACGCCCATGCTAAATCCCCATAGACAACAATGTGTAATTTCTTACTATCTCACGCGAGGGTGATAGTACAGGGTGACAGTAAATCGCAGGGTGATAGTAAAACAATTATCTCACTGTTTCGGTGACTTCATCGGCTCAGTATGGTGAAATTGCTATTTTTAACTCATCATAACTTCAAAAGTACTTGACCGATTTCAATAAACTACCACTCATTTTCATAGTTACGTTATTTTCTATCCAACGATATAACATTCATAGCAACTTTTACAAAATAATTGTTTGTTTTTTCAAAAAAGGAATCTGGCAATGTGAAATCGGTACTGAGAATGAATCTTGTTTTTGCCCGAGGGGATTTCGGTATAATAAAATAAATATCACATTCATGAGAGGGTGATAGTAAGAATGTTCACCCTTCGTATATTGATTATCACCCTCGGTTTCGCCTCGGGCGATAATCATATCCTCAGGGTGAACATTCTTACTATCACCCTCTCATGAATGTGATATTTATATACTGGTCTGTTGGGATCATCAAGCCCTTGTTCGAAGCTTTTTGGTATCATCTAATCCAGTGCTAAGGGCATGAGTGATGTCTTTTATTTTTGCTTTCAAAATTCCCCCTTTTCAATATTTTTTCATTTTGAGAATTCGGAAAAAACTTGGAAAATAATGGGAGAATTATCAAAATCGGATGATAAAATATGAATTATGACCATTAGAATGTTCTTCTGAAATATACACGGAAGCCACCATTTTGAGAACTATGTCATCATAGTTCTAAATTACCAAAAATGGATTAATTATAAATAGGATAATTTATTGATTTATAGGAAAGAAAACCACAGCAACTTTAATCAAATCAAAAATACTAAATATAAATATAAAAATCGAATAGGAAAAGTAGCATTCAAGGATGACAGTCAACCACAAACACACACAAAAACAAAGAACAACTTTAAAGATGAATAAAATAAGACATCACAAACTCAAAAGGGTTGAAAATAGGGCTACCGCCTTGGAACAGTCAGTGGCAAAAAGGCCGCTGGGGGTTTAAATCGGTTCTTACCCTACTGTCTGTCATTCCAATAAAACGGGACAGTGTAAATAAAGTGTAATAATGCGTTATAAGATCAGATATTTATCAATATACCAGATATGGTCATTTAGAACTACGATGTCATACGTTCTCAAATTGGCGGCTTCCATATCCGTTCTGAACAGCCTTCAAATGGTCATATTTATTTGTTTATCATCCTACTTTTATACTTCTTTCATCCTTTTCCAAATGTTTCAGAACTCTTTAAAATAAATCGAGTTTGACAGTATGCCTACATCCCCTACTTTATGTTTGCTGCATTTTATACATTCATAGAATTCGAAAACGTACATTCTATGTTACTATAAGGTATTTAACCAAGGTGAAATAAAAATTGGGCATAGAGTCACAACTTATAAGATACAAGAATTACTCTTTCGAAATAAAGTCAATGATTTTAAAGCAAGTCAAATGTCTCGGATGATGGTCAGTGTACATGTATTTGTTTTATTTTTGCATTTGTATGTTGCAAACTAATCTTTGATTTATGATTATCTCCAAACGACTCTATGTAAAAGCATTTATAATCGGTTCGGTGGTTTTGAGGGGTGTGGAACAATGAAGGACTTTCGCAATTTCAGGACCGCTGTAAAAGAAACTTTCTGGATGGGTTGGAGGGTTCCAGGGTGGACCTTCTGGATGGGTTGGAGGGTTTCGGGGTAGAATTTATCTCTCGACTTGAAGTGGAAGGACCGAATGATTCAATTTGGCGTTTGAAGTTGTCTAGATAGGATGGTTTGCAGTGGATGATACAGGGAAGGACTTTTATTTGAGGAAGAAAAGGGTCACGAAGACAGATATTTGGAGAAGGGGTCTGGTATGAAACGACTGGACTTAGTAAGTGAGGTTTCAGAGGGGTTTACATTTATTTTGAGTGTGTCCTAAAAAAAAATGAATTTGAAAAAAGTTCTGGTAACAAAATGGTATTGGTTGAAAATTATTGATAAGTGAGGTTACTAGTGAGTGGTCTTACTTCATATTCATCAATTGCTCTTCATAGGTAAAAAGGGCGTGTATGGAGAGAAACACTTCCTGTGGCGAAACGTTTCCTGGGGTGCTCAACCAAGTTGGTTTGCATATATAGAACACTTCTTTTCTAGAACCGTAGTGTAGTTGATCCTTTGGTATGGACGGTGATCTTTTAAGTGTATATGTATATTTAATTGACTCTTTATGTCTGACATAATTGCATACCGTTGCCTTTAACGAATTTTTAACATATGCTGACAACTTTTGTAACATAATAATTGTTCCCTATTTGTTCAATAAGATGAAGTTAATAATAAAATAATTAAAGATTTAAAGATGAAGATAATATTTTCGTCAGGTATGGTACCACCGTTTATAGACAAATTGTTGGTATCCCTATGGGTACGAACTGTGCACCACTTGTCGCAGATCTGTTTTTATTTTGCTATCAAAGAGATTTCATGTTGAGTCTTTCATCAGATACCCAGGCAGATGTTATTGAAGCTTTTAATGAAACCTCTCGGTATCTGGATGACATACTGAACATTGACAACTCTTTCTTTCCAACTATGGTTGATAATATTTATCCTAAAGAACTTCAGCTTAATAAAGAAAATATATCTGATAATAACGCTTCTTTTCTTGATTTAGATCTCTCGATTGAATATGGTAAAATAATTAGCAAAATCTATGACAAGAGAGATGATTTTAATTTTGACATTGTTAGTTATCCCCACTTGGATGGGGATGTTCCCCGAGCAACTTCTTATGGGGTGTATCTGTCTCAACTCATTCGTTTTTCTAGAGCTTGTACTCGAGTTGAGGACTTTAATATTCGTAATCTTTGTATAACTAAAAAGTTACTCAGTCAGGGTTACCGTTACCATAAACTTCGTAAAACCTTTGCAACATTTTATTATCGTAACCCTGATCTTCTTTCTAAATATAAGAGTAATTTAAGGACTCTTCTGCGACAAGGACTATCACAACCTGACTTCTATGGTGATGTGATTTATAAACTTCGTAAGATTCTTGGTCATGATCACTTTCATACTATCTTTGTTCAACTTGTTAAAAAGTTTATCAAAAGAGGTTATGACCCTATCATTTTGCAACGTACTGCATGCTTGGTGGTGGACAGTTTTACAGTTCGCCACTATGCTTTCTTCTTTAATTGTACGATGACCGGACAGGCTATGGACCCTATGATAACGCCTACCTAAAGCCCATTGGGACGGTGGCGTTTGATGTTTGACCATGATATTTCTTGTCGTGCCCTTAATGATTTATTCTCTTACTGCTCTGGCTTCTGCCAAGTCATTGAGTACCTTCATTGTGGCTTTCTAGGCTATTGTTTTTTTTTGTATCATATTTACACGAGCATATTTGTGTTTTACTTATATTGCCTATTGATGCTGCCTTGTTGGTTAGAGATTATATCATGGCGGGGATTTCTTTATTTACACTGTCCTGTTTTAATGGGATGACAGTAGGGTAAGTGTGAGGTTTGGTGCACCCTAGAACCGGTTTAAACCCCCCAGTGGCCTACTTTGCCACTGACCGTTCCAAGGCGGTAGCCCTATTGTCAACCCTTTTGTGTTTGTGTTGTCTTTTGCATTTAATATTGCCTTTGCCTTCTTGTTTGTCTGTTTGCGTGTTTGTTTCTGTGTTTTGTGGTTGACTGTCCTCCTTGAATGCTACTTTCCCTGTCCGATCTTTTTGTATTTCTTTACATTGTCTGAGACAAATATTTTCACAAGATTGTATCTTAGAATACAATGTCATATTCTTTCCAGTAATATATATGGAAACCAAACTGTGCATCAGAACATTTGTAGTTATTAACAATGTCCGGATTACTCTTCTTAAGAAATTATATTATTATACCTTCTTCCCATTGCCCTGAGTAACATCCTGAACCGAGTTTAGCATTTAGTGTAATAAAGTAGTATCAATTGATTCAAAGAAATATAACATAATCGTAAAGTTACATATTCTAGGTATATTAATTGATTAAAATAATATTATCAAGATTAAAGCGGTTTGAACTGATTTTTGTTTACTTGGGTAACATAAATCGATGTCTGAAATCTAGTATTTCATCAAAACTAATATTAGTTATAAATATTTTCCAATTTAAAAATAGGATGTTTTTAATGTCGTACATTTTCAATGTTTTAACTCTTTTTTATGTATTTATTTCCTATTGTATGCTTGTCTCCTGCTTCTAGTTAAATCATTATGTCTTTGTTTTATTATCGCATAATTCGTCCAGATAGTCAATTATTGTAATTTGAGATAAAATATATATCTAATTATTTTTTGCTTAAATACTTTCTACAGAAAAAAGACTTTAGTAATTAACTGTGTAATAAGCCTTAAATATTTTCGCGAATACGCATTTACGTTGAAGCGTGTCTCCTATTTCTCGTTAAATCATTACATCTTTGTTTTATTATCACATAATTCGTCCAGATAGACAATTATTGTAATTTGAGATAAAAGATAATTATTTTTCGCGTCTATACTTTCTACAGAAATAAGCTTTTAGTTATTAACTGTGTAAAAGGTATTAAACATCTTCCGAGTACGCATTTACTTTGAAAATGTACTCATCACGCAACATATTTACAAGTTCATTTATTGAATTTCGACCAGTTTTGGCATATTACTTAAAGTATTTTAAATTTTTGCAACAACACACACCCTCTTAGTATTGTCTGAGATCCCCTTTTCAGTTGTTAACGACATTTGTTTATTGATGTGTGGTGGCTGTAAAATATCTCCCCGACTACAAAAGTGTAGTGTTATTACTTACTGGTCCAATTTGGGATCTTCAGCCCCAGTCTGTGTGGCTTTACTTTAGAACACCTCTTAAGCGGTGTTAGTGGACGTGAGAGGCTTGCACTGCTCATGAACATACTCAGTTAAACCGAGTCTGCTACTTTTCATTCTTGTTTTGTTTGTTGCTTCTAATTGATACTATTTTCAGTGTTTATTACAAAAACAGTCAGCAGTACATGTTAACCGTATGTTGTAAGAAATGGTGGGCTTATAGTTTATATGACACACAATACTGAACAAATGCTGTTGTTATTGTCAACAAATAATGAAAATGGGATCCATAGAAGCAAATTAAACAAACAAGTGACAGAAGCAGCAGAGAGACTGAAATAGCAGAGAGACAGAATTAGCAGACTCAGTTTATAGGTAATGCACCTCTCACATTATTATTCTTTAAAGCATTTCTTCCGAGGGATTTATTTAGACACCATAATCAAACGAATACCAAGCATAATCAAACGAATACCAAGCACAATCAAACGAATACCAAGCATAATCAAACGAATACCAAGCATAATCAAACGAATACCAAGCATAATCAAACGAATACCAAGCATAATCAAACGAATACCAAGCATAATCAAACGAATACCAAGCATAATCAAACGAATACCAAGCATAATCAAACGAATACCAAGCTATAAAGTTACGATACACATACCATAAGGAGCATCGTAAGCAGTATACAATGTTCGTATCGATTTTTTTATGTACTTATATTGCCTATTAATGCTGTAAAATGTTTTGATAGTGTTTTGCCACGAACATGATGAAACAATATTACCTAATGAAAAATGGTACATTTCGTCTACTTTTTCCTGATGAAATTGATCCTGAATTGCCTCCTTGTGCTTTTTTTGACAGATATTGTATTCAGGAGAATAACAGAAACGGATAAAAATAGCTATCACATCTAGCTGTTGAGGAATAAATTGTCTAGGTATTTTACTGACAAAAATAAATTTCATTGTTTTCATCGTCTGTATCATACGCATACAGTATCACACCTTATTCCAGTCAAATCGTAGTATGTAACATTCTAGAGATACAATGTAGACGTTCTAAAACTGATTTCGTGATACAGAAATCAAGTATTTCAACTTGCCATTGTTTCCCCAAATTTACTTAAAACCCTTTGGCCTTCGTCGGATTTGAATCAGTTCATTACAAAATAAATAAACAATGTGTACTTCTGTTTTCAATCTATCAATCGACCCGGTATTTCTTACATCTTTACTAGATACATATACCTTTGAAGGGATTTGGATCAAATAAACAGGCACCAAATAATACTCGGATGATATCGCGAACGTAATTCTTGATTTCAATAAAAAGACGTTCATTTGTTAACTAACTTAAGTTAGAACATCTTCAATCATACGATAGAAACATCAGCAAATGTTCAAGAGGTATTTAATTGATGTCTGTTATTTCGTCTTATGTGAGTTCCGATAATGTCAACAATACATAATAAATAAATATGGGTTACACTGACAGCATCATGCGGTATTCTACATTTAAACCTCGCACATTAAGCTTGATCATCCTAATGGACAGTACTAATTATCAACTAAGCAAGTTAGAAACAACTTGACCTTTCAATCATAATGGGACACGTATATTGTTCAACAATAAACCTGTAATAGGTACTGTTTCAACATCGACGTTGCCAACATTGCCCGCTTTCCTAATGCAACTTACAACAGTTAGCACGATAACGTCAAGATAACAATCAAAACAGGTTCATCCGAAGAAGTAACTGCACCTTGTCTGAATGTTTACACTCGGAATGAAATTGCAACATGTTAAAAGTGTTTCATTTAATGGCAATGCAGTAGAAATGTAAATATACATACGTGATTTTCTTCGTGTTATATTTATATTGTTTTTTATGCTGCCTAGTGTGTTAGAGGTACCTGTCGGTTTGGTTTGTTTACACTGTCCTTGTTTATTTGGAATGAAAATACAACCATAGATCTGTTCGTTGTTCCCTAGAACCTGGTGTAATACATCAGCGGCATTTTTGCCAGTAACTGTTCCAATTTTGTATCCCTATTATCAGTCCTTTTATGTTTGTGGTGTCGCATATATACTCAGTTGCGAAAGAAAGTGGACACTGAGTTTTGTATAGATTTAATTGTATAAAGTTTTTTTAGAATTAAATTGACAAATTCCAAAATGAGTATGCCATGTTTGGTACCAAAGTGTTTATCATTTCATTGCCAATATCATGTTGTGATTTGTTTTCCAATAGGTCGAATCATTAAGGGACTGTCGCTTGATAAAGAGGATAGGGTGTAAAGTAAAATGTTCAAAGTATCCAGTTTCTTTTGCAATAGACTTTGCTTCTATTTATCCCTGTATTTGTTTTGATTGCGTGTTTATGATCCACTGTACTCTGTATTTGTTTTGATTGCGAGTTTATGATCCACTGTACTCTGTATTTGTTTTGATTGCGTGTTTGTGGTCTACTGTACTCTGTATTTGTTTTGGTTGCGTGTTTGTGGTCCACTGTACTCTGTATTTGTTTTGATTGCGTGTTTATGGTCCACTGTACTCTGTATTTGTTTTGATTGCGTGTTTATGGTCCACTGTACTCTGTATTTGTTTTGATTGCGAGTTTATGATCCACTGTACTCTGTATTTGTTTTGATTGCGTGTTTGTGGTCTACTGTACTCTGTATTTGTTTTGGTTGCGTGTTTGTGGTCCACTGTACTCTGTATTTGTTTTGATTGCGTGTTTATGGTCCACTGTACTCTGTATTTGTTTTGATTGCGTGTTTATGCTCCACTGTACTCTGTATTTGTTTTGATTGCGTGTTTATGGTCCACTGTACTTTGTATTTGTTTTGATTGCGTGTTTATGGTTCACTGTACTCTGTACTCGTTATGAATTATTTTTAATTTTAACTCGCCAAAAGGCTCGTTAAATTAAAATAATTCAGAACTCATTCCATAAATCTTTTATGAAATGGGAACTCGTTTAAGATCCTCTGTATATCTTTATATGTATGTTGTGGATTAATTTGTTCTACTTGAACACTTATCAATCAGAGAATACTGCACTATTTTATTATACAATCAGTATCGAACGAGCCCATAATAATTATTTCATACAACAGCTTATGTGTTTGTTTTATTGAAACATATGCCACATGAAATAAACTTTAGTTATTAACCAGTAGTCATTTTAATTTGGTTTACCATAATACAAACAACAATAAATCTAGACATGTGTTTCCTTAAACACATTATTTACTGTGTCCCTATTCAAATTGGATATTAAAGATATAAATTGTTCTGAAGTTGTGTTATCTATTTCTTTAAATCATCCTCCAAATTGCGTCAGATTATTTAATTATTGTCTATAAAACACGGTAATTAATATAAAAGATGTCTCCGATTTTACGGAGTGTGATTATTGCGAACATAATTACAAGTAATTAACGCAAAACAAATATAAATGCTTTATTCGCTTAGTTTACTCTGTCCTATATATATTTCCTGTATCTCTGTAGCAAGGTTCATTTATATACTGTCAGTGTAGTGTAATATACATAAACATTCGACAACCCTTTCATAATCTTTAGAACTATTATTTTTAAAACATATTTCTCTACCTTTAATGTTCTGTTTCTCCAAAATGTATAGCTTTTAAAACGTCAGTGTATTTTTACATATAACCATTGAATCAGAAGCCGTCTATTTCTGCAAACTGTAATAATAATAGTCTGAACCTTTGACTGCTTGACCGCGCGGCCAGTACACCTCCGGACAAATTTCTTCACACTAGTATGTAAGGTGTCAGTCCGGTGAAATTCAGTCCAAAGAACACAATGCAAAATAAGCTGTTTTGGGAAATCAGTCACAAGTCCCACAGCATTCGTTCGCTTAAATACATTTGGCTGCTCGCACACGGCCCCATACTGGAATAAAACAATGATTCAGTTTTTCTACATTTCGAGTCATTCATTCACACTATACGTATTTTGAAATGAACATATCTGACAAACACAGTAAAATACTTACTATTAATGACAACAAACATAATACTTTAATATCAGGTTAGATTTAACAATGACATAACAACTAATCTTAGGAAAACACATGCAGATTAGAAGCTTTTGATTTGTTCAAGGAACACTTTTAGTATCAGTGAGCACCCCCAGAATGGCAGTAAATACATTTTACTTTTGCAAATATATATACTCTCAGTAAATTTGTATCAATGACAAGGCAAAGTCAAAATATCCTAAATAACATGGAAATATAATATGTTGATATTTTATTGTGATTTGTTATTATTTGGGTAATTTCAAAATCTACCTTACAATCTGACTATATGCCCTAATAGACCCTATACATTTTCAACCAGTCACAAGCCCCAAATCAATAGCGGTATCTGACCGTATGGAGTACAGATAGTCAGCCTCAGCAAAATGAGAAACAATATCGTTTAGAAACCATATTTAAGTCGTGATTTTGGTTTACAAAAATATATTCTTACAACCTGAACCGTGCCAGTCGATACTAGATTATTATGATCAGGATAATATCGTAAAAGGATCTATTTGAATAATAGTTTCATATTCTTACCCTTAATGAACTGCAATAAATGCTGTGTTCCATGTGTTAATGCCTTTGCTAAAACTCAACTGAGTGTAAGTGCATTTATTCGGGTATGTGCAAGGCAGAACAAATTAAAACTGTTACCAGTATGATCTACAATATTTCTTAATATAATATGTACGTGTTATATATATGCCTACCTAGCAGAAGGTTAACTCTTGGATTTTAAAAATTACAACAGAAAGTTGATTTTATTTCATTTTTATATCTGATTATATACAATAATTTATTTTAAGTATCTTCTGGTTTAAATGTTGTTAATGTGACTGATGTGTTCGAGATGATAATTTCAAAGGAAAGATTGCATTTTACAAACATAGCGTTTCCAACAAAATGGAGGCATTGTATCACTGTTTTTATGTTTATTATGTAAACAAAACAATAAACAATAAGAGCGTATCTCATTTTTTGCTTTCGTCTCAGCAATACTTGACAACAGAAGGGTGCAAGTTCCGTCAACACGTCGGCAGTTTCAGCCAGGACAATTACTCGTGTGGGTGTCTGGGCTGTTTCACTGCTACACCTCCTGTTCGATATTTACATCCACCTTTATTTCTGTATCTGTATCATTATTATACGTCTCGAGATAACTGCGATTGATTTGATAGACGTCAAACTTCCAGACCAACAGGCGGGTGACTGACACAATTCCGAAATATTTCAAAAATACTGAGACTCCTATTTTATGTTACAATTATAAGAAATCAACTAGAAATCTTATTTTCAATTACATTAGGGTAGTTTCCGATTTCTAAATCAAGACTTGTAATCCCACTGATTGAGTATGTCAGAATTCTAAATTTTGTTAACACGTCTGCAGTTTCAGCCGAGACAATTACTCGTGTGGGTGTCTGCGGTGTTTGACCTCTACACTTCCTGTTCGATATTTACATCTACCTTTATCTCTGTATCTGTATCAGTATTATATGTATCGGGTTATCTGCAATTGATTAAATAGGCCATACTACCAGACCAACGGATACATTTCACGTTGAAGGCGATTAATCACGATCGTTCTCGTTTATTAAAACAAATCATATCTGTGTAATTGATTTCTAAATCATGGAGCATATTATCAGTACGAGGAGGGGCTTTTCATCAGCAACCACCAAACGAAGTTATTTCGTAGGGTTGGATTTTCTCAAAACACGATGAAAAGAAGAAAACAAGCTTACGTTTATATAATCAATTGATGAAACCAGTTTCTATTCATTCCTTAAAATAGCATTATTCAATTTTGTAATTGTTATTTGTTTCTAGCGTGCTTTGTGGTCATTGAATATCTACTTTTACTCCAGCATAGGCCCCTCATTTGTTCGGTCTCTTGATGTAGGTAAGACAACTTGTATTGCCTGCAATATTCGGCACGTTCAACGTGGACAATGAAAATAAGTGTTCCGCAGCGTTTGTTTTCAATAAGAAAGATGATCCAACATATTTGTCCCTACATAGAAAACGTATTCAGATAAAGTCTGGGTTCGAACTAATAATATAGCGATGAGACATATATTTATAATTATCCAAGTCTTAATAATTGAAAAATAGTGGGATTTTTCTCCAACGTGAAATACAACACGTACATGTATAGTGTTTGACGAAAATAACGTGTGGTACATCTTGATTAAACTAGTTTCAGAACGTACGTGTTCATGTTATATTAAAAAAACCTTCCTGCAACAAATCAGTGAAGTTATTACTTACTTGATCATTTATTTGTTTTGCTTATATTGCCTATTAATTATGCCTTGTTTGTTAGAGATTAAATAACCTGACGGGTATATCTTTATTTACACTGTCCCGCTTATTGGGATGACAATACGGTAAGAGTGAGGTTTGATGCACCATAAAAGCTGGATTAAATCCCCGGCGGCCTTTTTTGACACTGACCGTTCCAAGGCGGAAGTCCTATTGTCAACTATTGTGTTTGTGATGTCTTATCATGCTTTTTATTCATCTTTAAAGCTATTCTTTTATTTTGTGTTTTTGGTTGACGGTACTTTGGGAACATCAAACCTAATCGTTTTGGTTTAAACGTAGTTTACCTCTTACACCGTTGCTAGGGGCGTGAAAGGTGATATACCTTATTTTATATTTCATGTACAGACTCGACAAAACCGACTTTGCTACTTTCCTCTCTTGTTTGTGTTTGTTTCTTCCAAAGGATCCGCGTTAGTTTTTGTGTTGACATTCACACTAGCGTTTGTTTAGTGCTGTTTGGCGGTTGTAAAATCTCGCTTTGACTAAAAGCCACTAGTGTTATTACTTCCCAGCTAGCATGACGTTGTTTCGACGTTGAAAATAAGGAAGGCGTAACGTTAGACGTTGTTTCGACGTTGAACATAAGGAAGGCGTAACGTTAGACGTTGTTTCGACGTTGAACATAAGGAAGGCGTAACGTTAGACGTTGTTTCGACGTTGAACATAAGGAAGGCGTAACGTTAGACGTTGTTTCGACGTTGAACATAAGGAAGGCGTAACGTTAGACGTTGTTTCGACGTTGAACATAAGGAAGGCGTAACGTTAGACGTTGTTGCGACGTCTACATGTATGTATGGTACTCGATAGAAGTATTTTACCAATTTTCAAGACCAAATATCTCTTCTAAGACCCATTTATATGCTTTTCAATTCATCACAGTCGTTCGTTTTATTAATAGATATTTAGTTTAGCTATGCATAACTGGTTATATTAAAACAAACTATGTGTCAAATCCATATAAGCACGTGTATATACGTTTCTCGGAGTATTTAACACTTAATACACGATCAAATGTGAAAAGTCTTGAAAGTTACACAATCTTCCTGAAGAGCTGTTAATCTTTATTTATTGACTGTTACAACAACTATTCCATTATAAAACAAACTGTCAATAGCTACATTTGACGATGGTATCCAATATATCGTAGTGTTAGAATATCGCGGGCATTTACAAAGATTACAACTATGTGCATACAATAAGTTGATGTGACAAAATTGTTAAAAGGACGATAAGTCCAAGACAGTTTGTTTGTTTGAATTGTGTTTTTCGTAATTCCTTGCACAGGTTTGTTTTGTGGTAGAGGCAGACCACCACATTGTTCCAGGGTTGAACTAATAATTGATGCCTCACGCCAACTGTAAGAATGGACATTTTCTCACTCGACAAGTTGGGATCCCAGTGGGATTCGAACCCGACGCAGTGAGAAGTCTATGACAGACCAGAACACCTAAACAAATGCCACGATACAAGAATTGTTTGATAAATTAGTGTACTCGATGAAGTGATGCACTTATATTAGCGACCTACGCATCTTTATTGAATTGTGGTTACATTAAACCATCATATTTTTTTTAAAACAAAATTAAACATACAAGACGATATCCATACCAGCCATACATACATAATTATATACACTTTGCTTAAAATTCTATATGTATTTACAATACATGTCCAGTTACAGGAAATAGTGAAAATAACACAACAATACATCCTCCCTGATAAGAATCACTCTCCTATCGTAATGAATATCGTCATGTTAAAAACGCCTTCTATGTTCGTCATTGACAAATGCTTTTATATTGATTAACACGATAGTCTAATGCGCTTAAGGCTGCTTTTTAAGCACGCTATTTAAACAGCGTGTTCTAAGGTTTAAAGCACAATTAATGCCAACTTACTCTTATTTTATAACACTGTAGCTGAAAGAAAGCACAAAAGTCAATGGAACAGTTGTGCATACGTACCAACGTTTAAAGCTTCACTTCTTTAATGCAACGGCTTAGAAAGTTTATTTCACTAGCTTTATTATCATTTGTTCAATTTAGAAAAGTCAAACTTATTACAATTTTCCGATTATAATATTCAAGTCGGTTCAAAATTCAAATATACATTAAAGATTTATTGAGCATTGACAGCCCCTTATTTTCTGCTATTACTATTTAACCTAAATAACAAAGCTTTCCTCTCCGACTATGTCGCTTCTTTTCTCGATTTATATACCGTGATTTAAAAGGGAATAACAATTTATGACAAGAGATAAGATTTCAACTTTGACATGGTTTATCTTCCCCGTTTAGACGGGAATGTTTTGCAACCAACATCGTAAGAACTAATGTTTTGTTTAACTTAATCGTTTTTCAAAGGCTTGCAATCAAATTGAGGACGTAACCACTCTTAGCCTTTGTATTATAAAAGTCGAACAGCTAATTTAGCATTGAAGGACCACCATTAACAACAAACAAAATGCATACAGAACAAACGATAAATTACAAGCATACATAACAGTATGCGACATCAGAAACATAAAAGGGTTAACAATTGGGCTACCAGACTTTCATCAGGGTTAACAATAGGGCTACCAGTCTTTCATCAGCGTTAACAATAGAGCTACCATACTTTCATCAGGGTTAACAATAGTGCTACCAGTCTTTCATCAGGGTTAACAATAGAGCTACCAGTCTTTCATCAGGGTTAACAATAGAGCTACCAGTCTTTCATCAGGGTTAACAATAGGGCTAACAGTCTTTCATTAGACCTATCGTTATTTAGAGCTACAGCTTATTCAACTATGCAGTCCAACAGTTGTATCTAAAATACACTTAATTGTTTTGAAGCATGTTTTTGGTTGACTGTGGTTGACATTTCCTGTTCGATTTTTCAAGTAATGCATGAGAACTAGCAGATTTACAATCTCATTAAAATCAAATTATAATTACGCTTTCATACTCTCCGCTTCCTCGATGTTTAGAGTATCGTAGGTGATAAAGGGTCTGGTTTTAATGACTTTGAGCAGATTTATCTCATTTAAATGCAAATAAATAGCATAACTAATTAATAGACGGAGACAAATGCTTGCCCAATTAATATGTTATTTAAATGTAGTTGAGATGTTTTTATTTCTCTGTGAGCCATATAAAAAAGAACGCCATTTTCTTAGAGATTTAACAATAAGATTTAACATATGTTTCCTATGTATTCGCCCACTTCATATTAGCTATTACTGCAGTCTAATATTGGCTTGCCGCTAAGGAGGCTAGCCTATATGTGTTGCCGGGTTTTTGTGTATTCGATAGCTGCTTTATTCATAGTGAGAACTAACAAATGGAGCTAGCTCATTTTCAACTTATTCGTTCAAGTAAATCGTCTGCAATATCGCGGAGGCTCAAACCAACGAGTAGATATTTAAAGCATTTTACCGGATAAGATTATGTCTAAAAAGTAATATTGTATTTAATTCCTTTTCCATTTAATAAATTACCTTTATATTGCATATAATCGCAATAAAAGTAGGTATAAAAGTCGAACAGGCAATGTATCTTCCGCAGAACAGTCAACCAAAAACACGCATACAAAACAAACTGCAATTTGGGGCTTTAAACCAGTCTCTAGGGTGCACCAAACCTCACACTTGCCCTACTGTCATCCTAATAAAACTTTACAGTGTAAATAAAGATATCCCCTCCATGAACTATTTTCTCCAACCAACAAGGCAGTATTAATAGGAAATATAAGTAAAACACAAAGATGCTCATGTATATATAAATACAAAAAAAACAATAGCCTAGAAAGCCACAATGAAATTACTCAATGACTTGGCAGAAGCCAGAGCAACAAGCGACACCACAAACTTACAGTATTGACATTAGGAGTTCCGCCTTCGTCTTGTTGCTCCATGTTATAATTATATAATATGTTTTATGTGGTAGCGTCTAACATGCTCTGTTTTTGCGCGAAGTATGTGGACGATTATACTTTGCTTGCGGGTAACTGTTAGACGTGAGTATATATAAATGCGCTTAAAAACGTACCAGATTGTTTAAGGATTATTAAACATATTTCATATCAATAATAAATACATCATTCGTGACAACAGTTATATACGGTTTGGAATACAGTTTTCTATGACTTCATCAGCACCCCTCATAAAAATAATATCAAAAGTTCGTAAAACCCCGATTAATCCATATATACATCATACTTGTTTATGTCTCCTGATATATACACCCGTAGCGTAATGCTAAAATTGGACAGCAGTGAACCTGCTGTTTGAACAGATACAGAACTGGCAACACTGTCCATACTAAAGGAAATAAATAGAAACATAACTCGGGAATTTCCGCTATTATTAGTTATTTGGAACTGACCTCCTATAGAAATATGTGAGGTCAGTAAGAATTATAAGGGGCGAGACAATAGCCAATAACTGATTTATTGCATCGAACATCTTTTTTAAGGCAAACTCCGACATTTAACCAATATCATTAAGACCTTCGAGCAATTTGACGTCACGACCGGTACAGTTTAAAATCATTAATGATTTATTTGTTATGTTTGTTACTTATGAACAATATGCAAATGATTTAAACTTTGAATCGGAATTGTAGTCCATATTGTTTCAGTGACCCTCTATGAAATCTACTGACCCACTATAGAATAATAGAGGTTCACCATGTGACCGCTCAAATCCAATGAAATTCTTAGGATTTTGTGCGGGGTGCAATAAATAGTCTATGTTTATATACATGACATATAATCCCTATATTACTTGACCGAGGTTCTAACCATTACACCACAGCGATACCTAATGAAAAAATATACAGACGTTTCATCATGAAAATATATTTTGCTCTGTGCAACCAAAATGACTATTATATAAGTGATATTTGTTATTTAGCTAAAGAAACGTACGGCCTACCACATCGACAGAAAACGTTAATAAACCTGCTTTAAACATACGTTAAAAACATTTAAAGAATGTGCAAAATTAGTTTAGGTATCACGTAAACATATGTGTAAAAATGCATTAGATAAAACACAGATACAAGTAAATAATGCATTAGATAAAACACAGATACAATTAATTGAAACAAGTTTGTCTTAAGATGTTTACTCAATCGATGTCGACGTGATGCATGCGTTGGTCGTTTCGTGCGAAGTAATCACTCACACACAATATATGAAGATGAATGTCAAAATACGAACATATTGGAATGATTTATATAGTCTGATTTCTTTCAGGAAATCTAAAGCAAGACTAAAATCTATAGTATCAACTATCTCTTTCATAGTATTAACAGTGTAGTACCTTTGTCGCATAGGATCAATGTCTACACATTCCATCAAGATGTGTCTGACCGTTAACGGTGCAAAGCAGGGTATACATTCTGGTAATTGCTCACCGTGTAATAAATATACCGGTCACGAAGATAATTTCTAAAATTAGAAGAACTGAAAAAGCAGACATGCACTTTTTTTAAAGGGGCCATCGCAACCCTCTGAATAGCATGTTTCACTTTAAAGTACCCCGGCCATGTTTTGTTTCATGAACATGTTTATGTTTTTTTTAAATCGAAATCAATACACAACAATAGATGTTTACAATTCCCACATTTCAATATCGGTGAAAAGCGAGAATACGATTTTATTTAATGACGTAGAAAACTTTGAACAGGTAAATTAATCCACAGGTAAATGTATTTATCAAATATCTGGCAATAGTTATGCAGCTACACAATTCAGATTTACCTCAAGCCCCGTGCAGTCACGCTGTGGTAAAAGTAATATCTACGTCATGCAAATAATACTTATTTTAACATACAATTTTTTTCTATATATGTTTCTCTCTGAGATTATTAAGAAATGTCAATATGATGTTTAAGAGTTAAATTTGTTAATTGATAATACTACAAAAAAGGGTGGCCATTCATCTTTAAACTCGAACCGAAGCGATCTGGCATCATCGAAACATGTTTTAATGTGTCCTTAGTCAAGATACTTTCCTTACATTTGTTCTTAAGATGGGATGGACCTGTAAATAGAGCCGTTTATAAGAATACAGATCTATATTACGTGGTCCAGCCTTAATTCCATTAAGCGACGAGAAAGCTTATATAAGCAGGATTTTATAACGGATATTTCGACAATAAAACTCATTTAAAACACGTTTTACTGAAACAATGCGATAGCCTGTTTAAAATTACCTATTGATTGTTTTAATTGTACAATATGCCAACTTTTTAAGACAAAATTAAGGTTTTTATTTCATACCGCAGCCAACCCCGCTTTCGCTTCTTGGGGAAGGGGTTCGATGGGGTATGAAAGTTAATACTCGGACCAGGTAATGAAGAGCCGTTTATAAGAATACTGATCTGTTGGAAAATATTCGATAGCCAGAGTAGGACACGGTTCCCGACTTATTATCATGTATACATCTCCTCTTTCTGGGCGGCCAGAAATAACATAAGGTCATGTTAAACAACAATTCAATTGCACAATTAAAATGCAATCATCGAAGTAATTTAACAATTTACAAACAAAACGATAAGAACACTGTGAACACTGTAATCTTGAGATTATTAGTGTAAATATATACATTTTATTTAGCAAAATGCCTGCTTTTGAATCTGCTTTAAAACAAATTGTTTACAATACTCAAATTAGTGCAGCATTTGTATCTCTCAGCCACCCATTAGATTGAATTTGTAAAAAAAAAACATTATCAGACTTGCCTGTGCAGTGTGACGGCGGTAAAACGTCTCTCCGTGCTTGCAGTCAGGACTTTTATTCAATCCGATTCTTGGAGATCGTTGAGCCCGATATTTACAGATATCAGTGGTACATTCTTCAATACCTTTGTTTTCCTACTTGAATTTTTAATAGATGGTTCCAACTCTCCAGCATTTAAAGGTTATGTGTATTGTATAATCATCCTTAGGATATGTTGCTGCTTTTTAATTTAGACTTTTGACTATTACCTGTGTATGTGCAGGTTTCATAACCACTGTTCCCAACTAAATTTCATTTTATTCATTTCGCCCATTGTTTTCTCGTTTAGGGCAAAGCGTTTTGTTAGAAACTGGGACCATAAACCGTTGGCAATGGAATGATGTAAAATACACTATTTAAGGTTCCATGTTCACTGTTATATGCATACCATCTTCGGGATGGCTGAAATGTTTGTGCTATAGCCATTTTAGATATTGAGTTCTGCTCAACACGGGGCTATAGGGCGTGAACTGCAGCTAGCACTTTTCACTACTGTTCATAAACAGTCTCAATCAAACCGAGACTGCAATACTTTTTGTACTTGCGTGTTTGGCCATTTCCAAATTTCTCCTTTCATACTTTTTTTTGTATTAATAGAGCAGGTAAAAGAGAAAAAATACACATTCAGTAGAAAATGCAGGCTACATTTTTGGCATGTAATACTATTAAAGCGTTTTTTACTAACGGCACTTTAGACAATTATACTATGTGGACTTGCTATGAAGTTTGTGAAGCACTCATCATCCTATTAGATAATATTTTCGTCAGGTATGGAACCACCGTTTATAGACAAATTGTTGGTATCCATATGGGTACGAACTGTGCACCACTTGTCGCAGATTTGTTTTTATTTTGCTATGAAAGAGATTTCCTGTTGAGTTTTTCATCAGATACACAGGCAGATGTTATTGAAGCCTTTAATGACACTTCTCGGTAGCTGGATGACATATTGAACATTGACAACCCTTTCCTTCCAACTATGGTTAATAATATTTATCCTAAAGAACAAAGTTAATATATCTGATAATAACGCTTCTTTTCTTGATTGAGATCTCTCGGTTGAAAATGGTGAAATAATTAGCAAAAAGAGAGATGATTTTAATTTTGACATTGTTAATTATCCCCACTTGGATGGGGATGTTCCCCGAGCAACTTCTTATGGGGTGTATGTGTCTCAACTTATTCCTTTTTCAAGAGCTTGTACTCGAGTTGAGAACTTTAATATTCGTAATCTTTGTATAACTAAAAAGCTACTCAATCAGGGTTACCGTTACCATAAACTTCGTGAAACCTTTGCACAATTTTATTATCGTAACCCTGATCGTCTTTCCAAATATAAAGTAATTTAAGAACTCTTCTGCGACAAGGACTATCACAACCTGACTTCTATGGTGATGTGATTTATAAACTTCGTAAGATTCTTGGTCGTGATCACTTTCATACTATCTTTGTTAAACTTATTAAAAAGTTTATCAAAAGAGGTTCTGACTCTATACTTTTGCAACGTACTGCATGCTTGGTGGTGGACCCTTTTACAGTTCGCCACTATGCTTTCCTCTTTAATTGTACGATGACCGGACAGGCTATGGACTCTATGATGACGCCTACCTAAAGCCCAATGGGACGGTGGCGTTTGATGTGTGTCTATGATCTTTCTTGTCGTGCCCTTAATGGTTTATTCTCTTGTTGCTCTGGCTTCTGAAAAGTCATTGTGTACCTTCATTGTGGCTTTCTAGGCTATTGTTGTTTGTATTATATTTACACGAGCATATTTGTGTTTTACTTATATTGCGGGGATTTCTTTATTTACACTGTCCTGTTTTAATGGGATGACAGTAGGGTAAGTGTGAGATTGGTGCACCCTATAACCGGTTTAAACCCCCAGTGGCCTACTTTGCCACTGACCGTTCCAAGGCGGTAGCCCTATTGTCAACCCTTTTGTGTTTGTGATTTCGTTTGCATTGTATATTACTTTTGCCTTCTTGTTTGTCTGTTTGCGTGTTTGTTTCTGTGTTTTGAGGTTGACTGTCCTCCTTGAATGCTACTTTCCCTGTCCGATCTTTTTATATTTCTTTATCTTCAATGTTCAATGGTGGTTATATCGTGTTTGTCATTTACGTCACCTAAACGTCCAGACTTCGAACTCACACTTATCAAAGTTGTAAGTCACACTTATCAAGGCAACGGAATATATAGACAATGACCTCGTGACAATAGAACATTTTATTGCACTTTCTAAGAAGACCAACATTGACGAATGCGTGTAGCCAGTGTGATATAGCACTTCTGCGTCGCCCTGCCACATACACAATGGTGTAACCGTATTATCCGTATTATGTTCTTTATAGATGTGTAACTTCAGCTTCCTTTATAAGAGAAAATGTCATCAATCGGATGTAACGATCAGTAAAGCAGTATCAGACAATATATTTATTGGTTATTTCCGCTGATGTTCAACACATATTTGTCTATATAACAAATCTTGGGCTATAACTTCATGCAGATTAATCTAACTCGTAAATGCAAAAGCAAATATTAAATTATAACATGCGTACGTTCTTAAGTACGTACATACAGCATGCACGCACACACATAGATAACATACATAAACGACAATACCAATTACAACTTTGTGTTTATTTTATGTGTATTTAACACACTATTCATTTTTATATGGTGAGGAGCTGGGGTGAATGTTTTGCATTTGCGCCAACTTGTTTTTATCTTTGCATATAACGTTTTTACATTGAACAGGTGCCACTGAAATTCAGTCGGCAATGTATGTGATTCATTGCTGCATTGCAATCAAGAGATATTTGATTGCAGTCGAGAGATATTTGATTGCAATCAAAAAATATTTGATTGCAATCAAGAGGTATTTGATATACGCTGTACGAGGGAACCCAGTCAAATAAAAATAACGAATGCATGCAAAATATGTATTTATCATAGAACTCAGGAGGAATGCCCACTCTCCGATTAATTTTGTTGAACATATGATGACCATTGTACTGTCGAGGTGTGGCCATTTATTTTTTTCCCGGTTGTGTCGCAGGAAATGTTATTACATTTCTATCATTGACAAATAAGGATCGATTTCTCGTTGAAAGAAAAGTGCTTTAACTAACGTTACACAAATGAAATAAATATATTAACTGTTATAAATATATTAACTGTTATAAATATATTAACTGTTTCTGTATTGAAATGAAGACGCATTACTAGTGGCAGTGTGATCGGGACTACATTATTTATTACAAGTTATAATAATAAGTATGCGAAAATGTAAGTAATAAACTTTAACATCATGACTTATATAATCTCTTTAAAATCTAATAAATTATAAACCAATATATTTCAGCCATGTTTTGTCATTAAATAAATCCATTGAGTGCTGCCATTACGTCATTGTGCACAGACAGGTCAGACAGGTAAAACTGACGTTTGCATAAAACTGTGAAAAAAATATACATAAAAAACGTATATCAAGCGTTTCTAATGTCATAAATCACTTCCTTAGCTGATTGTTCTAAAGCTCCCACAAGAGGCTGTGTTAGAGATGAGTTGTCTATTTTACTTACGCTTAGAAAATATAATAACACAAAATGTTATTATTGATATTTCCTCTTCATCAATATATACATAATGTTGAACACTCTCAGTAAGACATATATTTATATATAATAGTAAATTGTGGCCTTCGAACTATCCGTGCCATAGATGAGTGGAGGAACGGCGGTGGGGTTAAACCAGGTTCCATGATGCACAAACCCTGACTCATACCACATTGTCATCTTAATTAAACGGGATCGAGTAAATAAGGATATCCCCATCAAGCTATATCCTAATATAAGATAGAAATAAAACACCCATGTATTATATATAGATATAAACATAGAATCTTGTTAGATACTTGGACCATACGCCGCTGGACATGGAATAATGACATTAAAAGTAGCACGTCCACAACCATATGCATGCCATCTTCCAGATGGTTAAAATTCTGTACTGTTGATTTTATTAATATTAAGTTCTCCTCAACCCAGGGCTAGGGGTCGTGAGCCGTAGGAAGCATATTTCACTATCGTTCATGAACAGTCACAATCAAAGTGAGACTGCAATATTTCGTATTTATTGTCTTCGGTCATTTCCAAAGGTCCACTCTCATACTCTTTTCATTTTTTTGTTCTAAATTTGCCATCCATGACCTTTTTGTATCTCCTATGATTGTGTGATGAAACCTTGTGAGGACACAAACCTCTCGAATGAATTATTTCTAAAGAAATGAAAATAATTGGGTTTTAAGGCGCATCAACACAAGAAAGGTTATATGGCGCCTAACAGGAATGAACATGCCAGGCTCATCCTCCATTCAAGATAATGATTTTATAAAACATTAGAAGACAAATAACGTTTACTTAATATAATGCACACATATATTTTGAAAGGTTTACCTCAACGAATTAACAAATGAAACGCATTTACAAACAGTTTATGCACATATGATATATCTTACTGTATATATTGTTTAAACTCGAAGCATATGTTTCGATACATCGACAATATATAGAAGACGAGTATGACTTAAAAAACAGAAGAAACCCCATTGTAAGACGTCTTCCAAATGAGATATTATACAACCCACATTAATGCAGTATTTAAAATCCCAAGTCATTTTTAAGATTAAAAATACATCGAAAAAGGTAAGCCTGACGAAAACGAAAACGTTTACCCGGAAAGATATACTCCTGATTTTTTAAATATTAACAGATGGGAGTCTTGTACATATGAAACAACTGTATGGACTGCTGGCATACTTTGCATTTCGTAACAGCATCGCGATTTCTATGGTTACCATTCGTACCAAGCCATTATATGAAAATCGCTGTCACAAACAGTCAAGGAATATAAAGTATTTGCACACGTCCATTTAGGCAAATACAGTTCCAGTGTTTGAAACCTATATGTGTATATGAAATATCAAACTACAGAACCAAGACCTGATTCCGTTACACGTTACTAATTTTAACAAGAGTTATGGACCTTTTATGAATTTTGTTCTGTCCTGTGCCAGGGATAATGCGAATTTGTTGTGTTCACAATATCTTCAGTAAACGGTTTCCGATTTCCACTAAATGTTGTATGGTGTTAGGCCTTATACCTACAAGGCCTTTGACAAGTTCAATACTGAGTAAAACTGACACTTACTTTATTACCCTTGGTTATTGAACGAATAGGCACATTTTAGCTTGAGTACACACATTACTTTAGGAAACGGATTCCGATCTTCACATTAGTTAGTATGCGACTTTATTTGAATATGAACTTTGACAAGATGACAATGAGCAAAATTGACACCTGCCATTCTGAGTTATTGCCTTTGATTATTGCGAAATTGCAAATTTCAGCTTTCGCGCACAAAACATTAAGTAAATTGGTTTTGATTTTCACACAGTTTGGCGTGTAAACTGTATATCAAACGGATTTCAGACAGGTTTAACAAGTATCAAGTTATTGCTCTAAATTGTCGAAAAATACAATCCTCTGATTGTTTCCTACATTCTTTGAAATATCATCAATTACTGTGTAATACTCTAATTGAACAAAGAGGATATCTGTCCTCTGACTAAGGAGCGTGATTGTTTTCACGATGATTGTAATAAATAGCATTTGATTTTCCATGCTTTTAGGGTAATATTATTAAGGTCTCGGTTTTGAAGAGTGGTTTACAAAGTTATCGTCCTTGATGTTTGCAAATATTTAAATTTCAGACTGAGTACACAGCAACTTCAGTATACGAGTTTTGATTTTCACTATAAATATCTAGTTGAATGTTTTTTGACCATTACACAATGTGGACTTGTCACGTAGTTGTTTTCAAAGCATTTATTTTTATGTCATCATAGGTCCACAATATTTCGGGCGATCGCAAAATCAAGTGGAAAGCAAAGCGGTGAACTGTAAATGTGTCAGCCACTAAACATGCAGTGCGTTGCAAAATAAAAAGGTGACAACCTCCTTTGATAAGCCTTTTAACACATTTAGCTAAAATATCAAAATGGTTATCTGAAATCTGCGACCTGACACCACTAATGCTATTTTGTGCTGAGTGGTAAACAATCCAACGAAACTCCGCTTACTTTGGACATTTTTGATAAATTTAGGTTAGTATTTTCTTTTTAAGTAGGCTGTTTAGAGCTATGAAATTTAAGAACGTTATGGTAAGAACAAACGCTATACTGTAACCCAATGGGAAACGCAATGGTGGAGTCCATTTTGATGTTTTAAGGAATACATTTTATTCTACCGCAGTATAACCGCAGTATAATGCTGAGCAAACATTATTGTTTATTCACTAAAATAAATATTGAATAAGAGCAATAAGCTTGCTTGTCTTTGAAAACTTTTGTTTGACGCTTATTGGATTATTTTTTAAGAAAGTAATAACGACACAAATATATTAATCCAAGAGTAGCTTTAGAACAATATTGTGTTACGTGATCTACAACGGCAGTACGACAGGATGTTAAACCTTTGGAGATGTTTGTAGTGGTGCAGACACTAGAATAGTAATGAAGTCTGCTTTATTAGGCTGTTTTTGTAAATTAGGAATCCAGTACCTAGATGGAAGTTTGTTTTGCTTTTCATCTACTCCAGCTTTAATAGTGCTTCATTGAGTTTTATATCCACACAAACCATAACCGCTGATTTACTTTTAAAAGTATTTTCTGAACTCTTCTGCTGCAAGGTCTGTCACAACGTGAATTCTATGGTGACTATATGTACATACTTCATTAATCATTATCACATTCATACAACCCGTGTTAAACTTGTTAACACACATAACAAAACAGGTTATGACCCTTTCATTCTGCAAGTTGTTTAGTTGTTGACCCATTTACAGTTCGCCACAATGCTTTACAATTAATGTTGCGATGACCCGACATATTGTAAACCCTACTCACAGGCATTTATTACGATATCTAGTATAGAATGCTAGAGAGAATATAGTTATAGTATAGGTTTATAGTAAAGGGCCTTCTTCTTCTCCCTATCTCTATCCTTCTGTACCATATATCGTAAAGAATGCATGTGCTATAGGACAAGGGATGTTAACGCCTAATATTTGACTTACATATTGTCTTATCGTCATCATTCTTTTGTTGTTCTGGCTTCTGACAAGTATTTGCTTTGTGACGTTCTAGGGATGCTATATTCATATGTATATGATCAGTTTGCGTTATACTTATATTGCCTACTAATTGCGATTAATACTGCCTAGTTAGTAAGGGGATATAACCTGGCTGGTCGAATTTTATTGGAATGAAACTAGGGTAAGAGTGAGGTTTGGTGCACTCTAGAACCGGGTTTAACCCCAGCGACTTTTATGTCACTGACCATTCCAAGGAGGTAACCACATTGTCACTGACCATTCCAAGGAGGTACCCACATTGCCACTGACCATTCCAAGGAGGTACCCATATTTCCAACCGTTTGAGTTTGAGTTTGAGTTTCAAACACGTGTGTTTGGTTGACTGACTGTGTTCTGTGAATGTTATATTTCCTGCTCGACTTTTATACCATAATTTGTTTCTGGCTCGAAATAGGATATGGATCAAATTTAGTGACTCATAACTCTATTTTGAAAAGGAGAAAATCGGCCTTGCTTGTAAGAAAGTGGCATCGTAACATTATAACGCTTCAAAGTAAAGTTGGTTTTAGCCGAAAACAATTTTCAGAATTTATTAACAACGTACACGAAAGCTTTAGCCAAGAGGTAGACGCCCGTCCCTCCCTCCACCCATCTGCTCGCCATCTTCAATCCTTAAACCGCCTTTAACTTAAAAAAGAAATGTTAAACATCGGATCATCGCACGGTCCAAGAGGAAAACATACTAATGAACTGTAAATGGGTCTACCACTAAACATGTAGTGCGTTGTAAAATGATTTATAACTTCTTGTTTAATAATTATTATACGTATGAACTTGATTAAGAGAGGTTCAAAGTCAAGTCACAATAGAATAAGATATGAAAATTGAACAGGAAAAGTAGCATTCAAGGACGACAGCCAACCACTAACACACACAGAAACAAAGAACCACTTTAAAGATGAATAAAATGTCAAATAAGACATCACAAACACTAACGGGTTGACAATAGGGCTACCGTCTTGGAACGGTCAATGGCAAAATAGGTCGCTGGGGGTATAAACCAGGTTCAAGGGTGCACCAAACCTCACACTTACCCTACTGTCATCCCAATAAAACAGGACAGTGTAAACAAAGAAATCCCCGCCATGAACTATTCTCTAACCAACAAGGCAGTATTTTATAGGCAATATAAGTAAACACAAAGATGCTCGTGTATATATAAATACAAAAATAAACAATAGCCCAGAAAGCCACAAAGAAGGTACTCAATGACTTGCAGAAGCCAGAGCAACAAGGGAACAAACCATTGAGGGCACGACAAGACAATAATGCAGACAAACATCAAACGTCACCGTCCTTTTGGGCTTTAGGTAGACGTCATCATAGGGCCCACAGCCTCTCCGGTCATCGCACAGTTAAAGAGTTAAAGAGGAAAAGCATAGTGGCGAACTGTAAATGGGTCCACCACCAAGCATGCAGTGCGTTGCAAAATGCTAGAGTCATAATCTCTTTTGATAAACCTTTTAACAAGTTTAACAAAGATAGTATGAAAGTGATCATGACCAAGGATCTTACGAAGTTTGTAAATCACGTCACCATAGAAGTCAGGTTGTGATATTCCTTGTCGCAGAAGAGTTCTTAAATTACTTTTATATTTGGAAAGAAGATCAGGGTTACGATAATAAAATGTTGCAAAGGTTTTACGAGGTTTATGGTAAAGGTAACCCTGATGGAGTAGCTTTTAAGTTATACAACAATTACGAATATTAAAGTTCTCAACTCGAGTACAAGCTCTAGCAAAACGAACAAGTTAAGTCGCGTAGACCCCATAAGAAGTTGCTCGGGGAACATCCCCATCTAAATGGGGATAATTAACAATATCAAAACTAAAATCGCCTCTCTTGTTATTGATAAGCACAGTTAATTACAAATCCATCGTTGTGCCCTTAGTTCGAAACCGGTGGATATAGATTACAATTTAACCAGATGTGACACTGAGGCTGAAAGCAATATCTAACATAGAGGAAGTGGACATGTTTAAATATTGTATATTGCAATGTATTGCCAATTAGCACCCCACTAAGCACAGAACCTAACACAATGGCAAAATATTAAGTAGTTGACCAGATGATGGCAACCCTTCCAATTACATCGTAAACCATGTGCTATGGTTTAGATTATATATAATATATTGATTATCAACTGGAAAACCAGTGTAAAAACAGTTTTCTCAGCAAGAAAACGACCCAGCATTTGGCCAAAATAACTACTGGTTGAATATAAATAATTCTATTTTAAGTATCTCATATGCCAAAAGGAGTCAACTTATATTACATTGTTTACGATAAACAACCACAAGTGCGATGGATGGATGGCAGTATGACAAAAGCAAAAGGAAAAACCTATAATGACTGAACTATTAACACATTATTCATTTTAAATATTTCCAGTGGGGGCATCCTTATTGAATGTGTAACGAATACTTATTGAACACCTAAACGAAATGTCGAATATGATTTGTTATTATCTTTCTTTTTAAAACAAGCATACACTAGGTGAGACATAATAGTTAACATAAAAGCTAAGTTTACCATCATATACAAGTTGTTTCCCTTTTTATGTTCAGTGTGAACATTAAAGAAGCCATTCTTTAAGGCTCTGCTAGAGTACTATACAAGTTTTGCAAATTATGTTTACCATCGCGTCTCTGTCTTAATAACCCCAAAGCTCTGCTATAGTTGCTGAAACATGAACTTATCAGACATTTGTCAAATTTCCTGCCTGAAAAATATCTACATAGCTAATATATATTCTATGTTTTGAACGTTTTCAGACGTTTTTACAACGACATAGATGGCAGTGTGAAACACATGAAGGACGGAGTTCTTTATTTGTATTATTTGTATTATCTTTGTTTACACTGTCACATTTTAATTAGTGACATAGTAAGAGTGAGGTTTGGTGCATCCTAGAACATGTTTAAAAACCCACTGGTGCTTTTACCATTTACCGTTCCAAGGCGGTAGCCTTACTGTCAACCCTTTTATGTCTGTGATGTCATATCTTGCCTTTTATTCATCTTTGTAATACTTGTTTGTTTCTGTGCTGCTTTGGTTGGCTGTGGTCCTTGAATGCCACATGTTCTGTTCAGCTTTTATATCTACTTATCATTTTGAATTGCAAATGGTTGCGTTTGAAACGATTCGAAGAAAGATAACGAACTGGGGAATATGTAACCTTCTCAGAAACTAATATAAGCAATTGATCTGAGCGATGAAAGGCGTATTACAGTATCAATTATTTAACACTTGTCTGCTCGGTGTTATGACATAGATAAAACGTGATTATCTAGACTTTCTCTCGATAAGCGGTGATGAATAAGTATTGTCTTGCATATATAATAGATAAAACCACCAATATATAACTGATTCGGTATATATTACACACATTTTTAAAATGATTGAAACTCTGTCTGTCTCTTTTTGATAAGGCAGTTAAATATATAACAAGTGTTTTATAAGATGTCCAATAACGCTTCAGAACCTATATCGGATATAACGTTTTATGAATCATAAACCATCGGAAATTGCTGCATCTCTTTTGGTGTTGGAACTTTCGTTTGTCGAATCTCTTTTAGTCGTGCTACATGTTTTTCCCAAAATGGAATATAGCATTCTAAGATAAATGAATGTCTGGGTGTCAATGTATTGGGATAATCATGCAGATACATAATTAGGTCATGTTCTTTCTTATTGCAAATTTTAAAAGGTATTCATCTTGAAACTGTTTGTGAGTGTGAAGTATATTCTTGCTCCATGGAGGTCATGCAGTGGAGGTCATGAATATAACAAAAATGAAACCGCAAAGAGGCAAACGGGTGGATCCGCAGTGTCGACCAGGGGAAGTTTTCCCGTTATAACTCCGCCGAGCGTCGGAGCACCTCCACCAAACTTTGCCCACGTCTGCACGCCGTAGGGGCGCCGGTGTCCTGCGACTTTCAGCCAGTTCGAAGCAGGCATGGCTACGCGGCGACTATTTTGGCTTTTGCTACAGCCATTTTATTTGAGAGATGTTGTGAACAACTTAGTCGATCTTCGTGCAATGACGTTAGGAGGACAGTTTAAGAGTCACATATAAGTGAACCACAGTATGTGTTAAAGCGAACATAAAGACATTTTACAGATTTCCCAAAACAGCCCTATTCGCTATATATTCAATGTATTGAATGTGTTCAATGTACGGAAATGTCGCCGATATGAGACCATGCACCATGATTTGACTTCTTCTGAAGTAAATACAACAACTATTGTCTGGCAAGATCAAGTAATGTTCTGTTATAATGTTTTTGTAATGGTTCAAAGAAACGTTTCCTCTATAGAAAAGAAAACATGTTTAAGAGTGAACTAAGAAAGAGCCGACAAATTATACAAATATTTGTTTTAAAAGTGTGCAAAAATTGTGATATAATTCGCACATAGTAAAACTGTTTGCATTCGGATCAATAAACGAATCCGTCTTTCCGTCTGTTCGACTGCACTCAGCGTCTTTAAAGTGTCCTCTGAAAGTTTAAGTTATGGAGGTTCAGAGCAAAGACATTTGAATTAAGTCATAGAACGAAGAGATTTAAAAACTGGTTTATAGAATTTCTCTTTGAAACATGTGTCTACAAAATGTATACGAAACACGCGTGTCTGTGGTCAAGCGAACATTTAAAATGCAAATAACAATTATTGCAGCTTAGTTTTGCACATTGTGCCCCCATACATTTTCTAACGGTATATTCAGTTTATTTTGGGAGCCATTATCTTCATTTTCGTTCTAGGACTATATTGTAGTTTTGTTGCATCTTGGTTTGGCTATTCGCCGCGTTGATATACATATCATAGTACCCAAGTTCTTATGTTGCAGAAGAATACTGACGATAATTGTTGTCAGCGTGCGTTAAATCAATCAATCAAACAAAATCTTCATAACTTGCTATAAGCAGCTTTAGTTTTAATTTCCTTATTTGTGTTGTCAATTTAACGAATCATTGGTTCAATGACTGTCTATCGATTTAGCGATTCCTGTCAATAGATATCAGCAAACGCGTGTACAGGCGTGCCGAGTGAATTGTGAACAAGACATTTGTTCTAACAATTGTATAACAATCAAAAGAGAAATAATGAGATTCTCTTATAAAACATGCATATGAGAAATATGAAAATAAATAGGGAATTTCGTCTACAAAACGTATTCAAGTTAGATGTGGAAGTCTTCTCTTATAGTTGATAATGTTATTACTTTCGCCTGGCTTCCAAGCATGTAGGAATATGTGGTAATGCTAGAGCTGATAGTGCTGTTTAAGCAGCATTAAGTTTACATATATCTAATGCCAAATTACCTTATACTGATTTTAAAAGTTGTATTAACACATACATTCGTAACTCATGGCAAGCCACTTGGGATTTGTCAGTTAACAATAAACTCCATTCAATTAAACCTTTACTCGGAGAATGGCGTTCTTTTAGTAGAACCATTCGTCGAGAAGAAGTTGTCCTAGACCGGTGCAGGATAGGGCATACACGTTACACTCATTCATATTTATTACAAGGTGAGCAATTATTAGAATGTATACCCTGCTTTGCACCGTTAACAGTCAAACACATCTTGTTGGAATGTGTAGACTTTATTCCTATGCGTCAAAGGTACTACAATGTTAATACTATGAAAGAGTTATTTTATGCTATATAGTTGAGTCTTGTTTTAGATTAACTGAAAGTTATTCAGACTATATAAATCATTATAATAATCAGACTTTATAAATCATTATAATATGTTCTTATATATATTTACTTGTTTATACACCCGTTGAGGGCAATTGTTGATTTACACTTATACCTAGTTTAAACTATTTGAATAGTTCAAAACAGATAGTTTTTGCATATTACTTATTGATGTTTGTATTGCAATAATAATCTATTTAACCCTATGGCACAATATCAAAAAGAAAATTAAGAAAACGTCAAATGTTATTGCCCTTTATTTATTTTTTATGTGCATGCAGGTTTAAAATCCAAATGATACTGGATTACTAAATCCTGCAGACTGAAATGCTTGTTAAGTGTATTACCTTTCATGCGCATTGTTTATTCAGGGTAAGTAACGAACAACTTGTCAGTATAGTGTCGATTCGAGACACGAGAGTGTGAATGTATTTTTATGGTAAAATAATAATCATGTAATATTGCATGAAACATTTAATTGTAATATGATATTTTCCGGTAATTACATAATGAAAAAGATATGGAATAAAGCTCTATACAATCAATGTACTAAATATTATTAGGCAATATAACGTAATTTAAGTTGTTACACGATTTGTCGTTTTAGGTATGGATATTTCATGAACATGTGGATAGGTTAATCCAGATAATCGTGGGATAATTAAAAAGCGTCCGCCTTGCATGCAGCAGATCGTGAGTTCAATCCCGGTACGACAGAATAGTTATCGTTTATTCGTAAATACATACATTTATGTATGTCAATTTCGGAATGTATGTCAGGGTTAACGCTAATAGTGCAGACGACACATATACTAATGCTCTCCTAGAGTTTGTTAAATAATATACTAAATTACAAATCTCTACTGTCACGTCGTAAATTTACCATCCAAGGCGTAATGGATTTTGATAAATAAGCTAAGATATAACACTTCTTCAAATACAGGCAGAACCAGTTCAAAGTAACATGGTCAGCTTGGCTCAGACATTAAATGCAGTAACATGTTTCAAAGGCATCTAATTATAGGTGATAGTGCTTTCTGACATTATCTTGGCCGACATCATAATAAATAACACAGTAATGTACAGCTGCTGTGATAATTTATTTGAGGTTATATATGTATGCACTTATTCTTTGACAAAATGTACAAATATGGTGCAGTTCATTTAAACATAAATTATCTTTTACCGTAATTTAGAATTGTGGGTTTATTCCCCGCCCGGGTAATATCAAAAACTTTCAATTATTTTACTGGTAGTTCCCTTGATCTATCGACATCTATCCCTGTCTTGCTTAAATACCCGAGACATATATTTCAATGGACGACCTACCTCAAGTGTCGTTGCAAATTTATAAAAACAACAATCACTAACATGTACTCAGTTTATCTTTATTACTTAGTAATTTAGACAAGTGTCCGCAACGAGCGACGCATTACACGTAAAAAACACATTATAATAATTAATACCTCAAAATCACCCAATGTTCCTATTATATTTTATTAAGAATCTAATTCTAAATGCGTAGAATTTAACTAAGCGCTTAGACGTGTTAACCTGCCCAAACACCACGTGACACAGCACGTGAAATGACTATTACATCTGCGACGATGTATGTCTTATTCACTCCGTTCAGACGAAATAAATTATATTTCATATTAAAAATATCGGACGGGGTTGAGTGGCATGTTCTATTGTTGCTATTTGGTTTACTTATTATAAAAAGAGAACGTTAGACTGTAAAGTCGTATGTGAATTTAAAATAGAACTATTCTTGTTAATTTAAAACTACGAAAAAATAGGCAATACTGCTGCCCTCAGGAAAAGGGTTGATGGAAAAGCCCATCGTCATCACCAGACTTCACTAAACTAAATCACTAAATACTATTGACAATTCCAATTATGTGTTATAAAAACATATATCGGATCTTGGCGTAATTGCTCTCAAACTATGTAACGATGATTTAAAGTTAAGAAGGGAACTATTTCCCGCGGAGGATTACAATATTTTTATTCTAAAGGAGGCACTATGCAACCTGGAACTGCGTATCAATCTTTGAATTAGCATCTTACCTAAATGTATCAATCCAGTATCGTGTTGACAGCAAACCAGCTGAATGTAATCAGACTATGTAATACAGTTTGGATCATTAGTTGTTTCTTCGTTATTCTACAGTAGGTCTAAATATGTGTATGGTGGGATATATTTAGCATTGAAATTCTAAGGAACAACACAATTTGCTTTGAAAAAATAAAATAATCCTTGAAAATTAAATAATTTACCCGGACACCGTGAATTAAAAACAAATACCTCGAGCCTCTTAATAGTGTGTGATTACTATCAAAATAGTTAGATGGAAAAAGAATGACACTTTTGCAAAAACAGTTTTAAAATTCTAGTTTTAAAATTAGATATAAAGGTCGTACAGGAATTGTAGCATTTAAGGACCACAGTCAACCAAAAACACGCACAGAAGCAAACACTACATACAAAGATGTATAAAAAGCATGATGTGACATCACAAACAACAATGGGTTTAAGTATTTACGTCATAAAGTAATATTTAAACAAGCGATCTAAACTAAGTATAATAACTGCATTGCAATCAAGCTCATGTCCTGTTTTAATATTTTAATTGACTTCTAATGCGAAAAAACCCAAAATGTAATGCTTTATTCATACTATCATATTATTGTTTTAATATTGCATTGGTTAATTTAAGGTTTATTCTAAACAGTAACGGTTTTATAATGTCTGGGATAGTCCAGTGTTAGTTTTAAACTGTTTCCCTCAATATTTAAACAGTTAGTAGATACTTTCATTCAATAATGGAAGTCTAAAAAATGTAACAGTTAAAGTCAATAAAACATTATATGTAATAAAAATATAAATAAAACATGTTTGTAGCTGTAGGATGTCTCATCAATTTAAGTTTATTTCTTCTCTTCTAAGGCTATTAATGCTTTAAATTAACACGTTTTATAACCCACATTTCACATATTTCTTTTTTATTTTCTACCCTCTGATATTAAAAGAGGCATTCTGAAATTTGATTACAGCATTTTTTGCGTTACCGAATGTGTTTTGTCTTAAACCAATGCCATGATTAAATCAACCAATCAAAAAAAAAACTGAAAGAAAATGCATGCTGATGTAGGCTTGATAAAAAATGTGTAACAAGGTCTAAGCAGTAAAAACAGATCAACGGGTTTAATGCATGAATGGAAACTCCATTAACGCTGCCTACTGAGAATCACTTTGAATATATGAATAAATGATAAACTTACCTGTATATGTTGCTGTAATGCGTTAATTCTCCGAGTCAAGTGACATGAGTTGTAGAAACACTATAGAGATGTAACATAATTTCAATGGAATCATTTATGTGAGTAACATTTGTTTTTTAATCGTTTTGTTCAACTTTCATTTGTCTGTATTAAATAACTCTCTTTTCCGATGCCAAGTACTTAAGATAATATAACTTCTTCGATAAAGATGGATAGCTTAGTTCTGATCCCAATCGCATTGCCTTAAGTGTCACTTCCAATAACTACAATGATACTTCTAACAATACTGCGTCTACAGTAAACCGATTGAAGTTGCAGAGTCATGCGTCGTTGATGATACCGATTTTATCGGAATGCCTGGATGAACTTTAATATGTATATATCCCAGTTTTCGTCTCGGGACAATTATCAGTCAGATGCGAGGTTGAAAAACCATTGAAGCAATTGAAGCGGTTAGCTCTGTTTTAATCGTCTGAGGGATAATTCCGAGTGTGGTGATGGAGCTGAAGAAGCTGTGTGCTACCCGTATTAGATGTGTACGCGTCAGATATGTAAGAATGCGACTATTGTTAGATACGTGTTCCATTCATCCTTTGCGCCCGTAAAATGGTTTATATGGGAAAACCATTACGTATTCCCGCCTTAATTCCATTAAGCGATGGGAAAGCTTATATTAGCAGGATTTTATAACGGATACTTCGACAGTAAAACATGTTAAAACATTTTTTTTACTGAAATAAATATGATAACCTGTTTAGAATTACGTATTTAATGTTTTAATTTTACTATATGCAAATTGTTTAAGCCGAAAATAGGGTTTTATTTCATACCCCAGCCAACCCGTTTTCGCTTCTTGGAGAAGGGTTCGATGGAGATGAAAGTTAATACTCGGAACACGTCATGGGACGAGCAGAATAATTTTCTTTTCATTCAAATTCATGTAATTAATATATCAAACACAGCAAACGATCACAAATCCTTAGCTTCATATTGATACATCGGTGTATTTTTTCTTTATTTTGTAGTGTTTTATCAGCCTGATCAGGATATGGGGTCACATGTTAGTGATTATGTTGTTGGCGGATGGCACGGCAATGTTTAACAATATCTTTTTTCTTTTATTTTCGCTTCAAAGTCATATTCTATTATATTGTTATAGTCTAAAATTAGAGTAGGTACATGGTTACAGAACACAGTCATCAAAACGACAATTTCAAGGATAATGCAAAATATGTGATATCACACATGTCGCAAATATAAACGGTTGACAACATGGTTACCGCATTGGAACGGTCAGTGACAAAAGGCTCATGGTGGTAAACTATATGCTAGAATGCACACAACCTCATTCTTGCATATCGGATAAGGTTATCCGCATTTTACAAAGGTGATAGAAAGCCTGATCTTACACATGGCGGACGATAAAACCTGATATCAACAATGACAGTTGTATGGCGTCATTGTGTAATTAAATATGCAAATTGTTAGTAGTTGGCGACGTCAACGCGCAGACTATTAATGATATACAAGGAAAAGAATCAATCATGGGTATCCGGTTCAGTTAGGCAAAATTCCCGATCTTACACCAGATACCCAAGGACGACTCTTGTACACTTATCCTATTTCATTCCAAATTAAATAGGGCATTATAAAGTAAAACAATATATAATCTACTCTAGGCTATATTCTATAACAAACTATGTAGCATTAATAAGCAATACATGTAAAACACATATATTATCACATATATATCAATATAAAAAGCACATAAAACCAAATTTTAATAATATCGCGACAAGACCTCGAATGCGAAATAGTTTCAAATTCTAAAACAACATTAATGTCAGTGAAACGATTTAAGAATGGATAAAACACGATTTATTGTCGTCTAAGTGATCTCTTCACGAAATAAGGTTGTCATGGTTTTGAAATATAATAGATGAATAATTCATTATAAAATAACTCCCATTAATATCGTAAAACATTGATCGAGTATGTCCAGCAACATGTGTATAATAAGACGTTTATTTCAAAAGATTGATGTTGTTTCAAATTGAGTCTACTATTTACAAGATTTACTAATTATGGTTTGAAGGATCGCTTTTAACTTTGTAAAATAATGAAAACTGAATCAAGTTTACGAAGATTTAAGGCAAAGTACGAAATAATATACAACGCCTTTTTTAATAATCTGCATGTGCACTTTTTCGTGTTTGTTATTTCACTGAATGTGCATTAATGGCAAGTATACATACAATTGGCTAGATATATACCTGTTTGTCGTACACATTCTACTAAGCCAAAATTGAAGAAAAAATATCAATATATAAGATTTTGTTTGCTTAACGTCATTTTACAGCACATTTCAGGAGATGTTTAGTGGAGGAGTCAGACACACGTTTTCCCCCGGGTAGATCCAGTACTGTATTACTCCCGCCATTCGTAAGAATCGACACAGTTGAGCTCTTAGTGGGATTCGAACCATCAGCGGTGAGACGCGTGAAAGTTTCAAACCCAGCGTCTCGACAATAGATGCGCTCAAAATTCTGTTAATAGAAACTGAAAGAAAATCCGTTATAGGATAAACCCGAAGAAAAAGTTGTCGTACACATGAACACTGACATAATTACTGACATGTATTTACTGATTATAACCTTTTGGTTGACTTCTACCACGGATAATTCAGTGTGTGTAATGGAACTAAGGGGTTAACATTGACAGTTGTTTCTAAATATAAAAATGCAGTTAATAATTGTGTTAGTAAGTCAACAATATACATTGTATAATTTGTGTTCTTCACTTTTAGATAGTATATTTGTTTATAAATCGATATGGTAAACTTCTCATATCGCCAGTGCCAAAGTCTTTAACAAATGTCTAAATGAACATTACAATTATTAATAATCTTGACATCTGTCTTTGAACTGTGCAATGGCTTACATGTCGAGCCAACACCAATGCCAATCCCAAGAGATATTCTTTCCTTACATCATACTTAATATTTAAACTTAATATATAATTTAATTAATGTCATTTACAGTGATCATGCATGTAGTAACGGAGACATGGTGTGACCTATATTTCGTTAAAAATAGGTCACAGCAACCCACGCTTTGCACATGCTGTTAGATGCAAAAAAAGGAACATGCGTGTTAAATTTTGTGAACATCCTGCAAGTAACGAAGAAGACATCAATAAATAAATATCGGACTGACTAACGGACTAACTGACACATACACCCGAAGACATTGTGACCGCTAAGTCGCGATCTGTAAACGGGCTAAAAAAACACATACAAATACACAAAGGATAATTATACTAAATATAGACAACTCTATGTCAAGACATCTGGCACAACAAGTTGCCTTATTGCTGGATATCACGACTACGCGCGTCATCATGAATGCGTAAAGTCACTATAGACGTAATTAGCAGATACATCATGATACTTGACTTTTACAAACTTATTTCGACTTACGTCACAGTTACGTGTGATCATGATGCAATTAAAAACATGAGAGATGAAAAAAGTTAAAACAATACCATATAAATTATGAGTTTTTTTAGATAAACCAATCCCTTACATAACATATATAACATACATAAAGTATCGAAAGTATCAACTAGTTGACATACTACATATACTACAGATAATGGTTCTTGCTTTTTTAACTAAGAAAAAAGACTTTAATTTGTATCGCAAGTGCAGAGGATGGGCATAAGGATCAACTCTGAAACCAAAATAGCTAAAGTTCTCGTATATAACATATGCGATGTAATTGTGCCAACTGATTTGTGACTCCGTAGATAAAAGTGCCTATATCAAACCGTTTCTTGGTTTTATTTGTGTACAAAATGCACAAATGATTGCTTGTCGCCATGTTTAACTTTAAGTCAACAGCATGATGTATTGGGAACATCTATTTGCCTTTTTTGTGTCGTTAAAGCATAAATGACATATATAGTAAAGAGAAATTAGAAATGGGTTTACTCGGTCAGCGGCATGTCGAAAGTGACGTCATTCAACGGAGTTGTTATTTCATAAAATGGTACATATTCGCCGTTTTTCATTGAACATTTATATCGTAAAAAGCCAGAGTTTTTATTGATACGTTTTTTAAAACTTTGTGTAGAGAAAAATTGGCAAAATTGAAAAAATCAATAGTGCAGTGACACCTATGACCAAGAGTTTGCAAATCATGAGCCTTGGTTTAAAAAGGTCTCAGTTCTATACATATGTAGAAGGTAAACACAAAAGGCTACACAGGTCTACTTTTTAATATACTATTAACTTATGGCTAGTTGAGATTTTTTTATATTATATATATATGATCATTTATTTGTTTTACTTATATTGCCTATTAATGCTGCCTTGTGTGTTAGAGAGTATAACCCGGCGGCGATATCTTTATTTGCACCGTCCCGTTTATTGGGATGACAATAGTGTAAGAGTGAGGTCTGGTGCACCCTAGAACCTGAATTAACCCCTAAACGGACTTTTTTGCCATTGACCGTTGTCATCCCTTGTGTGTTTGTGATGTCTTATCTTGCCTTTTATTCATAATTATATATTATTGTTCTTTGTTTTTTGTGTGTTTGTGTTTGTCACATTACAGTTTTATTTTAACTATCTCATAATTATACTTATTTTATCATTTTAACTGAAAACGGTATATGACCACTCTATTGAATAGACAGTTAGTTATATTGTAACGAATACTCACATAAAGAGTTAGGACAGTTGTGTTTGCACAGTCATAGAGAACAGACTTGTTCATGAAATAACTATATATTTTAGTATACCGCATGTAGAACTTATCTGCTGATACCAAACGACCAGTAGACTTCAGAGGGTAATGTATATTTACGCATTCTCGTATTGCAAAACTATTAAACGCTTGCAGTCTGAGTGTGCTAATAGCGGAGCATATATATTGTATATTTTAATTGTGTTAATTTAACATGTACGTTACCCCGACTTATTATGTAATTAACACGTGTCTAGCCAAGTTAAAAGTTATTTAACAGAGTATATGTTGCCGTACTTTGTGGCGTTAAAGTATTGGCTTACTGACTGGGTTCAGTAATCGGAGCTTTATTTGTTCGAGTTATAACGCATGGGTTATTAATTAAATGTATGTGGCAGTGACGGGATAGCGTTTCAGTAGATGGCTTTGCCGACATAATGGTTGAAACATCGAGACAATGTGCGTATGGGGTATGGAATTGGTAAATAAACCGGAGCAGGTGGTACATGGTGAAGACGAGGACGGTGGTGTTTTCCAAGTCGGAGCGGACGAATGGTGGGCCTTAAGTCGGAGACAAGTGGGCGTTGCGTGAAAAATGTAATGGAACAACATCGAAGATAGTTAAGTGAAAAGTTTACAACTGATACAGTAATGCAAATGGACAGTAACAGCATCACAGGACAATAGAAGTTAATATTATTATAGCTTGCGTAGACAACTTAATTTGATTATATGTATATTAAAATGTGTAAAAGTGTTCATGTATTTTCCATCCACATACCACTCTTCCTTCCTGTGACAGTGGTTGACTGTCGTCCTTGAGTGCTACTTTTCCTGTTCGATTTCATGCCTACTTTCATGATCCTCTATATATGTCTCCAAAATTAAATTACTCCTCCAGATCATACTTGTATACTGAACTTAACTTAAAGGATACATTTTTCAGTACAACAATTATAACGATAAATACGATGCAAGGTATGTGACATCGCAAACGGAAAGGTTTGACAATAATGCTACAGCTTAGGAATGGTCAGTGGGAAATATACCACTGGGGGTTTAGACCAGGTTCTCCGGTTCAACAAATATGAATCTTATCCTATTTTCACCCCAATAAAACGGGACAGTATAATTAAAAGAAAAGGTCACTTCGGACTATATTCTCTAACAATCTAGTCAACTCACTTTATCACTATACTATAGGAAAAAGGCGTGAAAAAATATTTTTTTTTTTTTTTTTTTTGTTTTGAAAATATTTTATTTTTCAATTTCCACAATTATACAATAACACACATATTTACAAAGAGCATTTTACATTTTCTAAATACATATTTACATTATGTGAATCAACAAAACACATGTTTTATTGTACACTTATGTCTCTCGAAAAATAAGATTATATTAGATGTGATAGGAGATAGGTTGTTAGGACAGTAATGAAAGGACAGTACAGATTAACAGAGTAGCAGAGAGGAATAGAAGTGTACCACCACACTGTACGAGCTGTTTTAAAACGTTTTCAGTTCTGAGCTGCAAAAAGTTCCCATTTATCATTGTGTTGTCTTATCTTTTCCCTAGATGTCGCTATTATTCTTTCTATGTTTTCAATTTTGTTTAAATATAGTATAAAGGTTGCAACACTGGGAGTTGTCTTTGTATATTTACTTCTGAAAATAAAATACTTCGCAATCATTAATATACAATTTAAAAAGCAAGAGTTTGCCGTTTGTGCCATAATTCCAAATGAGATCGTTTTAAAGTCTACATTGCATTGTATATTTTTAGTGATTATAAGGTTTTGTACTTCTGTCCAAAAAGCTCGAGTAACTGGACATTCCCAAAACAAATGCTCGATAGTTTCTATGTGCATATTACAAAAGTCACAAAGACTTGTATTTGCAATTTTACATTTATGCAAAAAAGTGTTTGTTGGGAGAACTCGCATTATATATTTATACTGGAATGTTCTAAGTTTAGTGTCAATTAAGCATTCAAACGGTATAAGGTGAATTAGTTTTCAGTTTAGATTCGTAAATGTTTTGTCCCATTTTACATGAGGTTTTATAACGAGATCCTTCTGAATACGTCTAATATGCTTATTATATATAACTTTATTTGCATTCGTTGTTTTCTCTATTTCTTTTATCAGTGTTTGTTCAATATTAATATCGTTTCTAGTTTCTGTTTGAATTGCTTTCTTCCACATCTTTGGAATGCTTTGAATGATTGTATAATATTGAAGAAACTCAGTATTGCTTAGATTAAAAACCGTTTTTAAATGATCGAATGTGTAGAATGTTTTAACCCTAGTATTATATAACTGTTCGATGTATTGTATACCTTTAATGTCCCATGTTTTTTTATAAAGCATTTTCCCTCTGTGTTTAATATAAGTATTGTTCCATAGAATTTGTCTCGAATATTGATCAATATTTTCCCTAAAATTTATTGCTGACCATGATTCAACTATTTGCGATAAAAACGGTAATTTAAGAGTTATTGTTTTTGCATCAATTGTATTAAAATTGCTTTCAAACAATGTTTTCCCTCCACATTTATTAATTTCTTTCATATATATCGCCTTCCAATCACCGTGATTGTTAGGATCCAGAAGTCTTTTAATCCAGCCTGCTTTTATTGAATTTATAAATAGGTTTATATCAATCATTTTTAAACCCCCATTTTCATAATCCTGAATTATTGTGTTTCTGTTTATTTTATCTGGTTTACCTTCCCATAAAAATTCAAACATTTTGTTTTTTATTCGGTTAATACAAACTTCATTTGGAGTCTCTAGAACTGTTAGAGGATATATGAGTTTGGGTAGTGCAAATGTTTTAATAACGGTAATTTTTCCAATTATTGACAAACTATGTTTTTTCCAACGTTCTAAACAATTGCAGAATTCATCTATCTTTGGTATAAGGTTTTCCTGGTGGCATTTTGACCTATCATTTGTAAAAACAATTCCCAGTGTTGTTGCTTTATTGTTTGTCCATATAAAGTGTTTATCTTTGCAGTATTTTTCATTTGTATTTTTGAGTGAGCCAACACGCAATATTACCGATTTGTTTATGTTTAACTTGAGTCCTGATGTCAAACTGAATTTATCTATTAGTCTAATTAAAGATTCAAATGTTTTCTTCGAACCATCTAGTATGAAAGTGGCATCATCTGCAAAAGCTGTATTTTTTATTTCATTATTAGCTATTATTACGCCTTTAATGTCGTTTTCTGCTCTAATGGCTTTATAAAGAATCTCAATTACAACTAGGAAAATATAAGGTGACAGTGGGCATCCTTGTCTTACTCCTCTTTCTATTTTAAAAAAGTCAGACATGTGTCCGTTGTTTGATACACAACTTTGGGCATCTCTGTAAAACAGTTTAATCCAATTAACAAGCGATGTTCCAAAATTAAAATATGTTAAACATTGTAAAATAAAATCATGATCTAAGCTATCAAATGCCTTTTCGAAATCAGCAAAAAATATATGTCCTGGTAAATTGTCTTCATTCAAATAGTCGATTATTTCAAATATTGTTCTTATATTCTCTCCTATGTATCTCCCCTTCATAAAACCTGTTTGACTATTGTCTATAAGAGTGTATAAAGCCTTTTTCATACGGTTAGCTATACATTTCGTCGCGATTTTATAGTCGACATTTAATAAACTAATTGGCCTCCAGTTCATAAGTGAAGTTAAGTCTTTATTTTGTTTTGGCAGAAGCGTTATAATACCTTGTTTTTGAATTGTAGTTAAACTTCCAATTGCATACGAATAATTTATTGATTTAATATAAAATTCTTTAATGTCGTTCCAAAACAGTTTATAGAACTCAGTTGTTATCCCGTCCGACCCAGGACTCTTATTATTTTTCATTTCCTTTAGGGCATTTAAACATTCTGTCTCACTAATTATTCCTTCACAAGTTTCTTTTTGTTGGTCATTTAGAACATTTTCTTTTGTATTTGGGAAAAAAGTATTTTTGCTTTCTTCGGTTTTAATTTTACTGTACAATTTCTTATAGTATGTCATTGTTTCTGTCAATATTTTTTGAGAGTCTGTTACTTCTTTATTATTTTTAATTATTCTCGTGATTGTCTTTTGTTCTGATTTTTTTTTCTCGAGGCTTGCAAAATATTTTGTATTTTTTTCCGCACCTTCAATCCATTCAGCCTTTGCCCTTAAAATAATACCTTGTGTCTTTTTCTCTATAATATTTTCGAGTTTTGATTTCAGTTGATTAATTTCATTAAGTAATTCCTCATTTTCGGGGTTATTTGATAAATCCAGTTCAAGTTTGTCGATATTTTCATTTAATATGTGTTCTTCTTTGCGTTCCCGTTTTTTCTTTCCTGCGGAATATAATATTGTTTCATTTCGGATTGTACCTTTAATAACCTCCCAAAGCGTGTTAGGATTTGCATCTTTATTTATGCTGACTGTTTCTTGTAAAGATTTTCGTATTCGTTCTTGATATTCCTTATCTAAAATCACACTATTGTTTAATTTAAAATACCCTGGACCACGTGGTTGTTTTTCATTTTTAAGATTAAAATATACTATTGAATGATCGGAGCGTAAGCCTGCAGTATTTTTACATTTTGAAATAGCATTAACAATATTTGACGAAACTAAAAAGTAATCGAGTCTACAGAATATTGGAGGTTTATGGTTGGAGTGCCATGTATAATGTCGGGTAGTTGGATTTAAAACTCTCCATATATCATTAATGTCATATGCCGATATAATATTATTTATTTTTTCTCTACTTTTTTTATTACTGTTAACGCTACCATTTTTCTTATCGTTATCAACATCAATAACTGTGTTAAAATCTCCACCTATAATTAAAGTTTCATGATTATTTGTTAAAACGAATTCTTCAATCTTTGTCAGAAAATTTGTATTATCTGTGACTTTATTCGGGCCATACACATTAAGTAGTAATAATTCTCTATCATCTACATTTAATTTTAATGATTGCATTCTGCCGTTAATTATATTTTTATATTCCATTACATCATATGTAAAATTTGAGTTGATAAGAATGCCCACGCCAGTACTAGTTTTGCTACTTCCGCTGAAAAAAGCATCATTTCCCCACTCAAGTTTCCATTTGGCGAACGTGCTTTCATCGCAATGAAGTTCTTGCAAAAAACATACAGAGTATTTATTTTGTTTCAGCCACTCAAATATTTGTTTTCTTTTATTGTAATCCCCAAGTCCCTTTACATTAAAGGTACAGAACTTAATGTCCATTGTTTATATTATTTTAGTTTGGATAATAAAAAAGCATCGTACCATCGTGCAGTGCACAGAAAACAGTAAGGAAAAGTGATAGCGGAATAAAGAAATAAGAAAACTAAGAAAACTAGACAGTTAAGTAGAGTGAGTGGGAATTCCTGAAAAATCATTTATGATTTAAAGTAGTGGGCGCTCTGGCGCCGCCAAGATTTTGTACACAACTGATAGACAAGTATACGTCATAAGTCTTATAACAATGCACAGCGATATTCAATATATACCATTGCAATCAGTGAAGTTCAGACAAAACATCAAATTGACACTTTACCAATAACATAATGCTATATGCATAACGTTTTTCAGTATACAACGTATCGAGAAGCTAACTCACAACAAAACAACAAAAGAAACACACACACACAGATTGGGCATCGAAGAAGTTTTACATGTATTTGTGTCGGTTTGATGGTTATAATCTTACAAATCACGTTATGCCATGCTGACAAACTGGATAATAACATATTTATTTAGAAACTGATAAAGCATGATTTTTCATTTTAATAGTCTTGAAAAATATCAAAATGTTAATTTTTTTCATTAAATACTCTTACACTTTCGTGTATTTAGAACAGATTCATAATACTCAAATTAAATGTAACCTTTTGAGATAACTGCAAGACCTACTACATATAAAAAAAAATTATGTTTTATTTTCACAAAATGCATGCTTATACGGTGTAGCCAGAAATATGCATATTGGTAAAAAACAAAACACGAAAGACAACAACAACCTAACAAAAAGGCAACAGACTTTTTTTTTTGATTTACCGTTGATAACTTTTGCCATATATGTTTTTAAACATATGACTTATCATACAATGTGTCGTTCTAGTGAATGGATTATACTACAAGACAATATGCATGTGATACAACCGGAAACAGCAACACATATCTATATTCAAACATATTTAGATATGGAATATGATAAAAACCATTGTATTGTATTGCATATTTACTTTCGTTATGTGTCTAAATAGAAATCTAAGTATAACTATCACATATGGTCATAATGTGCTTGATTATGTTTTTGTTTGCATGTTTGATGAAGATAACAATTTAACTTGATATAAAGAGAAACTGTATTTGTCCATTTGCTTGTGGGTGCTCGTATTCTTTTAACACAAATTAAAAGGTCCATTTGTTTTTCTCTCTAACGAAACGAAATTTTAGAGAGATACAAGGATTTTCCTTACAATGAATTTGTATGAAACAGATAATAAAAACAATAAAACTCATGAGACTGCGCTACATCCATAGTTTACCCTCTAACGAAACGAAATTTTAGTGAGATACACAGATTTTTTTTTTAACAGCGATTGTGTATGACAAATAAGAAAACTCATGAGAAAATGTTTATATTAATCATAATTACAAGCACGCCATTTCTATAAGTAAGCAGGATCACAATATATATACATTTTCATCGCCAATTCATTTGGAGGCAACAGTTACACTTATATACAGTGAGAAGAGTATGGTCACAGGTGTGAATAATTAAAATATTTTAACAGATAATATATACATAGTTTGCATTGGTAATCACAATAACTCTACGTAATTCCCATAATGATAAATGCATTTATAATATATTTCTAAATATAAGAAGATAAGAACATTTTTTCCACGTAATTCATATAATGTTGAGTACAGTTATACTATGCATCTAATTTAAGGAAGTCATATACACATGTTTAAATAAAAGGCAGAAAATAACACTATTACTTAAAAAGCACATCATTTGAATAATTGTAATTTTTCAAAACGCATGCAAATCCAAATATTTCTTTGCTTAATTATCATGTTTATACATTATATTTTGCCTTTTACATATCCACCGAGCAATAGTACTTTTACCTGTACGATTTAAAAACATAAATGTCCCGTGCGGTATACTCTTGCATGCGTAAAATAGTATAGACAATGGTCATTCGTACAAAACCAATTTTCAATTATTAACAGACAGTGGGATAGTACTGTACATGGAGGTAGGTCATTCAATCACCATATGAGCTAAATACATACATATATACACCCATATACACATACATATATACATACATACACCTACATTTACTCACACATATATACATACATTTACATTCTCGCAATTTACACTAATTTGCAATTTCTTCTAGAAACCAGAACAAGGCAAACATTGTTGAGCTATTTATAGAAAGGTACAAAACAATACAAAAAACGAAAGAACAAAACAAACTGATGCATTTTACGATAAAATATATATGAAAATATATATTGTCATAACTGTGCATTTTCGGCGTTCACAGTGCCCCAGCAACACATTAACAAGCCTTAGTTTTCATCCTGTATAACTTGCGCATATAATCACTCTCACACAACACATAACTTCCGGCTAAAGGGTCTATAACGAACAACTATCAACTTTATGTTTTGGAAGTTTGAAAATCCCAACACACTTGTAATTATAATTATGTTATTAAAATATATAATACTTTACCATGCATTACATTATGCTTTAATTATATATGTACAAAACAGCATGACAAAATATATATTCAATGGGTTGATCTTTGATCGGCTACGTCGTGGTATGGCAAGCGTGTGCACGTGAATACTGATTTGGTCTGCTGTCCATTTCGTGGTGATTGAGTTATATCGTGTTTGGCCAGTTGGATTGAGTTTAAAATATATGTTATTTCTCGTATCACAATTGATCGATTTCACACCCGGTTCTATCGCATTATATACAATCTACACTGCTCGAAAAAAGTAAGGCATTTGGTAGCCAGTTCATCACCCGCGATATAAGTTTAAATAATTCATTTTGTTTTTGGCCAAGGCAGGCTTAACCACTTCGAATAGTTACCGTAACGAACTTGTTCCACCGTGTCGTTTTTGTACTTAACAAACAATTTACCTTCAAAAGACCAACATCTTTGAATGTTCTCGCGGTCTTTTAGTCGTAGAGAAGACAGCACCTCCTGGTTTATGCGCATCAGATCTTCATTGATAAACATGTTGGATCCCTTTAGGTGTTTTGCATTTCTCAACACATTTAATTTAACCTGTCTCTGCACAAATTTGACTATCACTGGGCGGTGTTTGTTCTTGTCAAACTTCCCCAATCGGTGTGCAATGTCAATGTCTCGTATTGTCAAGTTGAGTTTCAACTTGTTGTTGATAAGCGTGACAATGCCGTTCGATGTTTCGTCAGCGGTTTCTCCTTCCTTATCGTGTGACAGGCCTGAGATGCGGATGTTGTTGCGGCGTCCGTATTGTTCAAGGTCATTTAACTTTTCGTTTTTTTCATTAATTTCTTTTTGCAACTGTTCCTTTAACTGTTCGTTCATGTTTTTTATATCTTCATTTTGACTTTTGCATGCTTCTATTTCCTTTTTTAACTTCTCATGAAAAAATATTATCCTTTGTCAATTAAGAAATAACTCAAAAGTAATCTAAACAATCAGTTATATGCCCACATCTTGGCTAATAGGACAGCAGGTCCAAAATGTGGCAACCTATGTGAGGACAATACTCATTTCAACTGCCCAATGTATAACCCGTGCAGAAATGAATTATCTAGAATCCCAGCCAACCGTGTTGATGTCACGTACATCAACATTGACTTAATACTGAATGGCAGTTCCAATTTAGACAATACTACGAACTCCAAAATTGTTTTTGCAGTCCACAAGTATGTCAAATCTAACAAGATATTTACATAAAAGGATATATACTGAAACATGATATTTTATTGATTTATAGGGAAAAAAAACACAGCAACTTTATTCGAATCAAAAATACTCAATATAGATATAAAAATCGAACAGGAAAAGTAGCATTCAAGGACGACAGTCAACCACAAAAACACACAGAAACAAAAACAACTTTAAAGATGAATAAAAAGCCAAAATAAGACACCACAAGCACAACAGGGTTGACAATAGGGCTACCGCCTTGGAACGGTCAGTGGAAAAAAAGGCCGCCGGGGTTTTAAACCTGGTTCTAGGGTGCACCAAACCTCACACCTACTCTACTTTCATCCCAATAAAACGGGACAGTGTACATAAAGTGTAATAATGCATTGTAAGGTCAAATATTTATCAATAGACCAGATGTCATACGTTCTCAAATTGGCGGCTTCCCTATCCGTTCTGAACTACCTTCAAATGGTTATATTTATTTGTTTATCATCCTACTTTTATACTTCTTTCATCCTTTTCCAAATTTTTCAGAAATCTTTAAAATAAATCGAGTTTGACAATATGCCTACATTCCCTACGTTAATTTTGCTGCATGTTACACATTCGTAGAATTTGAAAACGTGCATTTTATGTAACTATAAGGTGAAACCGAAGTGAAATAAAAATTGGGCATATAGTGACAACTAAGATGCAAAAATTACGTTTTCGAAATTAAGCCAATGATCTTAAAAGCAGGTCAAATGTATCGGATGATGGTCAGTGTACATGTATTTTTTATTTTTTTTTTGCATTTGTATGTTGCAAACGAATCTTTACTTTATGCATATCTCCAAACGACTATATTTAAAAACATTTATAATCGGTTCGGTGGTTTTGAGGGGTGTGGAACAATGAAGGACTTTCGTAATTTCAGGACCTCTGTAAAAGAAACGTTCTGGGTGTGTTAGAGGGTTCTCGGGTAGACTTTCTGGATGGGATGGAGGGTTCCGGTGTATATTTTCTGGATGGTTTCCGGGGATGAGTTTATCTCTCGATTGGAAGTGGAAGGGGCCGGATGATTCAATTTGGCGTTTGAAGTTGTCTAGATAGGAGTGGTTTTCAGTGGATGATACAGGCAAGGACTTTTATTTGAGGAAGTAAAGGGTCATGAAGACAGGGTCTGGTAAGAAACGACTGGAGTTAACTTAGTGAGGTTTCATATGGGATTTACATCTTTTTGAGTGTGTCCTGAAATTTAAATTTGATAGAAATCCGGTAACAAAATGGTATCGGTTGAAAATTATTTGATAAGTGAGGTTTCTAGTGGGTGGTTTTACTGCATATTCATCAAATGCTCTTCATATGTAAAAGGGGCGTGTATTGAGAGAAACACTTCCTGTGGCGAAACTTTTCCCGGGTGCTCAACCAAGTTTGTTTGCGTAAATAGAACACTTCTTTTCTAGAACCGTAATGGCTACAGGTATGTTGCATGTACCACACAGTACATGTACACACAGTATCTTGCATGTACCACACGGTTATTGTACTAAACAAAACTGGTATCCGCTAACTTGGAGACTTTTACCTTCTTCCGTTACTGTAGTAAGTTTATAAAAGTGAAATGGTAAACAGGTGAGCGATTCATGTTTAGTCGACCCTTTTGTAAGGACGGTGATGTATTAAGTGTCTATGTAAATATTATTGACTCTTTATGTCTGACATAATTGCATACCGGTGACTTTAACGATTTTTAACAAAATATGCTGACAGCTGTTGTAACATAATAATTGTTCATTATTAGTTCAGTAAGATGAAGTAACATAGTCTGATCCAAACATTTTCACACGATTGATCTTAGAATGCAATGTCATATTCTTCACAACAATAACTTTCCATTAATGTATACGAAAACCAGACTGTGCATCAGAATATTTGTAATTATTAACAATGTCCGGATCACTATGCTAAAGAAATTATATTATTATACCTTCGACCCATTGCTCAGGGTAACTCCTGAACCGAGTTTAGCATTTATTGTAATAAAGTAGTATCAATGGATTCAAAGAAATATAACATAATCGTAAATTCACATAGCTAGGTATATTAATTGATTAAAATAATATTATCCAGATTAAAGCGGTTTGAACTGATTTTTGTTTATTTGGGTAACATAAATCGATGTCTGAAATCTAGTATTTCATCAAAACTAGTATTAGTTATAAATATTTTCCATTTCAAACATACGATGTTTTTAATGTCGCACATTTTCAATGTTATAACTCTTTTGAAATACTCAGTTAAACCAAATCTGCTACTTTTCATTCTTGTTTTGTACGTTGCTTCTAATTGATACTATTTTCAGTGTTTATTACAAAAACAGTCAGCAGTACATGTTAACCGTATGTTGTAAGAAATGGTGGGCATACAGTTTATATGACGCTTGAGATTATTCAACTACCTCCACTAAGCAATGTTCCATTATAAGACTTATTTTGACAAAAAGCCAAAACAAGCATTGAAATAAACAACAATTACAAGGGTAAATAAAATGTAAGGTATATGACATCACAAATACAAAATGGTTGACAATAGGGGCTACCGCCTTAGAAGGCCGGGTCACGGCAGGACAAGATTGAAGACAAACTTCAAACGTTACCGTCCTCTCATGATTTAGATAGACTTCATCACAGAGTCCACAATCTGTCCGGTCATCTTACAATCAGAGGAAAGCATAGTGGCACAATGCAATTGGTTAACCACTAAACATGCAGTGTGTTGTTTAATGATATAATCATAACCTATGTTGATAAACTTCATAGCAAACGTAGGCATCGAACAGGAAATGTAGCATAATTATACAGAACACAATCAACCAAGACCACGCATTAAAAACAAACAACAATTACAAGGAAAAACAGAAACCAAGTATGCGACACCACTAGATATAAGGGTTTACATTAGGGGTTCCACCTTGTAATGGTCAGTGGTAAAAAGGTCATATTGTACATCAAACCGCTCTCTTAAATAGTACCACCCACATATAACGGTACAATTAAAAAAAATCCCCGCCAGCTATAACCTCTTACAAACTTTACAGCATTAATAGGCAATGTAAGTACATAAAAAAGCGATACGAACATTGTATACACTTCTCAAAACTGCTAACTACACCGCTCACGTTTTGGGTTATATATATCGATGGGTTGAATGTTTTTCAATAAAATAAAAAGGAAATACCAATTCAATCATTTTTACATCATTTCATTTTATTTTTTTCATGGGCAATGCTAGAACTAAACCACAATAAGCAATTACAAACGACCCATGTAAACACTAAAGTCACACTTTTCCCATATCTACAAACGACCCATGTAAACACTAAAGTCACACTTTTCCCATATCTACATGTAGATATGGGAAAAGTGTGACTTTAGTGTTTACATGGGTCGTTTGTAATTGCTTATTGTGGTTTAGTTCTAGCATTGCCCATGAAAAAATAAAATGAAATGATGTAAAAATGATTGAATTGGTATTTCCTTTTTATTTTATTGAAAAACATTCAACCCATCGATATATATAACCCAAAACGTGAGCGGTGTAGTTAGTAGTTTTGAGAAGTGTACTGCTTACGGTCTCCTTATCGTAAGTGGATCGTATCGTTACAGCTTGGTTGGTATTCGTTTGTTTCGGGTTTCTAATTAATTAAAAGAATAATACCTGTGAGAGGTTGTATTACCTTATACTCACATGAACAGACTCAATAAACTGAGTCTGCTACTTCTGTCTCTCTGCTACTTCTGTCACTCTGCTAACTCTATCTCTGTTACTTCTGTCTCTATACTGCTTCTGTCTCTCTGCTATTTCTGTCTCTCTTCTACTTCTGTCTCTTGCTACTTCTGTCTCTCTACTACTTATGTCTCTCTGCTACTTCTGTATCTCTGCTACTTCTGTCTCTTGTTTGTTTTCGTTGCTTTCAATGAATCCCATTTTCATTATTTCTTGACAGTAACACTAGCGTTTGTTTAGTATTGTGTGGCGGTTGTACAAGGCCATCCGACTACGAATCAGTAGTTTTATTACTTACTGACATTTTGGAATCTTAGAACCCCATTATTTAGGCTTTAAAGTAGAATACCGCATAAGCCGGTGTTAACGTTGTATAACTTGGTGCACCTTACATTACCACTCAAGAACAATATAAAACCAAGTATTTACTGATGACAGTGTTTTGCCACGAACAGGATGAAACAATATTAATACTTAATGAAAAATAGTACATTTCGTCTACACTTTCCTGATGAAATTGATCCTGATGAATTGCCTCCTTGTGCTTTTCGGACAGATATTGTATTCAGGAGAATAACAGAAACGCCTAAAAATCAAATCTAGCTGTTGGGCAATGAATTGTCTAGGTATTTTACTGAAAAAAATAAATATCATTGTTTTCGTGATCTGTTTTCATTTATTTTGCTGAAATATTCTTGTGAAATAAGCATTTTTGCTATTTGTTCAATTTGTTCCATAATACCGGATCGACCTTTTATCGTACAGTATCGTATCATATGCATACAGTATCACACCGTATTCCAGTCAAATCGTATTGTATGTAACATTCTAGAGATACAATGCAGACGTTGTGATCTGTATTTCTAAAACTGATTTTGTGATACAGAAATCAAGTATTTCAACTTGCAATTGTTTCCCCAAATTTACTTAAAACCCTTTGGCCTTCGTCGGATTTGAATCAGTACATTACAAGATAAATAAACAATGTGTACTTCTGTTTTCAATCTACCAATCGTCCCGGTATTTCTTACATCTTTACTAGATAAATATACCTTTGAAGAGATTTAGATAAGATAAACAGGCACCAAATAATACTCGGATGATATCGCGAACGTAATTCTTGATTTCAATAAAAAGACGTTCATTTTTTAACTAACTTAAGTTATAACATCTTCAATCATACGATAGAAACATCAGCAAATGTTCAAGCGGTATTTAATTGATGTCTGTTATTTCGTCTTATGTGAGTTCCGATTTTGCTAACCAGTGAACGTTAACAATACATAATAAAACGGGTTACACTGACAGCATCAAGCGGTATTCTACGTTTAAACCACACACATTAAGCTTGATCATCCTAATGGACAGTACTAATTCACACGAAGCAAGTTAGAAACAACATGACCTTACCATCATAATAAGACACGTATATTGTTCAACAATAAACCTGTAATAGGTACTGTTTCAACATCGACGTTGCCAACATTGCACGCTTTTCTAAAGCCACTTACAACAGTTAGCATGATAACGTCAAGATGACAATCAAAACAAGTTCATCAGAAGAAGTAACTGCACCTTGTCTGAAAATTTTCACTCGGAATGAAATTGCAACATGTTAAAGTGTTTCATTTAATGGCAATGCAGTAGAAATGTAAATATACATACATGGTCTCCTTCGTGTTATATTTATATTGTCTTTTTATGCTGCCTCGTTTGTTAGAGATACATGTCGGCTTGGTTTGTTTACACTGTCCTCGTTTAATTGGAATGAAAATACGACCAAAGATCTGCTTGTTGTTCCCTATAACCTGGTTTAATACATCAGCGGCATTTTTGCTACTGACTGTTCCAATGCTGTATCCCTATTATCAGTCCTTTTATGTTTGTGGTGTCGCACATTACATAATACACTTTCATACCCCATCCAACCTCTTCTCCAAGAAGCGAAAACGGGGTTGGCTGGGGTATGACTTCAAAAGTTTGCGTATTGTAAAATTAAAACATTTAATATATGGTTTTATACAGGCTATCGCAATTGTTCAGTAAAAATGTTTTTAAACATGTTTTATTGTTGAAATATCCGTTATAAAATCCTGATAATATAAGCTTTCCCATCGCATAATGGAATTAACGCGGTACCACGTAATGTATACTTTGCTTTGATGTATCCTTGTGCTTGTATTTGTTTTGATTGCATACTCTGTGAATGTACATTTCCTGTTGGACTTGTATACCTTTTATATAAATTGTTATGAAGTTGTGTGATCTAATCCTTTAAATCATTTGATATCGCCTCCAATTGCGTCAGATTATTTAATTATTGTCTATAAAACATGGTAATTAATATAAAAGATGTCTCCGATTTTATGGAGTGTGATTATCGCGAACATAATTACAAGCAATTAACGTATAAATATCACGATACAAATATAAAATGCTTTATTCGCTTAGTTTACTCTGTCCAAATATATAAACACCTGCGAAAACTAGAGAATTTGAAATGATATATATGTCTTGTAACTCTGTAGCAAGGTTCATTGATATACTGTCAATGTAGTGTGATATACATAAACAATCCACAACCCTTTTATAATCTTTAGAACTATTATTTTTAAAACATATTTCTCTACTTTTAATGTTCTGGTTCTCCAAAATATTACACCTTTTAAAATGTCAGTGTATTTTTACATAACCATTGAATCAGAAGCCGTTTATTTCTGCAAACTGTAATACTAATAGTCTGACCATTTGATATGTAAGGTGTCAGACCGGTGAAATTCAGCCAATAGAACACAATCCAGAATAAGCTATATTTGTAGATCAGTCACAAGTTCCACAACATTCTTAAGGACTATTGGCCATCTTTGAAAAGAAAATCCAGATGGGGTATGGTTAATTGAAATTTTCATCCAAATACATATTATAGGCATGACAAATGTCAATGATATAATAGTTGACTGTAATTAAATACAATTGATGTTAACATAATATCAGAAACAATATTTATTTGGCAGAAATAGTGTATTTTATATTCGAAAAGATTAGTACAATTTTACTCGAAGATATTGTTTTTTTTGTTAAAATTATGTCTTGTGTGCCATTTTTAGATAAATGGACAATTCTATGGACCAATTTATTTAACATAAAAAACAAAACATCGTCGAGTAAAATTGTACTAAACTTTTCAAATATAAAGGGCACTATTTCAGTAAAAATAAATATTGTTTCTGATATTATGTTACATCAATAGTTGAATTACTGTCATCTATTATATCATTGACATTGTTCATGCCTATGATATGCATTTGGAGTTCAATTAACCATACCCTATCCATTTTAGATTTTCTTTTCAAAGAGGGCTGACCAATAGCCCTTAAGTACACACATGCAATATCTTCGAAATTACAGGTTTAATATGAACAAAAATTAAATGTTGAGCAACGTTTGTTTCATACATATACACTGTTAACACCTTACAATTGTGTTATACTTATACTTACAGGGGCGCACATATCGCACGTTTATAGTATTAATTTGTTTATGTTTTCGCTCTTAAGAAATTATTTTCCGAAATGTATGTGTTCGTTTTTGTAACGTAATATAGGTATCCTGAAGAAGGCGATACAATTCCGAAAAGTGCTCGATATAAATGTGTTGGTTTAAGCACTGATTGTCTGATAATTTGTGTCGCATATATATACCAGTTAGTAGCGTTCCACTTTTCACATTAGTAAAATGTAATCTGACACATAAATTAACATAAACATGTAAATACACATAATAGCGATCCAATGTAACGGTTCAGTCACCTTCTCTGCATATTTGCTACGAAAGCCTAAATAAACGAGAAAAAAACAACAATATCAACTGCTAAAGTATTCTTTGTTACCTTTTACATATAAATACGTTTTTGTTCATTATGTTATTTATTGGTATACTTATATAAAACAACATAATGAACAAAAATGTCACCATCGCTGTCTGTACTGACCGTATGGAGTACAGATACAGATAGCTAGCCTTTGCAAAATGATAAAAATGGTCCTTTAAGTCGTGATTTCGGTTTACAAAAAATATTTTCTTACAGCCTCAACCGTGCCAGTCGATACTGGATTAATATAATAAGTACGTGTTATATATATGCCTGCCTAGCAGAAGGTTAACTCTTGGATTTTAAAAAGTATAGCAGAAAGTTGATTTTATTTCATTTTTATATCTGATTATATGCAATAATTTAGTTTAAGTATGTTCTGGTTTAAATGTTGTTGGTGTGTTCAAGATGATAAATTATTATTATTATTTTTTCAAAGGAAAGATTGCATTTTACAAACATAGCGTTTCCGACAAAATGGAGGCATTGTATCACTGTTTGTTTATTATGTAAACAAAAATAATAAGCATTAAGAGCGTATCTCATGTTTTGCTTTCGTCTCAGCAATACTTGACAACAGATGGAAGGGTGCAAGTTCCGTCAACACGTCGGCAGTTTCAGCCAGGACAATTACTCGTATGGGTGTCTGGGCTGTTTGACTGCTACACCTCCTGTTTGATATTTACATCTACCTTTATTTCTGTAATTGTAGCATTATTATATGTCTCGGGATATCTACAATTGAGTAGATAGACTTCAAACTTCCAGACCAACAGGCGGATGACAGACATAATCCCGAAATATTTCAAAATTATTGATACTCCTATTTTATGTTACAAGTATAAGAAATCAACTAGAAATCTTATTTTCAATTACATTAGGGTAGTTTCTGATTTCTAAATTGAGACTTGTAATCCCACTGATTGAGTATGTCAGAATTCTAAATTTTGTTAACACGTCTGCAGTTTCAGCCGAGACAATTACTCGTGTGGGTGTCTGCGGTGTTTGACCTCTACACTTCCTGTTCGATATTTACATCTACCTTTATCTCTGTATCTGTATCAGTATTATATGTATCGGGTTAACTGCAATTGATTAAATAGGCCATACTACCAGACCAACGGATACATTTCACGTTGAAGGCGATTAATCACGATCGTTCTCGTTTATTAAAACAAATCAGATCTGAGTAATTGATTTCTAAATCATGGAGCATATTATCAGTACGAGGCGGGGCATTTCATCAGCAACCACCAAACGAAGTTATTTCGTAGGGTTGGATTTTCCCAAAACACGATGAAAAGAAGAAAACAAGCTTACGTTTATATAATTCAAATGATGAACGAGTTTCTATTCATTCCTGAAAATAGCATTATTCATTTTTGTATTGTTATTTGTTTCCAGCGTGCATTTGGTTGACTGTGGTCATTGAATATCTAGTTTTACTCCAGCATAGGTCCCTCATTTGTTCGGTCTCTTGATGTAGGTAAGACAACTTGTATTGCCTGCAATATTGGGCACGTTCAACGTGGACACTGAAAATAAGTGTTCCGCAGCGTTTGTTTTCATTAAAGGAGCCCTTTTATACCTCTTGTTTCTTGTTTATATTTATTACTGAACACTATATAAACACATTGCAACTCATTTTTTGCTGATATATCGCTTTCCGTGCTTTTTATCGCCAGGTAAAAAATCACCTGTTGACCGATACAATATCCGTATTCGCCTCGGGTTTATTTCCGCTGATTTCCGGTGTGTGACGTCACACAAAGTACCGCGCCATATCTGACAGATTGACAACACATATTTTATTGAGATAACTTAGATCATACTTTCTTGAAGTATTAAAGGCAACTGTAACTGAAAGTATAAAATACATAGGGATGAAATTGTTTATTGACTGCAGACTCATTTCTGAGAAAAGCTTGTTGCATCACAGAAGTTCAGGGATTTGCTCTCCTGTAACATGAAGCCGTGGCTTAACGTTTTTTACTGACCATTGGCAAGTGCATTAAAAACATGTCTACGAACGGCAAGACGATTTTTAAAATGAACCGTCCTCCGACATTCATACCTGTTTGACTTTTTAATGTGTGGACTTTCCGTAGAGATTCTCTGCCCTAGACATAAACTGATACACTGATTTTATAAGTGTACAACTTACCTAAAATGATCATTTGTTATCCATTTCACACTAAAACGATAATCAAAAAAAAAATTTTGATATGAAACACATTGGTTTAAATCTATTATCTAGGTACTATGCATTGTTTAGGCAAAATACAGGTGTCAGTGCAGTGACGTCTTACAAGAAACGTTTACACACGGTCTGCAAATTGTCCACACGTTTTTTGGTCAAACGCAAGTCACATGATGCATATGTAAACGTCCTTTTGTAACAAACCCAGATGTCAAATAAATGAGACTAACCAATTGCATACTTACATAGTTTGTCTTTGTTGTTTGTGTTTATTAACATATCACTTATTATGCGCCTATCAACGTTTTACCCCACTCAGGTGGCGGATGTACACATTGATTGCATAATTGTCATTCGAAGGTCTAAGGGTAAGAGTTTTATAAATATCACCATTCCATGTTCTTTCCAAGTTCTTCTCCAGAATTCTCTATTTTTATCATAAGGCCAAAAAGAAAAAATAGGTGTGTTTCCTATTGCATGCTCTAAGAAATTAGGGTCGGTAGGTAGGGATTTTTTTTTTTTTTGGAGCAAGATATTGCGAGATTCTACATGTATTTATCTCATAAACCCCAAACAAGTTGATAATACAACTGAAAGTTTCTCTGTGATGTCAGTGTACCTCGATATTTTGTGATAAATCATTGATCAGAACAAATTTATTTTTTAATTTTTATTTTTATAATTATCTTTTTCATGACAAGTTTTAGGGTCGGTACCTTAAAAATAAGGTCGGTCGGGCCACCGGAAACACATGTATTTTTTTTTTGGCCTAAGTAATAATACAGTATTGCCAGGGAGTACGTTATATGTATTGCTAATTCAAAGCATATATTACCTTTTTTCAGGCATGTTAATAAGACCTCACATATTTACCCCAATATTTTATATTTTTTAATTATTTATATAAAAAAAAATGGCCCAACAAAATTATGTTCCGGTTTCTGACCAACCCCGTTTTTAAGGGCTGATCTCAGACATTTTATGCCAAATCTAATTTCTGTATCCTGTAATATATGATGATATCAAGAAATATATGTTTGAAGTTAGTTTATCAGGTTACAAAATAATGAGTGAAGAAAAGATAATTCTCCCTACTTATCTACCCTATTTGTTTGAGCAGGTAATGAGCCACATATATAATTTAATTTGGTATTATAATATTATGTCTAATTATAAGGTTATATTCCCATCGCCACTCATTTTTCTTATGTAGTAGCCTCTTTTTTTGTGTATATATTTATAAATGAGAGCTCTATAAAGTTATATTGGCCTAATTATGCTTTGTTCCATTCAGCACTGAAATCAACACCACTGATGGTGAAATACACAATGTAATAAAACTCTTTGATGCCATATAAGCTGGCTAAAAGTAGCTAAGTACTGCGAATTACCATAAATGCCATAAAACCCTTACTGGCCACTCAATCTAGAATATGCAGTGTCATAAAACTAACTGACTGTGTTACAGAAAGGTGATAACAGGATATGGCCAGGATCATAAAACCCTTCTTTCACTTGTTACCGAATACACAGCGTCATAAAATAACTTTGTTTTGGCTGTTTCCAACAATTTGGCCTAGAGGTTCATGTACTATAATTATTAAAAAAATATATTGATTTATAAGACATTAGTGAAATTAGCAAGCAATAATCTGATCATGTAAATCATAATCAGATCAGATAAGCATTTATTGAGAAAAAATTGATATAATAATTTGAATCAGCTTGAAAAAAAAGTACACTCTCAGAAACTGAAACATCCGAGTCGCTGGGCATCTGTGTGACGTCATCGCCGAAGTTGGACTTCGGGTAAACTCGTAATATTCCGGATTTTTCCCCGTTGATTTCCGTAAAGGTGTGCCGTGTGATATATGGAAACGTAATAATAACGTATTTCGGTTGTGATTTTAATCGTGAGAAATATATCAATAGTTTTTATACAAATAGATCTATCAAATAAATATAAGTTATACGGGTATTAAAGGGCTCCTTTAAGAAAGTTGATCCAACTTGTTTGTCCCTACATGGAAACCGTTAATTATCCAAGTCTTAAAAATGGAAAAATAGTGGGATATTTCTCGAACGTGAAATACAACACGTACACGTATAGTGTTTGACGAAAATAACGTGTGGTACATCTTGATTAAACTAGTTTCAGAACATACGTGTTCATGTTATATTAAAAAAACCTTCCCACAACAAATCAGTGAAGTTATTACTTACTTGATCATTTATGTGTTTTGCTTATATTGCCTATTAATTATGACTTGTTTGTTAGAGATTAAATAACCTGGCGGGTATATCTTTATTTACACTGTCCCGCTTTTTGGGATGACAATTCGGTAAGAGTGAGGTTTGATGCACCATAGAAGCTGGATTAAATCCCCGGCGGCCTTTTTTGACACTGACCGTTCCAAGGCGGTAGCCCTATTGTCAACTATAGTGTTTGTGATGTCTTATCATGCTTTGTATTCATCTTTAAAGCTATTCTTTCTATTTTCTTTGTGTTTGTTGTTGACTGTTGTCCTTGAATGCTACTTTTCCTGTTTAATTTTCTATATCTACTTTTTACTGGTACTTTGGGAACATCAAACCTAATCGTTTTGGTTTAAACATATTTTACCTCTTACACCGTTGCTAGGGGCGTGAAAGGTGATATACCTTATTTTACATTTCATGTACAGACTCGACAAAAACTTTGCTACCTTTCTCTCTTGTTTGTGTTTGTTTCTTACTAAGGATCCGCGTTAGTTTATGTGTTGACATTCACACTAGCGTTTGTTTAGTTCTGTTTGGCGGTTGTAAAATCTCGCCTTGACGAAAAGCCACTAGTGTTATTACTTCCCAGCTAGCATGACGATGTTTCGACGTTGAAAATAAGGAAGGCGTAACGTTAGACGTTGTTTCGACGTTGAACATAAGGAAGGCGTAACGTTAGACGTTGTTTCGACGTTGAACATAAGGAAGGCGTAACGTTAGACGTTGTTTCGACGTTGAACATAAGGAAGGCGTAACGTTAGACGTTGTTTCGACGTTGAACATAAGGAAGGCGTAACGTTAGACGTTGTTTCGACGTTGAACATAAGGAAGGCGTAACGTTAGACGTTGTTTCGACGTTGAACATAAGGAAGGCGTAACGTTAGACGTTGTTGCGACGTCTACATGTATGTATGGTACTCGATAGAAGTATTTTACCAATTTTCAAGACCAAATATCTCTTCTAAGACCCATTTATATGCTTTTCAATTCATCACAGTCGTTCGTTTTATTAATTGATATTTAGTTTAGCTATCTATAGCTGGTTATATTAAAACAAACCGTGTGTCATATCCATATAAGCACGTGTATACACGTTTTTCGGAGTATTTAACACTTAATACACGATCAAATGTGAAAAGTCTTGAAGGTTACACAATCTTCCTGTAGATTTGTTAATCTTTATTTATTTACTGTTATAACAACTATTCCATTATAAAAAAAACTGTCAATAGCTACATTTGACGATAGTATCGTAGTGTTAGAATATCGCGGGCATTTATAAAAATTACAACTATGTGCATACAATAAGTTGATGTGACAAAATTGTTAAAAGGACGATAAGTCTAAGACAGTTTGTTTGTTTAAATTGTGTTTTTCGTAATTCCTTGCACAGGTTTTTTTGTGGTAGAGGCCGACCACCAGATTGTTCCAGGTTTGAACTAATACTTGATGCCTCATGCCAACTGTAAAAATGGACACCTTCTCACTCGACAAGTTGGGCCCCCCGTGGGATTCGAACCCGACGCAGTGAGAAGTCTATGACAGACCAGAACACCTAAACAAATGCCACGATACAAGATGTGTTTGATAAATTAGTGTACTCGATGAAGTGATGCTCTTATATTAGCGACCTACGAATCTTTATTGAATTGTATTTACATTAAACCATCTTATTTTTTTAAAACAAAATTAAACACACAAGACGATATCCACACCAGCAATACATACATAAGTATATACAATTTGCTTAAAATTCTATATGTATTAACAATACATGACCAGTTCCAGAAAATAGTGAAAATAACATAACAATACATCCTCTCTGATAAGACTCACTCTCCTATCGTAATGAATATCGTCATGTTAAAAACGCCTTCTATGTTCGTCATTGACAAATGCTTTTATATTGATTAACACGATAGTCTAATGCGCTTAAAGCAGCTTTTTAAGCACGCCATTTAAACAGCTTGTTCTAAGGTTTAAAGCACAATTAATGCCAACTTACTCTTATTTTATAACACTGTAGCTGAAAGAAAGCACAAAATTCAATGGAACAGTTGTGCATACGTACCAACGTTTAAAGCTTCACTTCTTCAATGCAACGGCTTAGAAAGTTTATTTGACTAGCTTTATTATTATTTGTTCAATTTAGAAAAGTCAAACTTATTACAATTTTCCGATGTTAATCTTCAAGTCGGTTCAAAATTGAAATATACATTAAAGATTTATTGAGCATTTACAACCCATTATTTTCTGCTATTACTATTTAACCTAAATAACAAAGATTTCCTTTCCGACTATTTCGCTTATTTTTTCGATTTATATACCGTGATTTAATAATCAGTAGTGTTATTTTTACTGGTCCTTTGGGACAAACGAGCCCATTGTAGGTGACATTGAAGGTATAATACCGCTTAAGCCGGTGCTAAGGGGCGTGAGAGGTGTTGCTTATTTCATTACTTCTCATGAACAGACTTAATAAAACCGAGTCTGCTGCTTTATTCTCTTAATTGTGTTTGTTTCTCCCAAAGGATCACATTTATCAGTATTTATTAAAAGGGAATTACAATTTATGACAAGATAAGATTTCCACTTTGACATGGTTTTTCTTCCCCGTTTAGACGGGAATGTTTTTCAACCAACATCGTAAGCACTAATGTTTTGTTTAACTTAATCGTTTTTCAAAAGCTTGTAATCAAACTGAGGACTTAACCACTCGTAGCCTTTGTATTATAAAAGTCGAACAGGAAATTAAGCAAGGACCACCATCAACAACAAAAAAGTGCATACAGAATAAACGATAAATTACAAGCATACATAACAGTATGCGACATCAGAAACATAAAAGGGTTAACAATCGGGCTACCAGACTTTCATCAGGGTTAACAATAGGCCTACCAGTCTTTCATCAGCGCTAACAATAGAGCTACCAGACTTTCATCAGGGTTAACAATAGGGCTACCAGTCTTTCATCAGGGTTAACAATAGAGCTACCAGTCTTTCATCAGGGTTAACAATATAACTACCAGACTTTCATCAGGGTTAACAATAGGGCTACCAGTCTTTCATCAGGGTTAACAATAGGGCTACCAGTCTTTCATCAGGGTTAACGATATCGTTATTCAGAGCTACAGCTTATTCAACTATGCAGTCCAACAATTTTAGTTATCTAAAATACACTTGATTGTTTTGATGCATGTTTCTGGTTGACTATGGTTGACATTTCCTGTTCGATTTTTCAAGTAATGCATGTGAACTAGCAGATTTACATTCTCATTAAAATCAAATTATAATTACGCTTATATACTCTCCGCTTCCTTGATGTTTAGAGTATAGTAGCGTGATAAAGGGTCTGATTTTAATGAGTTTGAGCAGATTTATCTCATTTAAATGCAAATAAATAGCAGAACTAATTAATAGACGGAGACAAATGCTTGCCCAATTAATATGTTATTTAAATGTAGTTGAGACGTTTTTATTTCTCTGTGAGCCATATAAAAAAGAACGCCATTTCCTTAGAGATTTAACACTAAGATGTAACATATGTTTCCTATGTTTTCGCTCACTTCATGTTAGCTATTACTGCAGTCTAATATTGGCTTGCCGCTAAGGAGGCTAGCCTTTATATGTTGCCGTTTTTTTGTATTCGATGGCTGCTTTATTCATAGTGAGAACTAACAAATGGAGTTGGCTCATTTTCAACTTATTCGTTCATGTCAGTCGTCTGCAATATCTCGGAGGCTCAAACCAACGAGTAGATATTTAAAGCATTTTACCGGATAAGATTATGTCAAAAAAGTAATATTGTATTTAATTCCTTTTCCATTTAATAAATTACCTTAATATTGCATATAAGCGCAATAAAAGTAGGTATAAAAGTCGAGTCGAACAGGCAATGTATCTTCCGCAGAACAGTCAACCAAAAACGCGCATACAAAACAAACTGCAATTTGGGGCTTTAAACCAGTTTCTAGGGTGCACCAAACCTCACACTTGCCCTACTGTCATCCTAATAAAACTTTATAGTGTAAATAAAGATATCCCCTCCTTGAACTATTTTCTCTAACCAACAAGGCAGTATTAATAGGAAATATAGGTAAAACACAAAGATGCTCATGTATATATAAATACAAAAAAAACAATAGCCTAGAAAGCCACAAAGAAAGTACTCAATGACTTGGCAGAAGCCAGAGCAACAAGCGACACCACAAACTTACAGTATTGACATTAGGAGTTCCGCCTTTGTCTTGTTGCTCCATGTTATAATTATATAATATGTTTAATGTGGTAGCGTCCAACATGCTCTGTTTTTTGCGCGAAGTATGTGGACGATTACACTTTGCTTGCGAGTATATATAGGCTAAATGCGCTTAAAAACGTACTAGATTGTTTAAGGATTATTAAACATATTCAATATCAATAATAAATACATCATTCGTGACAAACAGTTTATACGGTTTGGAATACAGTTTTCTATGACTTCATCAGCACCCCTCATAAAAATAATATCAAAAGTCCGTAAAACCGCAATTAATACATCATACTTGTTTATGTCTCCTGATATATACACCGCAACGTAATGCTAAAACTGGACAGCAGTGAACCTGCTGTTTGAACAGATACAGAACAGGCAACACTGTCCATACTAAAGGAAAACATAGAAACACAACTCGGGAATTTCCGCTATTATTAGTTATTTGGTACTGATCCCCTACAGAAATATGTGGGGTCAGTAAGATTTATTAGGGGCGAGGCAATAGCCAATAACTGATTTATTGCATCTAGCACCTTTTTTAAGGCAAACTCCGACATTTAACACATATCATTGAGACGTTCGCCCAATTTGACGTCATGACGTTGACGTCACGACCGGTAAAGTTTAAAATCATTAACGATTTACTTATTATGTTTGTTATTAATGCCTTAACGTCTCACACCACAATTAATTTTCCATAGGGTCCCATTGTAATGTTATTGTTCGTGGCATAGAGATAAAAAAGATTTTGCAACATGTATTTATGCTTAAATTCTTCATTGATCCAATATCTGCATGCTATTAACTTTTAACGAATATTTACCAGATTGAACTTTTTTTAATGTCATGTTTGCGTGACACCTATCAAAATTTAGACAAAAATACAACCCCGTGGAGATTAGACCCATGATGTGTAAAATGAGGCAGAATTGGCTAGAAATCTTATATCAACATGCATTTTTCTGGGATCTCTTCCTAAAATGCTGTAGATTTAGAACCTGGTAAAGATAAATCAATGTATCCTGTAAAATGTAGAAAAGCGAACTTGTTTTTTTTTATCTACCTCCTTCATCTGTAGGGCAGGAGTATTCAAGGGAGATAATAGTGGTGTGAGTCCTTAAAGAACTATTTACAAATGATTTAAACTTTGAATCGGAATTGTAGTCCATATTGTTTTAGTGACCCTCTTTGAAATCTACTGACCCACTATAGAATAATAGAGGTTCACCATGTAACCGCTCAAATCCAATTAATTTTGTGCGAGGTGCAATAAATAGTGTATGTTTATATACATGACATATATAGAGGATCTTAAACGAGTTCCCATTTCATATAAGATTTATGAAACGAGTTATGAATTATTTTAATTTTAACGAGCCTTTTTGCGAGTTAAAATTAAAAATAATTCATAACGAGCTTCATAAATCTTATATGGAATGTGAACGAGTTTAAGATCATTTTTATCACATAACATTGCAATCAAATCAGTAAAAAATAATTCAGATGGACATAGAACCGCCACGACGTCAGACACACTTTAGCGCCAAAACGTCATCAAATATGTGACGTCGTAACGTCGCGTCTCACACATAACGTTGCGTATAAAAGAGTTCGTGTTTTAGCTCTTTACAAAATAGCAGTTTACGCCAATTTTTTAACAAACCAACAACAGTGTTTTGTATAACGTGCATTATCTTTATAAGCTGTCACAAATAGTAAGTTTATGAATCAGATCCGGGTGAATTTGTAATAAATAAAATAGTTTCAGTTAATAAACTTGCGTAGTGTTACAGGTTTAACTCAACCAATCAAAATCGTTCCAGGTTGTATTACACGTGTGTCATACAATAGAATATTAAATGGGTGTTCGACACTGCTAACAAGGGACATTATGTGATAATTATTATTATTATTTATTTGGAACTGACCTCCTATAGAAATATGTGAGGTCAGTAAGATTTATAAGGGGCGAGACAATAGCCAGTAACTGATTTATTGCATCGAGCATCTTTTTTAAGGCAAACTCCGACATTTAACCCATCTCATTAAGACCTTCGAGCAATTTGACGTCATGACGTTGACGTCACGACCGGTACAGTTTAAAATCATTAATGATTTATTTGTTATGTTTGTTACTTATGAACAATATGCAAATGATTTAAACTTTGAATCGGAATTGTAGTCCATATTGTTTCAGTGACCCTCTATGAAATCTACTGACCCACTATAGAATAATAGAGGTTCACCATGTGACCGCTCAAATCCAATGAAATTCTTAGGATTTTGTGCGGGGTGCAATACATAGTCTATGTTTATATACATGACATATAATCCCTATATTACTTGACCAAGGTTCTAACCATTACACAACAGCGATACCTATTGAAAGATAGCTAATACAGATGTTTCATCACGAAAACATGTTTTGCTCGGTGCAACCAAAATGACTATTTTATAAGTGATATTTGTTATTTAGCTAAAGAAACGTGCGGCCTACCACATCGACAGAAAACATTAATAAACCTGCTTTAAACATACGTTAAAGACATTTAAAGAATGTGCATAATTAGTTTAGGTATCACGTAAAAATATGCGTAAAAATGCATTAGATAAAACACAGATACAAGTAAATAATGCATTAGATAAAACACAGATACAATTAATTGAAACAAGTTTATCTTACGATGTTTACTCAATCGATGTCGACGTGATGCATGCGTTGGTCGTTTCGTGCGAAGTAATCACTCACACACAATATATGAAGATGAATGTCAAAATACGAACATATTGGAATGATCTATATAGTCCGATTTCTTTCAGGAAATCTAAAACAAGACTAAAATCTATAGTATCAACTATCTCTTTCATAGTACCTTTGTCGCATAGGATCAATGTCTACACATTCCAACAAGATGTGTTTGACCGTTAACGGTGCAAAGCAGGGTATACATTCTGGTAATTGCTCACCTTGTAATAAATATACAGGTCACGCAGATAATTTCTAAAATTACAAGAACTGAAAAAGCAGACATGCACTTTTTTAAAGGGGCCGTCACAACCCTCTGAATAACATGTTTCACTTTAAAGTTCTCCGGCCATGTTTTGTTTCATGAACATGTTTATGTTTTTTTAAATCGAAATCAATACACAACAATAGATATTTACAATTCCCACATTTCAATATCTGTGAAAAGCGGGAATACGGTTTTATTTGATGACGTAGAAAACTTTGAACAGGTAAATTAATCCACAGGTAAATATATTTATCAAATATTTGGCAATAGTTATGCAGCTACACAATGAGATTTACCTCAAGCCCCGTGCAGTCACGCTGTGGTAAAAGTAGTATCTACGTCATGCACATAATACTTATTTTAACATACAACTTTTTTCTATATCATTTTATGTTTCTCTCTGAGACTATTAAGAAATGTCAATATGATGTTTAAGAGTTAAATTTGTTAATTGATAATACTACAAAAAGGGTGGCCATTCATCTTTAAACTCGAACCTCAAGCGATCTGGCATCACCGAAACATGTTTTAATGTGTACTTAGTCAAGATACTTTCCTTACATTTGTTCTTAAGATGGGATTGACCCGTAAATAGCGCCGTTTATAATAATACAGATCTATATATTCGCATTACGTGGTCCCGCCTTAATTCCATTAAGCGACAAGAAAGCTTATATAAGCAGGATTTTATAACGGATATTTCGACAGAAATACTGATAAAGGTCATCCTATAACGTGTTATAAAACATGTTTTATTAAAAAAAAGAAAAGGGGTAGCCTCTTTAGAACTACCTATTGATTGTTTTAATTGTTTTAATTTTACAATATGCAAACTTTTTAAGACGAAATTACGGTTTTTATTTCATACCGCAGCCAACCCCGCTTTCGCTTCTTGTGGAAGGGTTTCAATATGGGTATTAAAGTTAATACACGGAACACGTAATGAAGAGCCGTTTTAAGAATACTGATCTATTGGAATCTATTCGCTAACCATAGTAGGACACGGTTCCCGACTTATTCTCATGTGTATACATCCCGTCTTTCTGGGCGGCTAGAAATAACATAAGGTCATGTTAAACAACAATTCAATTGCACAATTAAAATGCAATCATCGAAGTAATTTAACAATTTACAAAACGATAAGAACACTGTGAACACTGGAATCTTGAGATTATTAGGGTAAATATATACATTTTATTTAGCAAAATGCCTGCTTTTGAATCTGCTTTAGTTGTTTACAATACTCTAATTGTGTGCAGCATTTGTATCTCTCAGCCCCCTTTAGACTGAATTGTAATTTTCTTTTTATCAGACTTGCCTATGCGGTGTGACAGCGGTAAATCATCTCCCCGTGCTTGCAGTGAGCACTGTTATTCATTCCGATCTTTGGAGATCGCTGAGCCCGATATTTACAGATATCGGTGGCACATTCTTAAATACCTTTGTTTATCTACTTGAATTTCGATTCTATTACCTGTGTATGTGCAGGCTTCATAACCACTGCTCCCAACTAAATTCCATTTTGTTCATTATGCCCATTGTTTTGTCGTTTAGAGCAAAGCGTTTTGTTAGATACTGGGACCATTCGCCGCTGGCTATGGAATGCTGTAAAATACCTCATTGAAAGTTCCATGTTCACCTTTATATGCATACCATCTTCGGGATGGCTGAAATGTTTGTGCTATAGACATTTTAAATATTGAGTTCTGCTCAACCCGGTGCTAGAGGGCGTGAACTGTAGCTAGTACTTTTCACTACCGTTCATGAACAGTCTCAAACAAACCGAGACTGCAATACTTTTTATACTTGCGTGTTCGGCGATTTCCAAATTTTCCCTTTCATAGAAAAAATACACATGCAATAGAAAATGCGGGTTTATCTTCAATGTTCAATGGTGGTTATATCGTGTTTGTCATTTACGTTACCTAAACGTCCAGACTTCGAACTCACACGTATCAAAGTTGAAAGACACACTTATCAAGGCGACGGAATATATAGAAAATTATCTCGTGACAACAGAACATTTTATTGCACTTTCTAAGAAGACCAACATTGACGAATGCGTGTAGCCGGTGTGATATAGCACTTCTGCGTCGTCCTGCCACATACACAATGGTGTAGCCGTATTAATGTTCTTTATAGATGTATAACTTGAGCTTCCTATATAAGAGAAAATGTCATCAATCGGATGTAACGATCAGCAAAGCAGTATCAGACAATATATTTATTGGTTATTTCCGCTGATGTTCAACACGTATTTGTCTTTATAACACATCTTGGGCTATATCTTCGTACCGTTTAATCAAACTCGTTAATGCAAATTCATCATGCGCACACGCACGCACACACATAGATAACAAAATATTACATAATCGACAATACCATTTACACCTTTGTGTTTATTTAATGTTTATTTAACACACGTTTCATTTTTATATGGTGGGCTAGAGGGAATGTTTTGCATTTGCGCCAACTTGTTTTTATCTTTGCATTTAAAGTTTTTACAATTAACGGGTGCCACTGAAATTCAGTCGAAACATCCTTTTTAAGATATATGTGCGCCATTGCTGCATTGCAATCCAGGGGTAAGAGATATTTGATTGCAATCAAGAGATATTTAGATATTTGATTGCAATCAAGAGATATTTGATTTACGCTGCACAAGGGAATACCCAAATCAAATAAAAACGAATGAATGCAAAATATGTATTTATCATAGAACTCAGGAGAAATACCCACTGTCCGATTCATTTTGTTCTGATGACCATCTAGGTCTGGAAATGTATTGTTTTCATGGTTGTGTCGCAGGAATTGGAATTTTCTCTGTACTGCAAAAGGGCATACCACCCTGTATGACGCTGTATATGTACTTCAGTATACCGTCTCGCTGCTCGTATTTGTTTTCGTAGAAGAGTTGTTATTACATTTCTATCAGTGACAAATAAGGATCGATTTCTCGTTGAAAGAAAAGTCCTTATCACACATGCTTTAACTAACGTTACACAAGTGAAATACATATATTAACTGTTTCTGTATTGAAATGAAGACGCATTACTATTGGCAATGTGATCGGGACTACATTATTTATTACAAGTTATAATAATAAATATGCGAAAATGTAAACTTTAACAACATGAATTATATAATCTCTTTAAAATCCAATAAATTATAAACCAATATATTTCAGCCATGTTTTGTCATTAAATAACATCCATTGAGCGCTGCCATTACGTCATGGTGGACAGATAGGTAAAATTGACGTTTGCATAAAACTGTGAAACAAATAAACATAAAAAACGTATATCGAGCGTTTCTAATGTCATAAATCACTTCCTTAGCTGATTGTTCTAAAGCTCCCACAAGAGGCTGTGTTAGAGATGCGTTGTCTATTTTACTTACGCTTAGAAGATATAATAACACAAAATGTTATTATTGGTATTTCCTCGTCATCAATATGTACATAATGTTGAACACTCTCAGTAAGACATATATTTATATATAATAGTAAAATGTGGCCTTCGAACGATCCGTGCCATAGGTGGGTGGAGGAACGGCGGTGGAGGTTCCATGATGCACAAACCCTGACTCATACCACATTGTCATCTTAATTAAACGGGATCGAGTAAATAAGGATATCCCCACCAAGCTATATCCTAATATAAGATAGAAATAAAACACCCAGGAAGTATATATGGGTATAAACATAGAATCTTGTTAGATACTTGGACCATACGCCGCTGGACATGGAATAATGACATTAAAACTAGCACGTTCACAGCCATATACATGCCATCTTCCGGATGGTTAAAATTATGTATTATTGATTTTATGAATATTGAGTTCTGCTCAACCCAGGGCTAGGGGTCGTGAGCGGTAGCAAGCATATTTCACTACCATTAATGAACAGTCTCAATCAAACCGAGTCTGCAATATTTCGTAATTATCGTTTTCGGTCGTTCCCAAAAGTCCACTCTCATACTCTTTTCAGTTTTTTGTTCTAAATTTGACATTCATGACTTTTTTGTATCTCATATGCTTATGTGATGAATCCTTGTAAGACACAAACCTCTCGAATAAATTATTATCTAAAGAAATAAAATGAAATTAATGGGGTTTTAAGGCGCACCAACACAAGAAAGGTTATATGGCTCCTAACAGGAATGACCATGCCAGGCTCATCCTCCATTTATATCAAGATAATGATTTCCTAAAGCATTAGAAGACAAATAACGTTTACGTAATATAATGCACACATATTATGAAAGGTTTCCCTCATCGAATTAACAAATGAAACGCATTTAAGAACAGTCTATGAACATATGATATATCTTACTGTATATATTGTTTAAACTCGAAGTATACGTTTTGATACATCGACAATTTATAGAAGACGAATATGGTTTTAAAAAAAGAAGAAACCCCATTGTAAGACATCTTCCAAATGAGATATTATACAACCCATATTATTGCAGTATTTAAGATCCCACGTCATTTTCATAGAGCGTTATTATTTATGAATATATAAATTCAGTTAACTATTACTGTGTATGGAAATCATTAGAACGCTCTATTACTGAGATTAGGTTTGACGTAATTGGCGATTCCATATTGCGTATATAGTGACCAGTGAAGCGTACATTTACTGTACCCCTCGTGTATGGATATAGTTAATTGTGAATTCCATTTTCTATGTTGACTGACCTCCTTGAATGCTACTTTCCCTGTCCGATCTTTTTATATTTCTTTCTGTATACGTTTTGAAATCGAAGTAAAATATGTTTTGTTCTAATAAAATTCCAAGGAAGTTTTGTATACGTGTATGAGTTAGTTATAAAGTGTGTAAATGTGATTTGGACCTCACTGGGAAAAACGCAAATAATCGGGAGATGTTTCATTAAAGTAATGTATTAGCGGAAGAGTGTGACGTCATGGCTTCTTCCGTTTTTTTATGCGCAGAAGCGGCCATTAAATTTTTACTTCACATGTTCGAAGAGAGACGTTGACATTTTGGAGTTTGGCATATACAAGTAATCGTAAGTAGAGACTGTGTTTTAATATGCATACAATTTACCTTGTCTTCTATTGGACGTGTCAAATTAAATATAGGCTTGCAGACATTTGCAGTTGGTGTTGTCACGGATTGACCTACATAAAATAAGCGGAGTGTCTATTAATAGACACGCGGGTAAAAATGAAACAACCGTAAGAGTAGGACGATGGCGGTTATCACGGCCGTAATATTTATATTATAATTCAATATTGCGATAGAAACATTGAGTTTAGACTTTATATAAAAGTGAGGTCTATATCACAATTACACACATTATAACAAACTCATACACGTATACAAAATATCCTTGGAATTTTATTAGAAAAAAACATGTTTCACCTCGATTTCAAAACGTATACAGAAAATGGAATTTACAATTAACTATATTCATACACGAGGGGTACAGCAAATTTACTGGTCACTATATACGCTATATGGCTGGGCGATCTCTGTAGTGTAAAGAAACACGCTTTTCTTTCGAGAAAAAACATCCATGTTCAAGGTTTTGGCAGGGACCGTACACTTACAGAGTTGTACAAGTCATATAGCTTTTATTTTTGCACATCAATAATGTTTTTTTTTGTAGAGCATGAACTTAAAAATATATACATTTGATCATACTATTACCATATGTAAATTGTAATTATTCATACATGTACATATTTAGAGTGTGTTTTGTTTTATATAAGTTCGCAATGAACATTATTTACAGTCAAAGTCAGACTTTGAAGAATACATGTATAGCTGAAACTCAGCTGAAACTCAGCTATAGCTACAGCTATAGCGAATTATCGGTTTTAACGAAGTTTTTTTTGCAGTTCGACGTCCAGCTCCTCAAGTCTTTTCTTTATATAAATTAGCGAATATAGCGCTTTCTTGGTTATAGCGAAGCACTTAAATTGCATACTTTGCATTTCGTAACAGCATCGCGATTTCTATGGTAACCCATTCGTACCAAGCCATTATATGAAAATCGCTGAACAAACAGTCAAGGGAAAATAAAGTAATTTGCACACGTCTATTTAGGCAAATACATTTCCAGTGTTTGAAACCTATATGTGTATATCAAATATAAAACTACAGAATCAAGACCTGATTTCGATACACGTTACTAATTTTAACAAGAGTTATGGAACTTTTATGAATTTTGTTCTGTCCTGTGACAGGGATAATGCGAATTTCTTGTGTTCACAATATCTTCAGTAAACGGTTTCCGATTTCCACTAAATGTTGTATAGTGTAAGTCCTTATACCTACAAGGCCTTTGACAAGTTCAATACTGAGTAAGCTTGAGTACACACATTACTTTAGTAAACGGATTCCGATCTTCACATTATTTAGTATGAGACTTTATATGAATATGAACTTTGACAAGATGACAATGAGCAAAATTGACACCTACCTTACTGAGTTATTGCCTTTGATTATTGCGAAAGTGCAAATATCAGCTTTAGCGCACAATACATTAAGTAAATTGGTTTCGATTTTCACACAGTTTGGCGTGTAACTTTATATCAAATGGATTTCAGACAGGTTAGACAAGTATCAAGTTATTGCACTAAATTGTCGAAAAATACGATCGTCTGATTGTTTTCTAGTTTCCTTTGAAATATCATCAATTACTGTGTAATATTCTAATTGAACAAAGAGGATATCATCCTCTGACTAAGGATCGTGATTGTTTTCACGATGATTGTAATAAATAGCATTTGATTTTACATGCTTTTTAGGGTAATATTATTAAGGTCTCGGGTTTGTTTGACAATGAGAATAATTGAGGAGTGATTTACAAAGTTATCGCCCTTGATGTTTGCAAATATTTAAATTTCAGACTGAGTACACAGCAACTTCAGTAAACGAGTTTTGATTCTCACTATAAATATCTAGTTGAAGGTTTTTGGACAATTACACCATGTGGACTTGTCACGTAGTTGTCTTCAAAGCATTTATTTTTATATGTCATCATAGGTCTACAATATTTCCGGCGATCGCACAATCAAGAGGAAAGCAAAGCGGTGAACTATAAATGGGTCAACCACTAAACATGCAGTGCGTTGCAAAATAATGTGACAATCTCCTTTGATAAGCCTTTTAACACATTTAGTAAAGATTGTATGAAAGTGATCATTACCCAATATTTACCAGTGTCACCATGTGACTCTGTCAACTTCTTAGAAAATAGTCTGTGATTACGTCATAATTGGTCACATGACCATAGCTAAAATATCAAAATGGTTATCAGAAATCTGCGACCTGACACCACTAATGCTATTGGGTGCTGAGTGGTAAACAATCTAACGAAACTCCGCTTACTTTGACCGATTTTGATAAATTTAGGTTAGTATTTTAATTTTAGGTAGGCTGTTTAGAGATATGAAATTTTAGAAAGTGATTGTAAGAACAAACGCTATACTGCAAGCCTATGGGAAACGCAATGGTGGAGTCCATTTTTGATGTTTTAATGGCGGAGTGATATGCCAAGGAATACATGTTATTCTACCGCAGTATAATGCTGAGCAAACATTACTGTTTATTCACTAAAATAAATATTGAATAAGAGCAATAAGCTTGTCTTTGAAAAGGTTTGTATGACGCTTATTGAATTGAAGAAAATAATAACGACCAAAATATATTAATCCAAGAGTAGCTTTAGAACAATAATGTGTTACGTGATCTACAACGGCAGTAAGACAGGATGTTAAACCTTTGGAGATGTTTGTAGTGGTGCAGACACTAGAATAGTAATGAAGTCTGCTTTATTAGTCTGTTTTTGTAAATTAGGAATCCAGTACGTAGATGGAAGTTTGTTTTGCTTTTCATCTACTCCAGCTTTAATATTGTTTCATTGAGTTTTATATCCGCACAAACCTTTGGAAAGGTTTATTATCATAACCACTGATTTACTTTTAAAAGTATTTTCTGAACTCTTCTGCTACAAGGTCTGTCACAACGTGAATTCTATGGTGACTCTATGTACATATTTCTTAAGATCATTGATCATTATCACATTCATACAACCTGTGTTAAACTTGTTAACAAACATAACAAAATAGGTTATGACCCTATCATTCTGCAACGCACTGCATGTTTAGTTGTTGACGCATTTACAGTTCGCAACAATGCTTTACAATTAATGTTGCGATGACCCGACAGATTGAGAACCCTACTCACAGGCATTTATTACGATATCTAGTATAGAAGGCTAGAGAGAATATAGTTATAGTATATGTTTATAGTAAAGAGCATTCTTCTTATCTCTATCTCTATCCTATATATCGTAATGAATGCATGTGCTTCTACCTAAATAGGGCAAGGGATGGTAACGCCTAATATTTGACTTAAATATTGTCTTATTGTCATCATTCATTTGTTGTTCTGTCTTCTGACAAGTATTTGCTTTGTGACGTTCTAGGAATGCTATATTCATATGTATATGATCAGTTTGCGTTATACTTATATTGCCTTCTAATTACTATGAATACTGCCTAGTTAGTAAGGGGATATAACCTGGCTGGTCGAATTTTATTGGAATGAAACTAGGGTAAGAGTGATGTTTGGTGCACTCTAGAACCGGGTTTAACCCCAGCGGCCTTTATGTCACTGACCATTCCAAGGAGGTACCCACATTACCACTGACCATTCCAAGGAGGTACCCATATTTCCAACTGTTTGAGTTTGCCATTTCGAATACTTTGCTCTTTTCTATCCTTGTCATTAGCGTTTGTTTCAAACACGTGTGTTTGGTTGACTGTGTTCTGTGAATGTTATATTTCCTTCTCGACTTTTATACCATGATTTGTTTGTGGATCAAAAAAGGATATGGATCAAATTTAGTGATAATTATAGTTTTAAACTGTAAACCTGACTCTATTACACTATTTAATATATTGGGTCTCATTGATCAAGGCGACACAATCCTTAGGAAAGTATTCAAGATTATCAAGGTCACAGAAACACCACCGTTTGTTGGACCGTTAATGATCATATGTAACAAAAGTGCAAATTTCATATAAATAATTTATATAGTATTCAAGATGTTTTGGAGAAACTCTGTCAGATGTCATACCCTTACACTGACGTCGCTCAATCGCCTTCCAACGAAACTAGTCAATAAAAAACCCGTTATTTTTCTGATAAATACAATCATGTGACTGTGACAAAAACAGTGAACCAATCTGGAAATTTACAATTTGACAAGACAGTAATTGCAGTAACTACTATTCTATTTTCAAGGTAAATTAAATTGATTAATCAACATAAACTCAAGATAATCAGGTGTCATAACTCTATTTAGAAAAGGCAAATGTCCTCATTGATGGTAAGGAAGAGATGCCTGTTTGATATAAGGCTTCATAACCCTTTTGTGTTTGTGATGTCATTTGCATTTATTATTAGTTTTGCCTTCTTGTTTTTACCTGTTTGTCTGTTTGCGTGTTTGTTTCTGTGTTTTGTGGTTGACTGTCATCATTGAATGCTACTTTCCCTGTCCGATCTTTTTAAATTTCTTCAAGCAATTTTAGTTAAAATCCAAAATAAGATAAAGAAGTTATCAAAACCTTGCACCTAAGCTTTACCCAAAATGTGCATTTTTGTTAAGTAACTCAGGGGTCATAACTCTATTTTGAAAAGGAGAAAATCGGCCTTGCTTGTAAGAAAGTGGCATCTTAACGATATAACGCTTCAAAGTAAAGTTGGTTTTAACCGAAAACAATTTACAGTATTTATTAACAACGTACACAAAAGCTTTAGCCAAAAGGTGGATACCCGTCCCTCCCTCCACCCATCTGCCCGCCATCTTCAATCCTTAAACCGCCTTTAATTTAAAAAAGAAATGTTAAAAATGCATTTTGCATAGACAGAATATAATCAGGCGTGCCTATTTCTTATTTATTATAAATCGCTTAAACTTGTACACATTTTTTCTTTGAATATCAATATTTTCTTATCACTTACGGGCTTCCGTAGAAAATGCGTTGGCGTTACAAAATGCAAAGAATACCATTAATCCATACAGTGGTTTCGTATACAGCACAGTTTCTTCTATTGATATGCAAAAAATCACGAGTATATCCAAAAGTGTTTTTTTTGCACGCATCGAGAAGTTGGATCTCTGCCTATATAGAAGTCGAACAGGACATGTTTTACAGTCTACCAAACAACACGCAGTAAACACAAACAACAACCTCAGGGACAAATAGAAGCAAAGCATGCGACTCAGCACATATTTCAGGATTTAGTAGCACATCATCGTACGGTCCAAACTATGTCGGGACATCGCACGGTCCAAGAGGAAAACATACTAATGAACTGTAAATGGGTCTACCACTAAACATGTAGTGCGTTGTAAAATGATTTATAACTTCTTGTTTAAATAAATATTATACGTATGAACGTGATTAAGAGAGGTTCGAAGTCATGCCACAATAGAATAAGATAAACAAATCGAACAGGAAAAGTAGCATTCAAGGACGACAGTCAACCACAAACACACACAGAAACAAAGAACGACTTTAAAGATGAACAAAATGTCAAATAAGACATCACAAGCACTAAAGGGTTGACAATATGGCTACCGCCTTGGAACGGTCAATGGCAAAAGAGGTCGCTGGGGGTTTAAACCAGGTTCTAGGGTGCACCAAACCTCAAACTTACTACTGTCATTCCAATAAAACGGGACAGTGTAAATAAAGAAATCCCCGCCATGAACTATTCTCTAACTAACATGGCAGCATTAATAGGCAATATAAGTAAAACACAAAGATGCTCGTGTATATATAAATACAAAACAAAATAGCCCAGAAAGCCACAAAGAAGGTACTCAATGACTTGCAGAAGCCAGAACAACAAAGGATCAAACAATTGAGGGCACGACAAGACAATATTGCAAACAAACATCAAACGTCACCGTCCTTTTGGGCTTTAGGTAGACGTCATCATAGGGCCCACAGCCTGTCCGGTCATCGCACAATTAAAGAGGAAAGCATAGTGGCGAACTGTAAATGGGTCCACCACCAAGCATGCAGTGCGTTGCAAAATGCTAGAGTCATAATCTCTTTTGATAAACCTTTTAACAAGTTTAACAAAGATGGTATGAAAGTCATCATGACCAAGGATCTTACGAAGTTTGTAAATCGTGTCACCATAGAAGTCAGGTTGTGATATTCCTTGTCGCAGAAAAGTTCTTAAATTACTTTTATATTTGGAAAGGAGATCAGGGTTACGATAATAAATTTTTGCAAAGGTTTTACGAGGTTTATGGTAACGGTAGCCCTGATGTAGTAGCTTTTTAGTTATACAAAAATTACGAATATTAAAGTTCTCAAATCGAGTACAGGCTCTAGAAAAATGAATAAGTTGAGACGCGTAGACCCCGTAAGAATGGGGATAATTAACAATATCAAAACTAAAATTGCCTCTCTTGTTATTGATAAGCACAGTTAATTACAAATCCATCGTTGTGCCCTCAGTTCGAAACCGGTGGATATAGGTTGCAATCTAACCAGATGTGACATTGAGGCTGAAAGCATTGTCTAACATAGTGGAAGTAGACATGTTTAAATATTGTATATTGCAATTTATTGCCAATTAGCACCCCACTAAGCACAGAACCTAACACATACAAACTACCTTAAGTAATTGACCAGATGATGGCAACCCTTCCCATTACATCGTAAACCTTGTACTATGGTTTAGAGTCGCAATAGTGATTTTCAACTGGAAAACCAATGTAAAAACAGTTTTCGCAGCAAGAAAACGACTCAACATTTGGCCAAAATGACTACTGGTTGAATATAAATAATTCTATTTTAAGTATCTCATATGCCAAAAGGAGTCAACTTACATTACAATGTTTACGATAAACAACCACAAGTGCGATGGATGGATGGCAGTATGACAAAAGCAAAAGGAAAAACCTATAATGATTGAACTATTAACACATTATTTATTTTAAATATTTCCAGTGGGGGCATCCTTATTGAATGTGTAACGAATACTTATTGAACACCTAAACGAAATGTCGAATATGATTTGTTATTATCTTTCTTTTTAAAACAAGCATACACTAGGTGAGACATAATAGTTAACATAAAAGCTAAGTTTACCATCATATAGAAGTTGTTTCCCTTTTTATGTTCAGTGTGAACATTAAAGAAGCCATTCTTTAAGGCTCTGCTCTGCTAAGTTTTGCAAATTATGTTTACCGTCGCGTGTCTGCCTTAATAACCCCAAAGCTCTGTTATAGTTGCTGAAACATGAACTTATCAGACATTTGTCAAATTTCCTGCATGAAAAATATCTACATAGCTAATATATATTCTATGCTGAAAGTGTTTTACTGTTTTGAACGTTTTCAGACGTTTTTACAACGACATAGATGGCATTGTCAAACACATGAAGGACGGTTTTTTATTTGTATTATTAGTATTATCTTTGTTTACACTGTCCCATTTTAATCAGTGACAACATAGTAAGAGTGAGGGTTGGTGCACCCTAGAACATGTTTAAAAACCCAGTAGTGTGTTTTACCATTTACCGTTCCAAGGCGGTAGCCCTATTGTCAACCGTTTTATGTCTGTGATGTCATATCTTGCCTTTTATTCATCTTTGTAATTCTTGTTTGTTTCTGTGCAGCTTTTGGTTGGCTGTGGTCCTTGAATGCCACATTTTCTGTTCGGCTTTTGTGTTTGTGATGTCATTTGCATTTTTTATTACTTTTGCCTTCTCGTTTGTCTGTTTGCGTGTTTGTTTTTGTGTTTTGTGGTTGACTGTAGTCCTTGAATGCTGCTTTCCCTGTCCGATATTTTTATCTTTCTTTTATATCTACTGGTGTTATCATTTTGAAATGCAAATGGTAGCATTTGAAACGGTTCGAAGAAAGATAACGAACTGGGGAATATGTAACCTTCTCAGAAACTGATATAAGCAATTTATCTGAGCGATGAAAGGCGGATTACAGTATCAATTATTTAACACTTGTCTGCTCAGTGTTATGACATAGATAAAACGTGATTATCTAGACTTTCCCTCGATAAGAGGTGATGAATAAGTATTGTCTTGCATATATAATAGATAAACCCACCTATATATAACTGATTCGGTAGGTATTACACACATTTCTAAAATGATTGATACTCTGTCTGTCTCTTTCTGATAAGGCAGTTAAATATATAACAAGAGTTTTATAAGATGTCCAATAACGCTTCAGAACCTGTATCGGATATAACGTTTTATGAATCATAAACCATCGGAAATTGCTGCATCCCTTTTGGTGTTGGAACTTTTGTTTGTCGAATCTCTTTTAGTCGTGCTACATGTTTTTCCCAAAATGGAATATAGCATTCTAAGATAAATGAATGTCTGGGTGTCATTGTTTTGGGATAAACATGCATATACATATTTAGGTCATGTTCTTTCTTATTGCAAATTTTAACAGGTATTCATCTTGAAACTGTTTGTGTGTGAAGTATATTCTTGCTCCATGGAGGTCATGCAGATAAAAAAAATATTTTGGCTTTTGCGACAGCCATTTTATTTTGAGAGATTTTGTGAACAACTTAATCGATATTCGTGCAATGACGCTAGGAGGACAGTTTAAGAGTACATATAAGTGAACCACAGTATGTGTTAAAGCGAACATAAAGACATTTTACAGATTTCCCAAAATAGCCATATTCGCTATATATTCAATGTATTGAATCTGTTCAATGTACGGAAATGTCGCGGATATGAGACCATGCAACATGATTTGTCTTCTTCTGAAGTAAATACAACAAATATTGTCTGGCAAGATCAAGTAATGTTCTGTTATAATGTTTTTGTAATGGTTCAAAGAAACCTCACTAGAAAAGAAAAAATGTTTAAGAGTGAACTAAGAAAGAGCCGACAAATTATACAAATATTTGTTTTAAAAGAGTGCAAAAATTGTGATATAATTCGCACATAGTAAAACTGTTTGCATTCGGATCAATAAACGAATCCGTCTTACCGTCTGTTCGACTGCACTCAGCGTCTTTATATTGTCCTCTGAAAGTTTAAGTTATGGTGGGTCAGAGAAAAGACATTTGAATTAAGTCATAGAATAAAGACATTTAAAAACTGGTTTATAGAATTTCTCTTTGAAACATGTGTCTACAAAATTTATACGAAACACGCGTGTTTTCAGTCAAGCGAACATTTAAAATGCAAATCACAATTATTTAGTTTAGTTTTGCACTTTGTGCCGCCATACATTTTCTAACGGTATATTCAGGTTATTTTGGGGGCCATTATCTTCCTTTTCGTTCTAGGACTATATTGTAGTTGTGTTGCATCTTGGTTTGGCTATTCGCCGCGTTGATATTCATATCATAGTACCCAAGTTCGTATGTTGCAGAAGAATACTGACGATAATTGTTGTCAGCGTGCGTTACATCAATCAAGCAATCAAAAGCTACATAACTTGCTATAAGCAGCTTTAGTTTTAATTTCCTTATTTGTGTTGTCAATTTAACGAATCATTGGTTCAATGACTGTGTATCGATTTAGCGATTCCTGTCAATAGATATGAGCAAACGCGTGTACAGGCGTGCCGAGTGAATTGTGAACAAGACATTTGTTCTAACAATTGTATAACAATCAAAAGAGAAATAATGAGATTCTCTTATAAAACATGCATATGAGAAATATGAAACTAAATAGGGAATTCCGTCTACAAAACGTATTCAAGCTAGATGTGGAAGTCTTCACTCATAGTTGATAATGTTATTACTTTCGCCTGGCTTCCAAGCCATGTAGGAATATGTGGTAATGCTAGAGCTGATAGTGCTGCTAAAGCAGCATTAAGTTTACATATAACTAATGCCAAATTACCTTATACCGATTTTAAATGTTGTATTAACACATACATTCGTAACTCTTGGCAAGCCGCTTGGGATTTGTTAGTTAACAATAAACTCCATTCAATTAAACTCGGAGAATGGCGTTCTTTTAGTAGAACCATTCGTCGAGAAGAAGTTGTCCTAGACCGGTGCAGGATAGGGCATATACGTTACACTCATTCATATTTATTACAAGGTGAGCAATTATCAGAATGTATACCCTGCTTTGCACCGTTAACGGCCAAACACATCTTGTTGGAATGTGTATACTTTAATCCTATGCGTCAAAGGTACTACACTGTTAATACTATGAAAGAGTTATTTTATACTGTATAGTTTAGTCTTGTTTTAGATTTCCTGAAAGAAATTCAGACTATATAAATCATTATAAGAATCAGACTTTATAAATCATTATAATATGTTCTTATATATATTTACTTGTTTATACACCCGTTGACGGGCATTTGTTGATTTACACTTATACATAGTTTGTATTAAAACCATATCATCCTTTATTTGTAAATAGTTTATCTTTCTATATTTACATTAATTTTTATTTACTACTTCATTTCTTCATCTTTCATAACTTTTTGCGCACAATATGACCTATTTTTGTGACGGGCCGTAAAAAAACATTCATTCATTCTTCTCTACTTATATTTAATTATTATAATCATATAAATAAAAGCCTTCTTCATCATTTATTAATACTGTTAAAGTTGGACAATGTTTATCAATAATCAATAAACAGTTTTTTTTATAGTTGTTCCATTTAGCCTATTCGGAACCGATTAGACCTTAGTTGTAGTGTGTTATTGTAATAATCAAATTTAGATTTGCTTTAATGTTATTCGTTCATAGTTAGTATATACTTACCATTGCCGTTATGTTTAACTAATATTTTAATAAATGGCAAAACCGGACATTTAACATGTTTAAGATACATGTAGTTATACCTGATTGTAGTGCTGCTTTCAATCCTGTCAGACTGATGACAAGATCTGCGGCTAGGCATATCACAACCCTTATTTTATGGAGATGTGGTCCATAAACTTCAGAAGTTAAAGGGGTCTGACGGGTTTCCTGACCGCTTTACAAATTTAATCAGGACGTCCGTCAGAAAAGGATATAACCCTTTGGTTTTACAGCGCACTGCATATTTAGTGATTGACCCCTCTACAGTCAGTCATTACTCTTCACTTTTCACTCGTGCGATGACTGGACTACCTCTTGGGACTCTATGATTGTACCTACTGAAACCCCAACTAAGGGAGGTGGGTGCATGAGCTTTCTAGATTGGTTTTCTCTTTAGTTGCAACTACTATGGTTGTTCAGTACGATTCTGGATACATCCTGAGATGTTTATTATTTTGTATGTGTTTCTTTAGTTAGTGTCTATGGATGTGGACTTTATTGTTAGAGAATTCCTTTTGATGGTATGTAGTTTTGTTTACACTGTCTTGTCTATTTGGGCGCTGAAGACAGGATAATAGCGAGGATTGTGCGCATATAAAATCGATTCAAGCTAACCAGTAGGCCTTATTGCCTACTGGCCGTTCCAAGTCGGTAACCCTGTCTTCACCACCCTTTCTGTTGTTTTTTGTCTCTCTCATTGTATTATCAAGTCCTTGTTTGCAGTACAGTGCGGACCTACAATGCCATTGCGTTCGGACGCTGTGGTTTCTATAGGACCCTATATCTCATTTTTGATATAGCGCCATTATTTCCGGGCATTGGACTTGTTTATTTTAAAGATGTATGCATGCTTCCGATTACTCATATAATAATCATTCAACAGTTCTGTCCTGCATCCTTAGTGCGATTGTTTTATAAGTTAAATGGATTATACTATATAGAATACTAAGTACATAGATATGCACATACAGATTGCATGAATTACGATTTGTTACTATTACAATATGTCAAACTTTGACAAATGTCCGGTTAGTTTTGCATCCTGCATCTTTAGTGAGATTGTTTTATAAGTTAAATGGATTATACTATATGGAATACTAAGTACATAGATATGCACATACAGATTGTATGTATGTCGATTTATTAATATTACAATATGTCAAACATTGACAAATGTCCGGTTAGTTTTTCATCCTGCATCTGTAGTGAGATTGTTTTATAAGTTAAATGGATTATACTATATGGAATACTAATTACATAGATATGGACATACAGATTGTATGTATTACGATTTATTAATATTACAATATGTCAAACATTGACAAATGGCCGGTTAGTTTTTCGACATAACTTTCATCCTAATTTGCAAATCATGATAAATAATAATTTGAATAGTGGAGTGCGTGGTCCAGTGGTAGAGCGCCGAACTCCAGATCGAGAGGTCGTGGGTTCGATAATCCTGCGGCCACGTTATTTATCCTTGAGCAAGATAATTAATCCACATTGCTTAGTACTGGTTCTACCCAAGAAGCCATCGCGAGTGATTAATCTAAGTTGCTTGTTTCGCAATCGATGTAAAATAAATATGTTTAAACTATTTGAATAGTTTAAAACAGATATTTTTTGCATATTACTTATTGATGTTTGTATTGCAATAATAATCTATTTAACCCTATTGCACAATATCGAAAAGAAAATTAAGAAAACGTCAAATGTTATTACCCTTTATTTATTTTTATGTGCATGCAGGTTTAAAATCCAAATGATACTGGATTACTAAATCCTGCTTACTGAAATACTTGTTAAGTGTATTACCTTTCACGCGCATTGTTTATTCAGGGCACGTAACGAACAACTTGTCAGTATAGTGTCGATATATGCCACGATGTGACTGTTTATTCACCAGAGTGTGAATGTATTTTTATAGTAAAATAATAGTCATGTAATATTGCATGAAACATTTAATTGTAATATGATATTTTCCGGTAATTACATAATGAAGAAGATATGGAATAAAGCACTATACAATCGATGTACTAAATATTATTAGGCAATATTACGTAATCTAAGTTTGTCGTTATTTCATGAACATGTGGATAGGTTAATCCAGGAAACCGTGGGGTAATGGAAAAGCGTCCGCCTTGCATGCAGGAGATCGGTACAACAGAATAGTTATCGTTTATTCGTAAATACATACATTTATGTATGTCAATAGTGGATGTATCATAAATTAATTTCGGAAGGTATGTCAGGGTTAACGCTAGTAGTGCAGACGACACATATAATAATGCTCTCCAAGAGTTTGTTAAATAATATACTAAATTACAAATCTCTACTGTCACGTCGTAAATTCTCATCCAAGGCGTAATGGATTTGGATAAATAATCTAAGATATAAAACTTGCTCAAATACAGGCAGAACCAGTTCAAAGTAACATGGTCAGCTTGGCTCAGACATTAAATGCAGTAACATGTTTCAAAGGCATCTAATAACATCGGTTATTTATAGGTGAAAGTGCTTTTCTGACATTATCTTGGCAGACATCATAATAAATAACACAGTAATGTACAGCTGCTGTGATTATTTATTTGAGGTTATATATGTCTGCACTTATTCTTTGACAAAATGTACAAATATGGTGCAGTTCATTTAAACATCAATTATCTTTTACCGTAATTTAGAATTGTGGGTTTATTCCCCGCCCGGGTAATATGAAAAACTTCCAATTATTTTACTGGTAGTTCCCTTGATCTGTCGACATCTATCCCTATCTTGCTTAAATACCCGAGACATATATTTCAATGGACGACCTACCTCAAGTGTCGTTGCAAACTTATAAAAACAACGAATCACTAAACATGTACTCAGTTTATCTTTATTACTTAGTAATTTAGACAAGTGTCCGCAACGAGCGACGCATTATACGTAAAAAACACATTATAATAATTAATACCTCAAAATCACCCAACGTTCCTATTAGAATTTATTAAGAATCTAATTCTAAATGCATAGAATTTAACTAAACGCTTAGACGTGTTAACCCGCCCAAACACCACGTGACACAGCACGTGAAATGACTATTACATCTGCGACAATGTATGTCTTATTCACTCCGTTAAGACGAAATAAATTATATTTCATATTAAACATATCGGACGGGTTTGAGTGGCATGTTCTATTGTTGCTATTTGGTTTACTTATTATAAAAAGAGAACGTTAGACTGTAAAGTCGTATGTTAATTTAAAATAGAACTATTCTTGTTACTTTAAAACTACGATAGGCAATACTGCGGTTCGAACCCGTCGCCCTCAGTAAAAGGGTTGATGGAAAAGCCCATCGTCATCACCAGACTTCACTAAACTAAATCACTAATTACTATTGACAATTCCAATTATATGTTATAAAGTCATATATCGGATCTTGGCGTAATTGCTCTCAAACTAGGTAACGATTTTCAAAACCAAGATTTCAAGTTAAGAAGGGAACTATTACAATATTTTTGTTCTCAATGAGGCACAATTCAACCTTGAACTGCGTATCAATCTTTGAATTAGCAACTTACCTAAATGTATCAATCCAGTATCGTGTTGACAGCAAACCAGCTGAATGTATGCAGACAATGTAATACAGTTTGGATCATTAGTTATTTCTTCGTTATTCTACAGTAGGTCTAAATATGTGTATGGAGTAATATATTTAGCATTAAAATTCAAAGGAACAACACAATATGCTTTGAAAAAACTAAAACAATAATTGAAAATTAAGTAATGTAAATAGTTTACCGGGACACCGTGAATTAAAACAAAATACCGCGAGCCTCTTAAGACTGTGTGATTACTCAAAATATTTAGATGGAAAAGAATGACACTTTTGCAAAACAGTTTTAAATTCTAGTTTTAAAAGTAGATATGAAGGTCGTGCAGGAATTGTAGCATTTAAGGACCACAGTCAACCAAAAACACGCACAGAAGCAAACACGACATACAAAGATGAATAAAAAGCACGATGTGACATCACAAACAACAATGGGTTTAAGTATTTACGTCATAAAGTACTATTTAAACATGCGATCTAAACTGAGTATAATAACTGCATTGTAATCAAGCTCATGTCTTGTTTTAATATTTCAATTGATTTGCTGCCTTGTTGGTTAGAGATTAGATCATGGGGGATTTCTTTATTTACACTGTTCTGTTTTAATGGGATGACAGTAGGGTAAGTGTGAGGTTTGGTGCACCCTAGAACCGGTTCAAACCCCCAGTGGCCTACTTTGCCACTGACCGTTCCAAGGCGGTAGCACTATTGTCACTATAGTGTTTGTGATCGTTTGCATTTATTATTCCTTTTACCTTCTTGTTTGTCTGTTTGCGTGTTTGTTTCTGTGTTTTGTGATTGACTGTCCTCCTTGAATGCTACTTTCCCTGTCCGATCTTTTATATTTCTTTTGCAAATAAAAGCAAAATATTATGCTTTATTCATACTATCGTATTATTGTTTTAATTTGCATTGGTTAATTTAAGGTTTATTCTAAACAGTAACGATTTAATAATGTCTGGCATAATCCAGTGTTAGTTTTAAACTGTTTCCGTCAATATCTAAACAAAGATTAATAGATAATTTCATTCAATAATGGAGGTCTGAAATACTGTAATAGTTAAAGTCAATAAAAGTTTATATGTAATAAAAAAATAAATAAAACATGTTTGTAGCTGTAGGATAAATCTCATCAATTTAAGTTTATTTCTTCTTTTCTACTTTCATAAATGAAGTAAGGCCATTAATGCTTTAAATTAACACGTTTTATAACCCACATTTCACATTTTTCTTTTCTATTTCCTATACTGTAATATTAAGAGAGTCATTCTGAAATTTGATTACAGCATTTATTGCGTGACCGATTTTTTTTTGTCGTTAAACCAATGCCATGATTAAAATAACCAATCAGAAAATGCATGTTGATGTAGGCTTGATAAAATGTACATTTTGTAACAAGGTCTAAGCAGTAAAAACAGATCAACGAGTTTAATGCATTAATGAAAACTCCAGTAACTCTGTCTACTGAGAAGCACTTTGAATATATGAATAAATGATAAACTTACCTGTATATGTGCTGTAATGCATTAATTCTCCGAGTCAGGTGACATGAATTGCAGAAACACTATAGAGATATAACAGAATTTCAATGGAATCATTTATGTGAGTAAACATTTGTTTTTTAATTGTTTTGTTCAACTTTCATTTGTCTGTATTAAATAACTCTCTTTTCCGATGCCAAGTACTTAAGATAATATAACTTCCTTCGATAAAGATGGATAGCTTAGTTCTGATCTCAATCGCATTGCCTTAAGTGTCACTTCCAATAACTACAATGATACTTCTAACAATACTGCGTCTACAGTAAGCCGATTGAAGTACACAGTCATGCGTCGTTGATGATACCGATTTTATCGGATTGCCTGGATGAACTTTAATATGTATATATCCCAGTTTTCGTTTCGGGACAATTATCAGTCAGATGCGAGGTTGAAAAACCATTGAAGCAATTTAAGCGGAGATCTCTGTTTTAATCGTTTGAGGGATAATGTGGTGATGGAGCTGAAGAAGCTGAGTTCTACCCTTATTTGATGTGTATGCGTCAGAAATGAAAGACTGCAACTATTGTTAGATACCTATCAAGAAAAGCAAACGACTACACAATCCTAAGTTTTATATTGATACAGCGGTGTACTGTCGTGTTTATCTGGCTGATTGATATATGGGGTCATATTTTGGTGGATTATGTGCTTGGCGAATGGCACGGCAATGTTTAACAATATTTTTTTCTTTTATTTTCGCTTCAAAATAATATTTTATTATATTGTTATAGTTCAAAATTAGAGTAGGTACATGGTTACAGAACACAGTCATCAAAATAACAATTACAAGGATAATGTAAAATATGTGATATCACACATGTCGCAAACATAAACGGTTGGCAACATAGGAACAGCCTTGGAACGATCAGTGGCAAAAAGACAGATGGTGGTAAACTAGGTGCTAGAATGCATACAACCTCATTCTTGCATATCGGATAAGGTTATCCGCATTTTACTTGGGTGATGGAAAGCCTGATCTTACACATGGCGGACGATAAAAGCTGATATCAACAATGACAGTTGTATGACCTCATTGTGTAAATAAACATGCAAATCGTTAGTAAAATATTCATGATATACAAAAAAAAAGAATCAAGCATGGGTATCCGGTTCAGTTTGGGAAAATTCCCGATCTTTCATCTGATACCCATGGAAGATTCTTATACACTTACCCTATTTTTATCCCAAATTAAATAGGGCATTATAAAGTAAAACAATATATAATCTACTTTAGGCTATATCCAATAACAAACTATGCAGCATTAATAAGCAATACATGTAAAACACATATATTATCACAAATATATGAATATCGCGAAAGCCAGGTCATTAAAAAAATATGTTAATGGCGGATATGACCTCGTTTCAAGTTCAAAAACAATATTCATGTTAGTGAAATTACTATTTAAGAATGGATAAAACACGATTTATTGTCGTCTAAGTGATCGCTTCACGAAATAAGGTTGTCATGGTTTTGAAATATAACAGATAAATAATTCATTATAAAATAACTCCCATTAATATCGTAAAAGATTGATCGAGTACGTCCAACAACATGTGTATAATAAGACGTTTATTTCAAAAGATTGATGTTGTTTCAAACTGAGTATATTATTTACAGGATTCCTATTTATGGTTTGAAGGATCGCTTTTAACTTTGTAAAATTATGAAAACTGAATCAAGTTTACGAAGATTTAAGGCACAGTACGAAATAATATACAAAGAAATATAAAAAGATCGGACAGGGAAAGTAGCATTCAAGGAATACAGTCAACCACAAAACACAGAAACAAACACGCGAACAGACAAACAAGAAGGCAAAAGTAATAATAAATACAAACGACATCACAAACACAAAAGGGTTGACAATAGGGCTACCGCCTTGGAAAGGTCAGTGGCAAAGTAGGCCACTGGGGGGTTTAAACCGGTTCTAGGGTGCACCAAACCTCACACTTACCCTACTGTCGTCCCATTAAAACAGGACAGTGTAAATAAAGAAATTCCCGCCATGATCTAATCTCTAACTAACAAGGCAGCATCAATAGGCAATATAAGTAAAACACAAATATGCTCGTGTAAATATAATATAAAAAAATAATAGCCTAGAAAGCCTCAATGAAGGTACTCAATGACTTGGCAGAAGCCAGAGCAACAAGAGAATAAACCATTAAGGGCAGGACAAGAAATAGCATAGACAAACATCAAACGCCACCGTCCCAATGGGCTTTAGGTAGGCGTCATCATAGGGTCCACAGCCTGTCCGGTCATCGTACAATTAAAGAAGAAAGCATAGTGGCGAACTATAAAAGGGTCCACCACCAAGCATGCAGTACGTTGCAAAATTATAGGGTCATAACCTATTTTGATAAACTTGTTAACAAGTGTAACAAAGATAGTATGAAATTGATCATGACCAAGAATCGTACGAAGTTTATAAATCACATCACCATGGAAGTCAGGTTGTGATAGTCCTTGTCGCAGAAGAGTCCTTAAATTACTTTTATATTTGGAAAGAAGATCAGGGTTACGATAATAAAAGTTTTGCAAAGGTTTTACGAAGTTTATGGTAACGGTAACCCTGATTGAGTAGCTTTTTAGTTATACAAAGATTACGAATATTAAAGTCCTCAACTCGAGTACAAGCTCTTGAAAAAGGAATAAGTTGAAAACTTTTTTCAATAATCTGAATGTGCACAAATTTGTTTTTGCATTTTGTATGATAATGCTTTGTTTGTTATTTCACTGAATGTGCATTAATAGCAAGTACACATACAATTGGCTAGATAATATACCTGTTTGTCGTACACATTCTACAAAGTCAAAATTGAAAAAAACAACAATATATACTTTTTTTGTTTGCTTAACGTCATTTTACAGCACATCACAGGCGATGTTTAGTGAAGGAATCAGACACACGTTTTTTCCATGGAAGATCCCATACTTCATACCTCCCGCCATTCTAAGAATCGACACTTTCTCACTTTCAAAATTGAGCTCTTAGTGGGATTCGAACCCTTAGCGGTGAGACGCGAGAACGTTTCAAACTCAGCGTCTCGACAATAGATGCGCTCAAACTTATGTTAATAGAAACTGAACAAAAATCCGTTATAGGATAAACCTGAAGAAATAGTTGTCGCACACATAATTACTGACATGTATTTACTGATTATAACCTTTGGGTTGACTTTGGGCCTACCACCGATAATTCAGTGTGTGATGGAACTAAGGGGTTAACATTGACAGTTGTTTCTAAATATGTAAATGCAGTTAATAATTATGTTATAAACCAATTTAACGAGGTATGTTCACCACTTTCCTGTATGGATGAGGTGATCCGTGCTGCATATAGCATTAAATATTACAGAAAAGTTGTCGACAATGTTAATGTTTATAGTTCATTTTCACCGATTTATTTAACCTCTTTTAAAGAAAATCTGTCTTGCTCGGATCCATATAAAATACTTTTATCATCAGTCAATACGAAAGAGAGTACGAAGTCCGAACCAGTATAAAAAGTTAACAATGCCATACTATAAAGTAATTTTAATAAAACTATTGGACATAGAGGCTGAGCATCATTTATCATAAGTGTGATTATATCGCTCTATCTCTCGTTAAGAAAATACCTATACTATTACCTTGTTACCTTGCTCAACGTTGTAGAATCCATAATTAAAACGCAAGTCCCTTGGTCGGTGTCTCTAATTGTAATATTATGTTCACTTGCTAATGCAAATAGTGGGATGATCACAGCTCTATAACACATGTGATATGTTAACGCATTAGTTTCTGGCATTTATACCGACAATTTATATATTGGTGTTCTTTGAAATGAAACTTCTTCATCCGATGCACACTCTAATTCCTAATTAACTACCAGATGGCAAAATGGACCACCGGGAAGTTTAAATCGGTTCAAGGGTGCACCAAACCCCACACTTACCCTGTCATCATCCCTAAACAAAAGGACAGTGTAAATGAAAAAAATCCCCGCGGAGTTAACCCCTTATATTTGAGAAAGCGTAGATAGGTGTTATAAGAAAACGCACAGACATTTTCATGTGTATAATATATAAAAAAATCAACTAAACCTAAGAAACTAATCTCAGAAGTACTCGATGACTTGTTTGAAGTCAGAGCATCAAGGGGAAAACTGTTAAGAGCACGATAAAACGGAGTGAAGACGAATATGATCAAACAAAAGACAACACATTGTGCGACGACATCCAAATGGGATTTTATACATTCAACATAACTGCGATATTTAATACACCGATTCAGTTTTTGGATTACAAAACCCATAGACATAGGTATACAAGTCGAACCGGAAATGTAGCAATCACAGACCACAGTAGTCGAACAGAGCATTCAAGGGCCACAGTCAACCAAAGGCACACATAGAAACAAACACCAATTACAAATATAAATAAAAGGCAAGATATGACATAACAAACATAAAACGGTTGACAAAAGGGCTACCGCATTGGAACGGTAAATGGAAAAAATGGCTTTTGGGTTTTAAACTAGGTTCTAAGGTGCACAGATCTCACTCTTATTCGATTGTAATCCCAATAAAATGGGACAGTGTCCATAAAGATATTCCCGCCAGTTTATATTCGCTAACAAACAATGCAGCATTAATGTGCAATATGTGTAACACATAAATAATCACGTATATATGAATATAAAAACAAAAACTCCACAAAGCAAGTAGTCAATGACTTGGCAGAAGCCAGAGCAACAAAAAACAAACTATTACGGGTACGACAATGTAATATTTAAGACAAGTTTCAAACGCTACCATCCTTTGAGGATTTTGGTAGACGTCATCATATGGTCCACAATCTGTCCTGTCATCGCACAGTCGAAGAGGGAAGCATAGTGGTGAACTGTAAAAGTGTCAACCAATAAACATACAGTATGTTGCAAATTGATCGAGGCATAACCTCATTTGATAAACTGCTTAACAAGTGTAATATAAGATTGTATGATCATGCCCAATGCTCTTACGCAGTTTGTAAATCACACCACCATAGAAATCATCATGTGATGGTCCTTGTCGCAGAAGAGTTCTTAAACTACTTTTATATTTTAAAATCAGATCAGGGTTACGATACTAAGTTTTGCAAAAGCTTTTCCGAAGTTTGTGGTAACGGTAACCCTGATGGGGTAGCTTCTTAGTAATACACAGATTACTAAGAAGTCCTCAACTCGAGCTCTAGAAAACGAATACGTTGGAAAACATAGACCCCATAAGAAGTAGCTCAGGGAACATCCCCTTTAAGTGGGGATAATTAACAATATCAAAATTAAAATCATCTCCCTTTTCATAGATTTTACTTATTATTTTCAATTTTAAAAAAAGATATCTAAATCAAGAAAAGACAAAGTTATTTGGAAGGATTAGTTTTAATCAAAGGAGAAAGGAAAGCATTGTCAATGTTCAGTATGCCATCCACATACCGAGAGGTGCAATTAAAGGTTTCAATTACATCTGCCAGAGTATATGATGAAAACTCATCATGAACTCTCGATCATAACCATAAAAAACAAATCTGCGATAAGAGGTCCACAGTTCGTACCAATAGGGATACCAACACTTTGTCTATAAACGGTAGATTCGGTTTTATGGAGTCTGTTCATGAGCGGTAATGTAGGAAACAACACCTCTCACACACCCTCTTAGGCGTTATTCTTCTTCCAAGCCACCTATATTGAGCTAATTGATCTCAAAGGACCAGTAAACTCACACTACTGATTTGTAGCACTGGTATACTGTTTATAGCCGCCACACTGCACTAAGCGAAAGCTAGTGTGAATGTTAATAAATTTCCTATAAGGGAGATACTTTGGAAGCAACAAATGCAACCAAGAGAATAAAGTAGCATACTCGGTTTTAAAGTTTGTTTGCTTTTACCCCAGTATGATACAAGCACTTTACCTAAATGATGAAAAGCGGATTACAGTATCAATTATCTTACACTGTCTGCTCAGTGTTATGACATAGATAAAACGTGATTATCTGGACTCTCCCTCGATAAGCAGTGATGAATAAAAATTGTCTTGCATATATACAAACCATCTATATATAACTGATTCGGTAGATATTGCACACATCTCTAAAATGATTGAAACACTGCCTGTCAATCTCATTCTGATAAGGCAGTAAAATATACAAATAAGTATAAAATGCAGCTTTCACAGAACAAAGTAAACCCCAAAACACGCAAAAGGACAAAAAATGGATTAATGTTAACATTAATTCAATGTTAACAAAGACGAAAGACATATGACGTCACAAACACAAAAAGGGCTGACAATAGGGCTACCGCCTTGGAACGGTCAGTGGCAAAACAGGCCGCTGGTGGTTTAAACCAGGTTCTGGGGTGCACAAATCCTCACACTTCTTCATCCCAATAAAACGGGACAATGTAAATAAAGAAACCATTGTCATGAACTATACTCTAACTAACAAGACAGCATTAATAGGCAATATAAGTAAAACACAAAGATGCTCGTGTATATATAAATACAAAAGACAATAGCCTAGAAAGCCACAAAGAAGGTACTCAATGACTTGGCAGAAGCCAGAGCAACAAGAGAATAAATCATTGAGGGCACGACAAGACAAGATTGCAGACAAACATCGAACGTCACCGTCTTTTTGGATTTTAGGTAGAAGTCATCATAAGGTCCAAAGTCTGTCCGGTCATCGCACAATTAAAATGGAAAGCATAGTGGCGAACTGTAAATGGGTCGCGAACTGTAAATGGGGCCACCAACAAGCATGCAGTGCGTTGCAAATTGATAGGGTTTATAAGATGTCCAAAAGCTCTTCAAAACCCGTATCAGATATAACAGTGCATGAATCATAAACCATCGGTAGTCGACCCAGAATTTGCTGCATCCCATTTGGTATCAATACGTTATTTTTTGCTTCCGACATCGACACTCTTTTAGTTGTGCTTTGTTTTCCCCTACATGGAATACAGCATTCAAGGACAATACATGGCTGGCTGCCTTTGTGTTGGGATGAACATGAAGATTCATAACTACGTCATGTTCTTCCTAATTGTAAATGGTAGAATTTAGTTTATGATATGCAATGAAATACTGTATTTTATCTGTGAAATAAAATATTATATAAATATCACATTCATGAGGGGGTGATAGTAAGAATGTTCACCCTGAGGATATGATTATCGCCCGAGGTGAATCTGAGGGTGATAATCAATATCCGAAAGGTGAACATTCTTACTATCACCCTCTCATGAATACATAAAGCACTACTGACTGTGGTATGGTGTGTCCGTCACTTATACAATTACTAAGTGATATTTATTTTATTATATCGAAAACCCCTCGAGCAAAAATAAGATTTATTTTTAGTACAGATTTCACTTTGCCGGATAGAATGCTCCACTGCTTGTTTGGGTGAAACGTGATATGCGCAATGAAGCAGTCAATTTGCCGGAATTTTTTTCCGAAAAAAATAATTTTTTTCCAGAAGGTTGCTATAAAAGTTATACCGTTGGATTGGAAATAACCTAACTAAGAAAATGAGTGGTAGTTTATTGAAATCAAGTACTTTTGAAGTTATGATGAGTTAAATATAGCAACTTCACCATACAGAGCCGATGACGTCACCGAAACAGCGCGCATCAAAGCTGCGCACGTGATAATGTTTTTACTACCACCCTGCGATTTACTATCACCCTGTACTATCACCCTCGCGTAAGGTAAGATAGTAAGAAATTACACATTGTTGTCTATGGGATTTAGCATGGGCGTTTTATGTGAGGTATAATACAGAGTTTTATACCACTGTAGCTGCCGGGACTACTTTTAAATGTACAACTAACACAGATGCACAATATATTCCTACGCAAATGTAAACATGTCAAGAGAAAAACACTGCGAATTGTTCATTCTATTCAAAAAAGCTTTGAAATGGATTTTATAAGTTAAAAGGAAATGATTGCCAATATAAATATATTAAAAACATTGTTCTATTTGGGTATAAATAAAATATTTTTGGACTTTTGTTTGTAGTCGGGCAAAAAATGTGTAAAGCGGCATAGTTATTGAAATTGCCTCTCTTGATGTTCTACCGTAGCTTCCATAAAACAATATTTGTAAAATCATAAAATAAAAAGATTTTGTTTTTGTTTTGTCGAAAATAACATATTTTATTTCATCGAGAAGTTAGAAAACTTTATATTTTCACGAATGCGATTATGTTATTCACTCCAAACAACAAATATCCTCTATGTATTCATCTGGAAACTGTTTGTGTGTGAAATGTATTCATGCTTCACAGAGCATGCATATCAAAACAAAAGCAAGTGTGTTTGCGACAGGTATTTTATTTGAGAGATTTTGTGAAAAAAGTAATCGATCTTCGTGCAATAAGTCTAGGGGGACAGTTTAAGAGCTACATATGAGTGAACCACAGTATTAAAATGATCATTAAGACTCTTTACTGATTTCCCAAAATAGCAATATTCGCTATATGTTCCATATACTGAATATGTTCAATGTACTGAAATGTCACTGACATTAGACCATACAACATAATAGGAATGTTTCAGAAGTAATTAGAACAACTGTTTTCTGGGAAGATCAAGTATTGTGTTTTTGTTATGTAAGGGTTCAAAGAGTCATCCGTAGAAAGATAAAATGTTGAAGAATTAGCTAAGAAATATTCGGAAAATCATACAAATATGTTTTGAAATACACAAATTATGCGACATGTTTTGCATATATAAATAAAATGTTTGCATTCGGATTAATAAACACATTCGTCTTTTTTTCGACTGAACACGCCGTTCCTTTAAATTGATCCCCTGAACACCACCACCAAACCCCACATCTAAAATCTCGTTCAAAGTTTTAGAATAAAGTTTTAGTTTTTTAGTGTCGGAGCAAAGATATTTGAATTAAATTATAGACTAAACAAAACTTTAAACGTTGCGTTTTCCAACGATGTTGTAGAACTTCTCTTTCATAAATGTGTTTCTACAAACATAATCTAGCCAAGACTGTAAGATAAATTAAACAAAAAGAGTGATAACAACTTCTACTTGCACGTCGATTCGCCATACATTTTCTAACGGTATATTGAGTTTATTTTGGGTGTCATTATGTTCATGGTAGCCCAAGTCTTTATGTTGCAAAAGAATACTGACGAGAATTGTGTCAGATTGCTATACATCAATCAATCAATCAAAATCTTTATAACTTTCATTAATCACTTTAGTTTTAATTGTCGTATTTGTGTTGTCAATTCAATAGAACAGAAGAACAGAACAGAAGAAAAGAACAGAAAATATATTTTATTTCGACTCAAGCATAATTATACAGCGCATCGTCATACAAAATCATGGTTTCAATGCATGCATGTAAACAAATATAATAAAGTTGACAGGAAAGGAATAATACATGTGGTTGAGTGAAGTGAGAGTGTTATTCTAGGATGTTACCATTTACGCAAAATAATATATTACAATGTCAAATATAAGTGTAAAGAAAGATACAAATATCGGACAACCACAAAACACAACAAAAAGACAAACGAGAAGGCAAAAGTAATCAAAAATGCAAACGACATCACAAACACAAACCGGTTGACAATAGGGCTACCGCCTTGGAACGGTCAGTGGCAACAAAGGCCACTGGGGGTTTAAACCGGTTCTAGGGTGCACCAAACCTCACACTTACCCTACTGTCATCCCAATAAAACAGGACAGTGTAAATAAAGAAATCCCCGCCATGATCTAATCTCTAACCAACAAGGCAGCATCAATAGGCAATACAAGTAAAACACAAATATCCTTGTGTAAATATAATAGAAAAAACAATAGCCTAGTAAGCCACAATGAAGGTACTCAATGAGTTGGCAGAAGCCAGAGCAACAAGAGAATAAACCATTAAGGGCACGACAAGAAAGATCATAGACAAACATCAAACGCCACCGTCCCTATTGGTCATTTAATGCATCATCTCTTATTTTAAAGGTATTCTTTCAAAACATTGCTAGTTTTACCATTAGTGATTTTGTATCTGTATTTAGAAGATTAGTGAACTTAAACATATTTGGGCGGTTTGTAAAATATGCTGGAATGTGGGATTTTCTCAAATCATGATAATAATGGCAAATAAGAATGAAGTGATATTCATCTTCAATATCATTTAAAATACATAGTGAGCATTTTCTTTGGTTTCTTTCAATATTTCTGTGTCGACCTGTTTCTATGGATAATTAATGAGAAGGCAATCCGATTTTAGCGACCATATTTCTATATTTCAAATTATCTATAATTTTAAGATAACTTGATCTTTCAAAATTGGATTTAAGTTCCCTATATATGTATAATGATAAACAGTGTGTCATATCAGCGCGCCATTGTTCGACATATATGTCTCTTAGGCGATTAAGTAGTAATGGAGTAAAGGTATTTATGACAGATAACAGATTCTGGCTACAACCAAATCTCATTGAATCCCGAGTTTCGTAGAATATCTCGTACCTTTGTGGACCAGTTTATAATGCCTTTATTGCCATCTATCTCATTTCTTTGTTTGTTGATAATTGTTTGTAATAAGCAATTATTATATTTATTACCGAAGAAAGATATACAAATCGGACAGAGAAAGTTGCATTCAATGACGACAATCAACCACAAAACACAAAAACAAACACGCAAACAGACAAACGAGAAGGCAAACGTAATACAAATGCAAACGACATCACAAACACAAAAGGGTTGACAATAGGGTTTCCGCGTGGCCCAAAAGGTCACTGGGGGTTTAAACCAGGTTCTATGGTGCACCAAACCTCACACTTACCCTATTGTCATCCCAATAAAACGGGACAGTGTAAATGAAGAAATCCCGGCCATGAAATATTCTCTAACCAACAAGGCAGCATTAAAAGCCTATATAAGTAAAACACCTAGATGCTCGTGTATATATAAATACAAAACAAAAGCCTAGATAGCTACAATGAAAGTACATGTACTCGATGACTTGGCAGAAGCCAGAGCAATCAGAGAATAAACCATTGAGGGCACGGCAAGACAAGACCACGGACAAACATCAAACGCCACCGTCCTAATGGGCTTTAGGTAGGCGTCATCATAGGGTCCACAGCCTGTCCGGTCATCGTACAATTAAAGAGGAAAGCGTATTAACCAGCTGTAAAAGGGTCCACCACCAAGCATGCAGTACGTTGCAAAATGAAAGGGTCATAACCTCTTTTGATAAAACTTTTAACAAGTTTAACAAAGATAGTATGATAGTGATCATGACCAAGAATCTTACGAAGTTTGTAAATCACATCACCATAGAAGTCAGGTTGTGATAGTCCTTGTCGCAGAAGAGTCCTTTTTAATTGCTTTAATATTTGGAAAGAAGATCAAGGTTACGATAAAAAAAAAATTGCAAATGGTTTACGAAGTTTATGGTGACGGTAACCCTGATGGAGTAGCTTTTTAGTTATACAAAGATTACGAATATTAAAGTCCTCAACTCGAGTAAACTCTTGAAAAACGAATAAATTGAGACACATAGACGGCATAAGAAGTTGCTCGGAGAACATCCCCATCTAAGTGGGGATAATTAACAATGTCAAAATTAAAATCATCTCTCTTGTCATAGATGTTGCTAATAATTTCACCATTTTCAATAGAGAGATCTAAATCAAGAAAAGAAGCGTTATTATCAGAAATATTAGCCTTGCTAAGCTGAAGTTCTTTAGGATAAATAGTATTAACCATAATTAGAAAGAAAGGAGTGTCAATGTTCAATATGTCATCCAGATACCGAGAGGTGTCATTAAAGGCTTCAATAACATCTGTCTGGGTATCTGGTGAAAGACCCAACATGAAATCTCTTTCATAGCAAAATAAAAACAAATCTACGACACGTGGTGCACAGTTCGTACCCATAGGGACATCTTTAGCCAGTATTTGATGATTCGTATATATCGTGAAATGCATAATGGATATCGACCGGCTTCTGCTTAGAGCCATAAAGTGTTTGTTGACTCTTAAAATTTAGTATCCATTTACAAAATGTTTTATGAACCAGCTCTATATTGTAGGCCTTGATGTGTCCCCATATATCACAGCCATAATTTAAAATAGTACGTATAAATCAAAAAGATTAAACATAATGTCAATTCGGATTTCCATATTTCTCGTCAGGTTTAACAAGGAATTCATTGTACGTAGAGTTTTACCTTTAAGTGTATTAGTTGCTGTTATGAATGAACCATCGCATGGAGGTTGTCAATTTAACAAAACAGATCGTTAACAGCTACGTGCATTCAACTTTACTTTGATTCTTTTTAATGGAGATGCATGCTTTTGGTTCAATGATTATGTATCGATTTAGCGATTTTAATAGATACTTGGGGTCCTGGGCAACTGTGAATTGTGAACAAAACATTTGTTATAACAATTGTATTTTAATCAACAGAGAAAAGAATGAGATTCTCTTATAAAACATGCATTTGAGAAATATGAAAGCAAATAGGGAAATCCGCCTATAAAACGTATTCAACACTAGATGTGGACAGTCTTCTCCTCTTACCGTTTATTATTATAATATAATCATGTAACAAAACAAACAACAGTTGTCATCATTTATTAATACTGACGCTTAATATAAAGTTGGAAAATTGTTAATCAATAAACTATTATAGTTTACAGTTCTTCGATTTAACCTATTCGAAATGGATAAGACCTTTATGATAGTGTAATATTCACATTTAGTTGTTCCTTTATTAACCATTCATAGTTGGTATATACTAACCAATGCCTTATGCTGTAAGTATATTTTAATAAGTGATACAACCAGACATTTAAGACAATTATTTTTAATTGTACAGCTGCTTTCAATCCATGTTCTGTCAGAATGATTGCAAGATATATGTTTGATACAGACATCATTTCCGCGCATCGGACCCAGACGGTTAGGGCGAATACTAGTAAACTGATAAAACACGATTACTCGTACAATAATCATTCAACGGTTATGTCCTACATGCTTAGTAAAATTGTTTTATAAATTAAATGGTGTATACTGTAGAGAATACTTACTACATATATATGCGCATACATATTGTATGTACCATGATTTATTAACATTATAATAAGTAGTGAAAAATTGACTAAGGCATGACCTGAAATGATATATAGGGTCCTATACAAACCACAGCGTCCGAACGCAATGACATCGTAGGTCCGCACTGTACTGCAAACAAGGACTTGAAACTACAATGAAAGAGACAAAAAAACAACAGAAAGGGTGGTGAAGACAGAGTTACCGACTTGGAACGGTCAGTAGGCAATAAGGCCTACTGGTTAGCTTGAATCGATTTTATATGCGCACAATCCTCGCTATTATCCTGTCTTCAGCGCCCAAATAAACAAGACAGTGTAAACAAAACTACATCCCATCAAAAGGAAATCTCTAACAATAACGTCAACATCCAGAGAAACTAACATAAGATATACATACAAAATAATAAACATCTCAGGATGTATCCAGAATCGTACTGAACAACCATAGTAGTTGCAGCTAAAGAGAAAACCGATCTAGGGTACGACCAGAAAACCCGAGGGACGAAAGCTCATGCACCCACCTCCTGAAGCTGAAATCAAATTGGATATGTATAGTTTTTAATGTTGAGGCGCAGCTATCTTTTTTACACAGTCAGTTTTGGATTTAAAGAATGCGTTAGTTTTTCTACATAAGGAAATATAAAAAGATCGGACAAGGAAAGTAGCATTTAAGGAGGACAGTCAACCACAAAACACAGAAACAAATATGCAAACAGACAAACAAGAAGGCAAAAGTAATCATAAATGCAAACGACATCACAAACACAAAAGGGTTGACAATAGGGCTACCGCCTTGGAACGGTCAGTGACAAAGTAGGCCACTGGGGGGTTTAAACCGGTTCTAGAGAGCACCAAACCTCACACTTACCCTACTGTCATCCCATTAAAACAGGACAGTGTAAATAAAGAAATCCCCGCCATGATCTAATCTCTAACCAACAAGGCAGCATCAATAGGCAATATAAGTAAAACACAAATATGCTCGTGTAAATATAATACAAAAGAACAATAGCCTAGAAAGCCACAATGAAGGTACTCAATGACTTGGCAGAAGCCAGAGCAACAAGAGAATATAACTTTCCTATTTGCAAATCATGATTACTAATTATTTGAACAGTTCAAAACAGAAAGTTTTTGTCTAATAAGGGCTGATGATTTTATTGCAACAATTGTGTATTTCACCATATGGCATAATATCGGGGAAAAAAAATTAAAACTTCAAAAATGTTATAACCATTTATTGTTATTATATGCACTCAAGTTTAAAATCAAAATGATACTAGATTAATAAATCCTGGTGCAAACTGTAATGCTTGATAAGTATATTAAGCCTTTTAGGTAGTGAATGCATATTGCATGAACATGTGGATACGTTAATGGAAGGGTAATATCAAAGGCTTTATAAAATATTTACATGTACTAGTAACTCCTTGCTTGACATTCATTATATAGAAGGTATTGCTAAAACTGGTCAGCCCGATGTATGTATACTATGACTGGGTATGGCATGATGGCAGGTGTCTGTGGCGTGGTATTCCAGTATGGCAGCACTATAAGGGTGAGTATATAGCTCACTGCTACAAGTAGGCACCGTCGTGATATGACTGAAAGATTGTCAAAAGTAATGTTGTAACCCAGAAGAATCGAGACAAAACACTTAATATATTTTAGATGAAGCAGTTGCATTACAGGCGTTCACGATTGAGCATGGAATTTCATTCATATTGACGCAATGTAATCGTGTGTTCAAATCCGCCCCATCTCACTAAATGTAAACAAGAGTGTGAATATATAATGAGTAGTTGTCACTCTCGTCACCGATTCGTCGACCCATATTGCCGCTGTAGCAAGCGATCTTTACACACAAATGTGTGTAGTCTACGTCATTGTTTTTTTGAATGTGTATGAAAGGTCTCACGCAACATTGCATTGAAAATAACGCAATATTTAGCGCACGATGCTTGATGGTTCACGACAAATTAGCAAAATGATTTATATTTAGTGGCCGGTCATCATTTTCACATCTCCACATCTCCTGAGTTGAATTGTCCGCACGGTTGCAAGCGAGAATGTCCGTTCACAAGACAATATATGGATATGCCTATTTTCATTTTTAGGTAGAGTTGGACATTGTGTAGACAACAGTGGGTCTATAACAAACCCTTTGATGTTGGCGGCATTTTCGGATCAAGGCCTACGTGACAAGTAGCAGGTGTTGAATTTTCCCCATTTAGGAGAGAACTCAATTGGATAGTTTTATAAATTAGATGTTTTGATTATGTTTACCATCTTTGCGTTTTGTTTTACATTATGCTTTGTCAAGCTTTGTGCAATTAGATTTCCGTGTGTCCCTTTAATTCAGATTCTGACTGTACTCACTATTCAATACGCAGTGCACGCGCGGATATCAACGCACCTAGCAACAGAGTGGACATTTACCTCGACTGATTGCGTGTGTTTGTATTATTTTATTTGGATTATTAAATGGTTTTAAGTGGTTTCTAAACACGTGCATGTAAACTCTGAACATGTTATTGTTGTTCATTAAATGAACTAAATTTATGTGTGTGCACACATGAAGATTGCCGATCTGCCGAGTTTTCAGTCATTTAGAAAAGCATCGCGATCGCGCGATGGATTAGCCTTATTAGGTCATAATTACCGCGAAGGCAACTTTTCGTCATTTTTCTCGGACATTTGTGATTGCCGCAGTTCCGCGTTGGACCATCTGTACATGTACTAAGTGTTATGTTATGTTATGATATTGATTTTTGTCACGTGAGACTTGTAAACGGGACGAGTGGGAGGTGTCAACTAGTTTCAATTCGCTGAGTGCTTATTGGACGGCGTCATCGGTTGTTTATATGTCTGATGTGTCAAACACCATTGACACAAGCGAATGTATTTACATGCTCAATCGGGAACGACTGTAGTCACCATAATTCACTTCATATTAATTGAAAAATATAACGCAGGACATCATTTATTGTATAGACAGAGACCTGTGCACATAGTACCTGTACACAGGTAACATTATGATCTACAGAAGAAGAAAAAAAACTGCCTCTTTCGGGACTCGAACACACGAATTCTGACTTCAAGTCAGGTGCTCTATCCACTGAGCTTATACAATAACGCTTCTTGAGCAAATGGTATACACACTACCATTTATTATGACGCAAAATAACCGAACCTATTTTTGAACACAACTCAAGATGAATCCATAAATATATAGTCCATCTTGTCGGACGTGTAAGTTAACATTGCCTGGTGTAATTCTATATGTTTTCAATATGAAACTAATATTTCGCCTCAAAACAACCATATCTCGACTTGTTATTTTGCGCTTGATGAGTTTGTGTGAGCTCTAGTTATTACGTAATGTCTATTTAGTGTTAATAACGATGGAACATACCAATATATAGCCGTGGTCTGGTAGTTAAATGTACGGCCATCAAAACTTAAAATCGCAACGGCAGTGGTTTAAATCCCGTTTCGGGCAAGTAATTTTTTCACATATATTATTCAGCCATATATTTATCGATGTTACCTGTACGAAGGCTAAATAAAAATGTGATATTTTACGCATCGATTTCTGCCTTATATACCGACTAGTGGGGTGTTCGTCGATTTGAAACTACTTCACACATGACTCATTAATATTCATGAGTTATTACCAGTTAAAATAGAAAGTAGCTTTAAGTTGACTCTGTAGCTTTAAGTTGATACTGCGTCAGCTAAAGAACTATACGCGTTTTTCTTCGATTATTCTGGATTATAAGTCTGGGGTTTAACATTGATTTTTTACAAGCTTTCAGTCATATCACGACGGGGCCTACCTGTAGGTCGTTGCTAAACGTCCATTTTCGAGATGTGCGTCAACCCTAGATATATTGAAACTATTGAGGGAGGTACAACCGAGTTTGTACCGCATGTAAGTAGCTCCGCCTCCAAACCTAAACATAACCCTAACCTAAAACAAAGCCTAGCCTTTATAATAAAATTCATTCTAGCATTATTATTCTTGAAAAACAAAAAGAGACTTACCTCGATAGTTTTCCTGTTTCGTTAGTTGACATTACGATAACTCGGTACAACATCGTAGTGATAATTTATTCGTATATACATGTATTTGACAACTGTGGATGGACTATACCAATTATTTTCAAAATGCATGTCAGGGTTAACGCTAGTTGACGACACATATAATAAAGCTCACATAGAATTTGTCAAATGATACACCAAATTCAAAATCTTTACCGTCACGTCATAAAATTACTGGCATTCAAAGTTTCATCCAAGACGTAATGAATATAGAAAATCAAACAAGCTAAGACACAACCCCTGTTAAAATACAAGCAGATGCAATACAAATTAGCATGGAAATCTTGGCTCGGAGTTTAAATTAAATTACATGTTTCAAAGCGATATACTAACATCGGTTGTTATACATGTATGTGCTTCCATCTATATCTGAAAAAGTTTCTATAAACTTCTAATTCAATATAAGAGACTGTTATTAACGAAATGTAATACATATTAGTACCATTCTGACACCATCTTGGTAGACATCATAATAAGCGACACAGTAATGCACGGCTGCTGTGTTCATGTATGGGAAGTTACATACTGAACCAACCACCTAACGCACCAGTAGACAATACCTTTAACATGTTGAATGTATCTACACTTATTATATGCCGACTGGTACCGTTGGAGACAGGTGATTTGAATGATTTTTTAAAATTTACAGTAGTTATTGACAAGATATTTGTCTCGTTCAGAATTATTTGTTTTTGATTTATTGATTGTTATTATTGAGATATTAAAGGTATTGTCTACTGGTGCGTTTGCTGTTTGGTTCAGTATATATGTACGAAATTATTCTTGACAAAATGTAAAATTAAGGGTTTAGTTCATTAAAAAAATAAATTATCTTTTGCAGCAATTGAGTGTGTCTGTATTAGAACACTTTTCAAGATTTCGTAGGGTAACTAATTTGTTTTTGAAATTGCAAGATGTAATATTTCTAATACATGATACGCTATAAATCAAATACTATTTTATTTAGAATTCCAATATAAAAAATGATGTTTAATTAAAACTTCAAAACCAAAATGTCCACCTCTTCACACACAGGTAATTTTTGAATGGATCGTGTGTATTTATTATGCTGTTGTGTTATATAAATTATAAATGTTATGCTATTAAAACCGGCAAGTGTTACACAACGTGTAAAGGTTATAACAAGACCAACAACGCCGCTCCCTCTCGGGCCGATACATATCCTGAGTATTCATCTGTTAACATCTATTCCGGTATTGCTGAACACCCGAGACATATTACTCAATGTAAGACCTACCTCCAATGTCGTTGCAAACTTATAAAAACAACGAAACACTAAAGACATACACAATTTATCTGTATTGCCGCCGTCGTCCAGAACTTGAATGACCAGAATTCAAACACCACGTGACACATCACCACCACGTGACACATCACGTGAACTGACCATTACATCCGCGCATGTTTGAAAAAACAAACAGACTACGCATATATATATATATAGTAGTAGTATATCTTTATTTCCTTCAAACAAAGGAGGGTATATATAGATATTATAGTCAATTTACAGTAAAAATATTTACAAATCAACATATAAGTATATGCATAGATACACAGGAGACTTAAAAAATGAGTTATTTAACTATTCAAAATTCAGTCAGAATATTTACAAATCACATAATTATAACACATACGAAAGAGATGAATTTGAGTCATAAATAGCAAAATGAAAAATTCAATAAATTAAAATATGGTGGTAGATAGAGGTTGTAATAATAATAATAATACCATGTGTCTCTTGTCGAAACGAAAAACTGTCGAAACGAAAAACAAAAGATTACAAAATGTGTTATTAATTACGGGCCTCCTTCTTTAAACGTAACTATTGGCAGATATATTGGCCGATGGGGATGTGTGGCATGTTCTATTGTTACTTGTTGGTTTACTAAGTTAAGTTATAAAAAGAGAAAGTCAGACAGTAAAGGTGCATGTCATTTTTAAAAGAAAACTGTTCTTGTTGAATTAAAACTACGAAAAATAGCCGATAGTTCGAATCCGTCGCACTCAGTAGAAGGGCTGTTGTAAAAGTCCAGCCTCATCTACAAACTTCATTGAACTATAACATTAAATGATACTGACAGTTACAATTAATAATAATAAATATATCGGACCTTGCCATAATTGCTTTCAAATGAAGATTTAAAGTTACAACCATAACCGAATAAAATGCATCGCGAACACATTTCGCATGGAATAATTGCTTCTTTGAATCGTTTCAGAGTTCTTTATTTATTGATTTTCAATTCCTAGCTATTGAGTTTTAATCGTTTAAAAGAATTAAATTTGATATTCGCTTCATTGATACAATAACATATTATTCTTCGAAGATAATCTGTTTCTTTAAAAATGAATTTGTCATATAAGAAAAGTAAATTGAACTCAGCCCATCGTGTGTTTTTATTCTAAACGGGACACAATGCAATCTTGAAGTATGTATCAATGCTTTGAATTATCCATTATGTGGGCCAAGTATTAACTTTTATACCCCATCCAACCCCTTATCCAAGAGGAGAAAACGGGATTGGCTGGGATATGAAATAAAACCTCATTTTCGGCTTAAACAGTTTGCATATTGTCAAATTAAAACAATTAATAAGTAATTTTAAACAGGTTATCGCATTTTTTTCAGTAAATAAATGCGTTTAACCTTGTTTTATTGTCGAAATACCTGCTAATATAAGCTTTTCTAACGCTTAATATAATTAAGGCGAGACCACGTAATGACCATACCTAAATTTATCAATCCAGTGTAGTGTTGACTTCAAACCTGCGGAATGTAATCAAACAATGTAATACCGTTTGGATTATTGGTTGTGTTTTCGTTATTCTATTGTAGGTCTAAATATGTGTATGGTGAAATATTGGTAACATAAAAATGAAACATTGACAATCAAGTAATGTAGATATAACTTAAGGGGACGTCGCAAATTGTTTTAAAAATAAGATTGCTGTGTGCCATTTAAGGTTGTGTAATTACTCAAAATATTTCGATAAAAATAGTTAGAATGACTGTTTTTTTCCAAACGGTTTTAAATTCAAGTTTTAAGTACATATGCGACATATAAACTTTTAAACGTTCAGTCTCGGATAATTACTATTTAATGAAACATAAATTGAGCATAATAACTGTATTGCAATTAATCACATTTCTTGTTTGTTTATTTCAATTGACTGCTTATGCAAATAACACAACACTGTCACGCTTTATTCAAACTATCGTATTATGAGTTCTACAAAACTGTCACGCTTTATTCATACTATCGTATTATGTGTGTTCTATATTAATACGATAGTATGAATAAAGCATGACGGTTTTGTAGATCTCATAATACGATAGTATGAATAAAGCGTGACAGTTTTGTTGGGTAACTAATTTAGGGTTTATTCGAAACAGTAACGATTTTAATAACGTCTGGAATAATCCCATTAGTGTTAGTTTTAAACTGTTTCCTTCAATATTTAAACAAAGATTAATTGATAATTTCATTCTACAATGGAGGTCTGATATAGAAAGCAGTAGAGTGTTAACGTGAAAGGACATATTGATTTTGACACATTATGTTCCAAAATTTTAAAAAGTATATAACAAACAAAACAAAAAAAGATTATCCGCTCATTGTTTAAGAACTCGGTGGGGAAAACAGAGAGAGGCGAAAAGTATAGCAAATTTGTAACTCTAACGATATTGAAGACGAGAACCATTTTATTTTTTAATACTTACTCTAACACTAGAAAGAAATACACTCGTAAATGTTACACTAATATATCAAGCATGTTTAAATTTATGGAATTTTTAAGGTTGTTACTTGTATCCAATTTAACAGACTAAACTAGTAAATCTTATTTCACAACATCCTCGTTTATCATTTACATATCATAATATGTGTATTTGGTAAGTTTATTTTGGTTTAATGGCTGAGCCCGATAAGTTTTTCCAGATAACTGTCACCGTGCTACTTTCTCAACTACTTTTGTTTTCTTACTTTAATTTCGAATAGGTGGTTCCACTACTCCAGGCTTTAAAAGCTCTGAGTATTGTTTAATTACCCTTAGGATATGTTGTCTGATTTTTAATTTAGTGTTTTGACTGTTACTTGTCAACTAACTTACTTACTCCCTACTAAATTCCATTTTGTTTATTTCGCCCATTGTTTGCTCGTTTAGGGCAAAGCATTTTGTTAGAAACTGAGACCATACGCCGCTGGCATTGGAATGGTACGAAAATACCTCATTGAAGGTTCCATGTTCACTGTCATATGCATACCATCTTCAGGATGGCTCAGCTTTCTGTACTATTGCCATTCTGCTCAACCCGGGACTGGAGGGCGTGAATGGTAGCAACCGTTCATGAACAGTCTCAATCAAACCGAGACTGCAATATGTTTTATATTTATCGTGTTCGGCGATTTCCAAATGTCCGTTTTCATACTTTTTTAAATATGTATGAAGCAAAGAAAAACGTAATGATTATTTTGTTGTATAGGTCATGGTAAAATCTGTCACGTATGTGTAAATAATTATTGTCATATCTTTGTAATAATGAACAACTGTAACAGTTTAAGTCAATAAAAGTATTTAATAAAAATATATCCAACATATTTTTATAGTTGTAGGTTAAGTCTCATTAATTTATGTTTATGTTTTCATTTCTACTTTCATAGTGATTGAAGCCATTAATACCATTACTGCTTTAACACGTTGTATTACTCACATTTTACATATTTCTTTTTCTATTTTCTACACTCTAACATTAAGCGATTCATTCTTAAAATTGATTACAGCATATATTGTGTTACCGAATGTGTTTTGTGGTTGAACCAATCACACGATTAAATTAACCAATCCGAAAAACAACTCAAAGTAAATGCATGTCGATTTGAAATTAATAAAAAGTACATTTTGTAACAATGTCTAAGTAGTAAAAGGTGATCAGCGGGGTTAATGTATTAATGAAAACTCCATTAACGCTGTCGACTGAAAAGCAGTTCGAATATATGAATAAATGATAAACTTACCGGTATGTGTTGATATAATGCGTTATTTCGTCGAGTCAGTTGACATGAATTGAAAAAACACTATAGAGACGAAGCAGAATTTCAATGTTATCATTCAAGTAAGTAAAAGAAATACCATGGCAAATGTATGTGTTTTGATTTTTTTTTGTGTTACTTTCGCTTTGTCTATATCAATAATGTGTATCTCCAATTGCAAGTACTTAAGATAATATAATTTCCTTCGATAAATAGAGGTTTAGCTTAAATTTTGATGTCAGTCGGATTGCTTTAAGTGTCACTTGCAATAACTACAATGATACTTTTAACAATACTGCTTCTACAGTAAACCGATGGATACCGATTTGATCGGAATACCCGGATACATACTACTATTTATCCAAAAACGTTGTATTGATATATTGGTGCATTTTGTCTCTCTGCAGTCGTGATTGTTTTTTATCAGCCTGATCAGGATACAGGGAGTAATTTTGGTGGATTATGTGAAAGGTGGATGGCAAGGCAGTTGAGTTTTTTTTTGTTGTTTTTTTTGCTTTTTTATGTTTGTTGCTTTTCTGACTTCAAAGTGATATTCTACAGCATTGTTACACTTTCAAATTAATATTAGGTATAAATGTCGAACAGGAAATGATACTAGGTCAACCAAAAACACGCATACAAAACAAACAAAAATTACAAGTATGTGTCATGCTAAACGTAACAGGGTGGGCAACACAGGTAGAACAGCCTTGGAATAGTCAGTGGCAAAATGGCCGATGATAGTTACACTAGGTTCTATGGTGTGCACAATCTCACTCTTATCCTAGTGTCATCCCAATTAAATAGAACATTATAAAGTAAAACATTTATACGTAATCCACGATAGGCTATATCCTGTAACAAACTATGCAGCATTAATAATCACTATACGTAAATATAGATATAAAAATCGAACAGGAAAAGCAGCATTCAAGGACGACAGTTAACCACAAACATACACAGAAACAAAAATCAAATTTAAAGATGAATAAAAGGCCAAATAAGACATTACAAACACAAAAGGGTTGACAATAGGGCTACCGCATTGGAACGGTCAGTGACAAGAAAGGCCGCTTTGTGTAAAACAAAAAATATGATCATGTATATATGAATATATAAGAAGAAAAGTCTAGAAAGTTACAAACTATATTCTCAATGTTTTTTTCTGATGCCAGAGCAATGAACAAATGTTAAAGGCGTCACAGGACCTCGATTGCGAAATAGGTTTAAATTCATACATAATATAAATATTCGTTAAATTACGATTTTAGAATGAATGAAAAACGATTTATTGTCATCTATAAGCGGTCTCGTCACAAAATAAAATTGCCATATTTTTGAAATAAAATAGATGAATAACTCACTTTGAAGTAACTCCCATTAATATTGTAAACAATGATCGAGTAAGTCCAACAACATGTGTATAATAAGACGTTTATTTCAAAAGATTGATGTTGTTTCAAATTGAGTCTGTTATTTACAAAACTTACTGTGTATGGTTTGAAGGATCGTTTCTAACTTTGTAAAATAATCGAAACTGAACCATGTTTACGAAGATTTATAATGGCAAAGTACGAAACAATATACAACACATTCGTCAACAATCTGACAGTGTGCACTTTCTTTTTCGTGTTTGCATTTTGTATAAGAATGGTTTGTTTCTCATGTAATGTACATTAATAGCAAATATACATATAATTGTCTAGATGTATACCTGTTACATGTAGGCGTCAGCGAACACGTTTTACAAACTTCTTAAGATTAAAATTGAAAATGATATCAAAAACAATCAATATACAATTATTTGTCATTTTACAATGAGGGCGTGAGCGGTAGCTAGCATATTTCACTACCGCTCATGAACAGTCTCAATCAAACCGAGACTGCAATATTTCGTAGGTGTCGTGCTCGGCCATTTCCAAAGGTCCATTATCATACTCTTTTTTTACAGCACATTTTACGCGATGTTTAGTGGAGGAATCAGACACCCACCTATTCCTGGGTAGATCCAGTACTGTATACTTCCCGCCATTCATTACATGTATAACCGACACTTTCTTACTAACAAGTTGAGCTCCCAGTGGATTTCGACTCCGCAGCGGTGAGACGTCTCGACCATGGATGCGCTCAAAATTGTGTTAATCGCAACTGAAAGATAAAGTCCGTTATACAATAGACCCGAAGAAATGAACGACATGAAAACTGGCACAATTACATATATTTATTGAATATAACCTTTGAGTTGACTTTGGGTTTAGAGAATAGCTCATGGCGTGGATTTCTTTATTTACACTGTCCCGTTTTATTGGGATGACAGTAGGGTAAGAGTGAGGTTTGGTGCACCCTAGAACATGGTTTAAACCCCCAGCGGCCTTTTTTGCCACTGGCCGTTCCAAGGCAGTAGCCCTATTGTCAACCCTCTTGTGTGTGTGATGTCTAATTTGACATTTTGTTCATCTTTAAAGTGGTTCTTTGTTTCTGTGTGTGTTTGTGGTTGACTGTCGTCCTTAAAGGCTACTTTTTCTGTTCGATATTTGTATCCATATTTACCACCGATAATTCCGTTTGTAATGGAACTAAACGATTATCATTGACAGCTGTTTCTAAATATGCAAATGCAGTTCTTATGTTTGTAATTCAACAATATTCACTAAGTCACTAAACTCCCAATTTAACGAGGTATGGAAATAACATGTTTGGATGAGGCGACCCTTGCAGCATATTATTTTAAGTGTTAACGAAAATCTTTCTTAATGACTTTTGTGTAACCTCTTTTAAACAAATCTGTATTGCTCGTGATCTATCATCACTCAGTGTGTGACATAGTGCGAAGTCTTAACCAGTATAGATAGTTAATAAAGCCAGTATATCGTTGCCATTCATGTTTGTGTTTGTCTTTTTGCGTGTTTTTGAGTTTACTATGTTCTGTGAAATTCCTGTTCCTGTATACTTAAGAAATAGAACATCGTTTACTGTGAATTATCGTTTAATATATCACGGTTTGGAGTTCAATTGTAAACAATAATTTCACTCGCCCGAAGCCCGAAGGGTGAGTGAAATTATTGTTTACAACTGAACGACAAAACGTGATATATTATAGATAATTCACCGTAAACGATGTTCTATTTATATTCTAATACCCCTAAAATGTGAAAATAACGCACACATCTGAAATCTTTCGTATTGATTTGCTTACTCTCCTAACGTTGCATACGTTACACTGCGGAATGCGCAATGCGCAATGCTTATTCTCCTAACGTTGCAAAAATTACAGTGATATATCGTTCAATATAACGAGATATGTTAAACTAGGCTATATAGTGCGGGTGTATTAGAATTATATATATAATGTAGTGTTAATAACAGTATTGGACATATAAGCGATATAATCATACTTGTAACTGATGCTCTCATTAAGAAAATACCTATAAGTATAAGCTAGTTACCTTGATAAAAGCTAAATGACTCCATACTTAAAATGCAAGCCTCCCTGCCGGTATCTTTATTTGTAATATTATGTTCACTTGCTAATGAAAATAATTGAATGGTATTTTACAGCTCGATAACACTTGTGATATGTTTCCACATTAGTTTCTTCTGTCGGATGTTCTTTGAACTGAAATTCTTCCTCTGAGTCACACTCATATTTCAAAGTAAGTACCAGAACAAATATAACGTGTACAACGTTAATTAAAGTCGGTCACTTACAATGGTATATGCTTTTAGAAAGCGAAAGCGCCTTACGAGTTTCGTCCAAATCTAGTACAGTATGGATAGTTTCAGTATGAATAGTCAAATGTTTTAAAGAGACTAAAAACGATATGAAAGAACTACGGGTATCAATTCAAATGCAAATATGAAACAATCAAATAATGTTCAGTTTAATATCAATTAAAATATCATTTAAATAGGCAACAGGAACCTCCAAATTCAATTATTGTTTATGAAATAGTTTGCTCAATGACTTAGCTAGTTTTATCGTGAAAGCATTCAATTATTTTATTTAAATCTGTCTTGATTTAAAATAAATTGTGATCGAAGTACACTTTTATTAAATGACATATACAGCTTTTATCAATAAAAAGATTTGAATCAATATTTATCATTTAACATATTAACCTGTCTAGACTTCGAGTTTAATTGACCAAACATTTGCATAAACAGTACATAATCCGAGCGAACATGCGATTAATTGATACACACTTTAACATTCCATTTGAACATGAATCACATTCTGGTGGTTTTCGTATGTATTTGGATTGACACCACTCGCCTATAGTCCCTTTCATGTGGTGTCTTATTATTTATATTGACGGTGATATGGAGAAATGTACGTTCGTGAATATTCTGATTCGTAAAGACAAGACTAACGCAATCTTGGACGGGTGATACAGGAGTGAAACTCATAACCAAACCATGGAGCCACAATGTCCAACGCCAAACGATTTTTGTCTTGAATCAAACAATTATTTAACTCGACTTTTCGAAGAAACGTCAGGCTATTCTCTCGACCCTGTCTCCGTCTCCATGGTCGTGGCTTATCTCATATCTGTGGAACCAAGTGAATGAATTTAAATAAAAAAACTCAGACATGTTGTCACTGTTATGCAAGAAAATAATAGTGACAAATTCCGTAACTCTATTATGCATTTATACAGAGGTATGCCCCATTTCCAACTTATTATTTTTAAGACAGCTCTTCTCCGATAGCTATTGCTTAATTTGCACCATTTAAATTGATAATCGTGTATGTTTTATTTGGGGTCAAACTGTTATGTTCGTATAGTTACTTTCGTTTTATTCATTCGCACGCATTCCCGTACAAAAATACACACACATACATTGTTCAATGTATTTCGCAGTTAATGAATTAGTTTGTAGATTAAGTATGAAGAGTAAAAAAATATTCGTTGATACATGCGTTATTTTCAACTATTATTATTTTATTATTATTATTATTATTTTTTTTTTTTTTTTACATTCATTTAAACATTAAGAATCAGGTTAGATGAACTCGATCACGATATTTGTGTTATGTATACTCAAACATGCTGAACACAAGACTGTACTTGTTTTTCAGCTAGGCTGTTATATTAAAACTATCGCAGAATGTAACGATTGTTTTATTTCATCCATATTGGTTTCTTATTGATTGTATGCCACGCGTCAACAATGCAATTCATTTGTTATCGTGTCAATGAATGTTTTCAAACAATTTGTCAAAATAAAACAAATTTACTATTCAATGCAGATGTTTTTTTCTCAGATTGCAGCAACTATTTAATTACCTGCGGATATTCCGGGTCAGATGCCATGCATTCTTTAAGCACGCTCTTGAATAGTTGTAATTGTTACAGCTGAATTTTACAACAGCATGCTGTTCAATAACTGTCTTTACTAAATGTGTTTCTATTTTTAAAATAATACACAGTTATTTCAAACAAAATACATCTCACAATTATTTCACATTCGATATACAGTTGATACACACTGTATTAAACCATTGGTCACCGGTCTTGCTTTGAATATATATATATGAGCAATGTATTTTGTTGGTAAACGTTAACAATTTAATCTAATCCATTTACGATAAAAGAGTTTAGATACTATACATGCTCTTTATGTTGTTGAGTACTAGCTTACTTCTTTATTTCCGACTGACAGTAAAGGTTCAAGAATGCAAATGCATGACATATGGAAATCATATAACATTGATCAAATTGAAAGGTGACTTTTTAAGGTGATGTTTAAAACCATACGATAGCCATCAGTAAGATTGTATGCATATTATGGCGAACATGGCACCTTCAACTTGTTATTTAATACCATTCCATGGTCAGCGGTGTATGGTAGCAGTTTTCTAACAAAATGCTTTGCCATAAATGAGAAAACAATGGGCAAAAGAATTGAAGTAATTTAGTTGGGAGCAGATGTTATGAATCCAGTGTATCACAAGTAACAGTCAAAAACCAATTAAAAAGCAGAAAAACATATACTAAGGCTGATAAACAATGCTCAGAACCTTAATAGGCTGGAGTAGTGGAACCAGATATTATTCGAAATTGACGTAAGAAAACAATGTATTTGAGAGAATGTACAACCGATACTTGTATATACATATACCGATATTTGTATATAAATATCGGGTTCAGCGATCTCCAAAGATCGAAATGATTGCAAGCATGGCCAGTCGCTTTTCATGACGCCAACCAACGCCAACGTCATACGTTGATCATTTCGAGCCAAAAAAAACTCCGCACAAAATGTAAACGAAAGACAATGAAATAAAAATGGTCCATCCAGTGCTATAAAAATACAACAATTACAACGGAATATTTTGATGAAACCCTTTATATCAATAGAAACATCATACAACGTTTATTTAATTTGTATGGGCAGATATCACTTGGAATTCGTTGTTTTGGCGCAGAACGACACGCAAGCCAGCCGTTCTTTGCCAAAATAATTAGTTCCCAGTAATATTTCGTCATGCAAATTCAATTACCATTAACATGCTCCACAACATAATTTTAAGGACCACAAACTAGAACAGTAATAATTACTGAATATTTAATATTATGAATTTTATATTCATATAAAAAGTTAATAAATGTGTGTAACGTAACAATTTAAAGCACTTTAAACAATGAAACAAATCAAAACATGGTACTTAAATTATTTTGAAAAGTATATAAGAATCATTCCTACACCAGGATATAATTTTCGAATATAGTATCATTACGTGGTCCCACCTTAATTCCATTAAGCGATGGGAAAGCTTATACTAGCAGGATTTTATAACGGATATTTCGACAATAAAACATGTTAAAAAATATTTGTTACCGACAAAATGCGATAACATGTTTAAAATTGGACGGTGTATGAAAGGTAATACTTGGACCACGTAATGAATAAAATAATTCCTACATGGGGACATGAAACAGTGCATAGAATATTACACACATATAGAAGTGTTTTTTATGTCCCCGACAATTTTTCGGGGGCATATAGTAATCGCACCGTCCGTCTGTCTGTCCGGATTCTGTCTGTCTGCCTGTCTGTCCGGATTATGTATGTCCGTCATTCCGAAGTTCGTGTCCGGACCGTAACTTCACAACCCCTGCAGGGATTTTTAAATAAATTGGCACAAGTGATCACCATAACAAGACGATGTGTCGCGCGCAAAACCCAGGTCCGTACCTTAAAGGTCAAGGTCACACTTCACACAACCCCTGCAGGGATTTTTAAATAACTTGGCACAAGTGATTACCATAACAAGACGGTGTGTCGCGTGCAAAACCCAGGTCCGTACCTCAAAGGTCAAGGTCACACTTGAAGTTCATAGGTCAAAAACAGATACGCAATTTCGTGTCCGGACCGTAACGTCACAACCCCTGCAGGGATTTTTAAATTACTTGGCACAATTGATCACCATAACAAGACGATGTGTCGCGAGCAAAACCCAAGTCCGTACCTTAAAGTTCAAAGTCACACTTGCAGTTCATAGGTAAAAAACAGGTACGCAATTTCGTGTCCGGACCGTACCGTAACGTCACAACCCCTGCAGGGATTTTTAACTTGGCACAACAGGACGATGTGTCGTGCGCAAAACCCAGGTCTTCAAGGTCAAGGTCACACTTGGATGTTAAAAGTCAAATCGTGTCCAGTCAATAACTTTTGCATGCCTGGACGGATTTTCAAATAGCTTGGCACAAGTGCTCACCACAACCAAATGAGGTGTCGTGCACAAATCCAGGTCCATGGCTCCAAGGTCAAGATCATACTTAGAGGTCAAAGGACACTTCGGGGGCATTTATCACTTACAGTGATATTTCTTGTTTTTCTATAATTCAGTCTACGGCATTATTGTAGACGTGAATGTTCTATAATATATTCACATAGGAAAAGCTCAACACCAAAGTAAACACATCATTTTTAAAGTTGTATTTTACTATCAATATGTTATTTTTGACATTCAAGTAATCGAATTTCTCTCTTATATATTACATAGCACACAATAATACCTAACCACCTACCCAGCTTGTTATCTCGTATACTCACCCCAGTTTTGCAAGAAGCAGAATTTGAAAAAGGTTCAACTAGGCAGAATGAAATATAATATCACCGTTAAGTTTCATGACAATTTGAAGAAAATTAGGACCTTCGAATGTCCAATATGTTTATTTAATAAACAAAGATGGTCGCCTCTTGGAATTCATCAACATCAATTTCCTTTATATCTCATGTCTCATATCATTACGTGGTCCTGTCTTAATTCCAGGAAGCGAATTGAAAACTTATATTAGATATATCGACAATAAAACTCGCTTAAACCATATTTTACTTAAAAATAAAACGAGGTAACCTATTTGAAATTACCTAATATTTCAACTTTAAGATAAGTAATGTGGCAACGAAGAACACATATTGAAGATCAGTTCAAAAAAGTGATTTCGGATGAATTTTTCATTGATAAACTCGAACAATTAACAAAAGACCTGAAAAACCATATTAAAGAGGAAGTAAAGACAGTATATCTTAAAATAGCACAATTAGAAAAGCAGGTCATACAATCAGAAGAGTCCGTCGTAGAATTACGAGATAACATATCGGCGTTACAAATAGAACTAGAGAAAAGTAAAATCGATAATGAAAAGCTTGAGAAAAGGTGCAACAGTTTAGAGGATGCTGACAAAGGCAAAGGTTCAGTAAACAAAGTATACGAGGCTGAGATAATCGAGCTGGAGCAATACACTCGTAGAAATAGTGTACGGATATATGGGATAGGTGACCGCGATAGAAAGGAGTCCGCGGGGGTAACCTCATCAAAAGTGGTCCAACTGCTAAAAAACAAGTTAAACCTGAAAGTTGGCGAGGAGGACATCGACATAGCTCATCGACTCGGACCTTTCAGAGCGGATGGCAATAGGCCAGTAATTTGTAAGTTCCTGTCCAGGATGCAAAAATATGATGTGATAAGAGCGAGGAGAGGGTTAAAGGAGTCGGGCATTGTCATTCGTGAAGATCTCACCATAAAAAACGCAAAACTTTTGGAAAAAACTTCAACAAACGTCAACGTGAAGTCCGCATGGTCAGATGATGGCAAGATAATAGCTCTTCTCAAGTCCGACAGAAAGGTTGTTGTTACTCTGAAAACAGATTTAACCAAACCCCTTGAGTAAAGGGTTCGTGAAAACCTGACTATTGTATTTGTTTTCAAGTTGTTGTTAAATTTATATAACGTTGCTAGAGATCTTTTAACAAGTTCTTAAACCGGCATCGTTTTTTAAAGTGGTCTTAAAAACAATGTCAACTTAAATGATTTAGTACTGTGTTGCCAGTCTATAGTTGTGCTTACCATCCGGTCCGCGTATATTCTCGTTACTTCGGTACTGTCCGGAGACACGACGGAGAATTACGAATACGTTGTTTTTGTATAGAAATAGGTACAATATTTGCAATCAATCACACAATAAGTGTGAAAAGCCATCAATACGTGTATATATATATAAATGTATATCATAGAGGATTTAAACAATACAATTACTACTTTTATATTTCCTTACGTTTTCTGTCAATAAACGTAATTTGGCTCTTATAATAAACAAACGGTTTGATAATGTCTTTATTATGTCTTAGTGTTTTAAAGGGACAGCTTCCATAATTTTAGGTCAATGCTCAAAAAGTTCATGTATACATTTATTATGATACAAAGTGGCTGGTGGGCAGCCAGACAGTTTAAACCCTGATAAGTTGGTTAAACACAATATTGGCATATTTATGGACTGTGTCCCTTAAATATTTTAACTCAATTTGCAACGAATGATTACATAGGTTTAAGTGGTTCAGTATTGCAAGTAATTATCCAATTAAAAAAACAACAACAAAGAACAAGGCAATATGTATTACCTTGATTTGTCCAATGGTTTATATTAATTATATATGTAACGTCTTCAAAAATCTCACAGGCGGAACAAATTTGATAGCCGCACTTGGTTTTTAATAGGCTAGTCTATCTTATATAATTGGAGTGAAGATGCAAAATATTGTGAATACTTGTTGTTGTTGTTTTTTTGTTTTTTTTATGGATGCAAAGTTCTTCTTGTTGTCTGTTGTATATATCATCATGAGTATAGTGTAATCATTTTGAGACTCTTGAGTTTTTTTTTTGTTGTTTTAGGTAGTAAAATGTGTTGCTCTAGAAGTAACAGTATAAAGTTTAAATGGTAAAATGAATACTCAGCCAAGGTACATGGAATGCATCACTACATTTCGTAGTTGTCCACGCCTTTGTTATGCTTCATTTTTTAATTTTTTCAGTGTGTGGATTTAATCTATGAAATTTTCCGAAGTCCAATGGATAACTCCCTTTTTCTTTTATGTAAAAATACCTTACTTTTTTATCTCTTTAAATGCTCTTTCTTATTTCTTTTGACATTTCAGTGGGAACAGACCATAGGGAACAAAGTTTTAATATACTCTATATTATGATTACGTTGATTCTATTTTTTATATTAAACTATTTGCACAAGGTTCAGTGTAGTCTGACCAACAGCCAGTATGTGTCAAAGCACAGTCTTCTGAATTATGTCTGAAAAGGTAACATTTATTTCAATGAATGTCCAAAGCCTTGGTGATAGAAACAAACGTAAAGACGTCTTCCATTTTTTAAAACAAAAGTCATTTTCTGTATATTTTCTTCAAGATACACATTTTGTACTTAAAGACGAAAACTATATGCATGTAGAGTGGGGATACGAATGTCTTTTTAATAATTTTAATAGTCAGTCTAGAGGGGTTGCAATTTTATTTAATAACAATTTTGAATACAAAGTACATACAAGAGAAGGGGACTCAGATGGTAACAAACTTATTCTAGATGTTACAATTAATGGGAAAAGGATGACCTTAATAAATATTTATGGTCCCAATAAAGATAAACCAGATGTTTATGCAAACATAAAGCAAGATATTGATAGATATGGAAACGAAACTATTCTGGGGGGAGATTTTAATCTGGTTTTAAACCCTGAAATTGATACTTTTAACTATATAAACATAAATAACCCTAATGCTAGGGCAAAATAATGTTAAAACTCTTATTTATGAATGTAACTTAGTAGACTGAACTAAATTTCGATAAAAAGGGGTTCACATGGAGACGCCCAAATACTAATAAAATGGCAAGACTAGACTTCTTTTTAATATCAGAACATTTATTTACTGACATCGAAGACAGCACAATTCTACCCGGGTACAGAACAGACCATTCAATAATAACTATATCTTTCACTTTTGGAAAAATTGAAAGAGGAAGATCATACTGGAAATTCAATAACTCCCTTCTGAAAGACAAAAAATATGTAGATGAAATTAAAACAGTAATTGAAAATACAAAACTTCAATATGGAACACAAAATCAAAACATAAATCTACAAATCAAAGACATTCCTTGTAACGATTTATTGTTAGATATTGATGATCAACTTTTTTTTGAAACTTTATTGATGGAGATTCGTGGGAAAACAATATCATATTCATCTTTTATTAAAAAGCAAGAAGATAAAACAGAAGCAAATCTAATAAAAGAAATAGAGATGTTAGAAGCGCAATTAGATATTGATTTAATTCTTTTAGAAAGTAAAAGAAAAAGTCTGTTTGAACTTAGACAAAAAAAATTAGATGGAATAAAAATAAGATCGAAAGCAAAATGGTTAGATGAAGGGCAGAAAATCACAAAATATTTTTGCAACTTAGAAAATAGGAACTTTATAAGTAAATGTATACCCTCTCTCATTGCTACTGAAGGCAAAGTCCTAAAAGATCAACATGCTATTTTAAAAGAAACTAGGATTTTGTATCAATCATTGTATACACATAGACCAGTAAAACATGTACATTTAAATGAACTGTTTAAAGATAGTCATATACCAAAACTTACTAGAGAGCAACACAATACACTAGAAGTCCTAATAGAATTATCAGAATTATTATTTTGTTTAAAAAATGCACAAAATCTCAAGAGCCCAGGCTCTAGTGGTTTTACCATGGAGTTTTACAATTTTTTCTGGAAAGAATAAGGAAGTGGATAAAGGTTTTCTACACTGATATAAAATCCTGCATTTTCGTTAATGGACACTTATCAGAATGGTTTTCTATTCACCGAGGCTGCCGACAGGGAGACCCGCTGTCCCCATATATTTTTATCTTATGTGTTGAAATATTAGCTATACTGGTTAGGACAAATAAAGACATCACAGGAGTCAAAGTAGGGGACACTGAATATGTAATTTCTCAATATGCCGATGATACCTCCTTGGTATTAAATGGCAGTGAAAAATCATTTAAATATGCCCTAATTGTTTTAAAATTCTATGCAGAAATATCAGGTCTTAATGTTAATGTTGATAAAACTAGAGTTATATGGTTTGGGAAAAATAAAGGCTCAAAGGCTAAACTTTGTAAAGATGTAAATTTAAATTGGGATCAAGGAGACTTTGTGATCCTTGGTATCATAATGTCAACGAACCTACATAGTCTAGTCGCATTAAATTACGATAGAAAAATAAAAGAAATTAAATCATTACTACTATCTTGGTCAAAAAGAATACTCACACCGATTGGAAAAATTACTGTCATAAAGAGCTTAGCTTTATCAAAATTAAACCATTTATTTTCATCTTTACCAAATCCACCTGACAGTCAGATTAAAATACTACAAGATATGTGTTTTAATTTCCTATGGAATAATCACCCAGATAAAATAAAGAGAACTGTTGTAACCCAAGATTATGAACATGGGGGATTAAGAATGATTAATATTAAACAATTCATATATTCATTGAAACTAACATGGATTAGAAGATTCCTAGTTGGAGATAAAAAAATGTATAAAAATCCATAAACATATGTATCCATTTACGACTAAGATTTTATTTCTGGGTAATGATTATGTAAAAATAAAATTGCAAAATATCAGCAATCCCTTTTGGAAGGATGTATACACAAGTCTGGATACTCTATTAAATGTTAAACCACTGTCATGGAAACAATTTCTAACACAGCCGTTATGGTACAACAATAACATTAAGATCGGAAGATCAAGTGTATTTTATCAGAGATGGTATGACGAAGGTATTATATTTATTAATGATCTAATGGATAACAATGGTAATCTGCTTCCTTTTAGATTATTTATAGAAAAGTTTAGCATACAATCAAATTTGATAGAATATGAAGGTATGACTGCGGCAATTAGGGAGTACCTTCAAAATCTGAATTTTGCACATCTGGCCATCAACCTAGAAAACCATGTTTGCCCATTAGCAGTTTCTCTCATAACTGGAACAAAAAAGGGCTGTCGCCCTATTTATGAAGTTTTTAAATAAATCCGGTGTGCAGCCAACATATATTGCAAAATGGGGTCAGTACGGTTTAAATATAGACAGAGATTGGAATAAACTATTTAAAATACCTTTCATTTGCACAAAAGATACAAAGTTACAATGGTTTCAAGTAAAATTGAATCACAGAATTACTGCCACAGACCTCCTTCTGACAAAAATGAAAAAAAAAATGACAATTCATGTAGTTTTTGCACTGATACTTCAGAAACCATTACTCATTTATTTTGGGAATGCAGATATTCAAAAACATTTTGGGATAATTTCAAGTTTACTTGCACAGAAAAGAATATACAAATTCAACCGGAATGGACTATGAAAATTATTATGTTTGGTTCCATTCAATATGTCATTGTTTTAAATAAATTACTTCTACATGCAAAATACTTCATATATAAGTGCAAGTTAGATGGGAGATTGCCATTCTTTGAAAATTTTAATCCACAAATTAAATACCTATATCATACTGAAAAAATAAACGCTATTAAAAATAATCAATTGGAAAAATTTGAAAAGCCCTGGTTGGCATATTTAAACCCTTTTACACTAATCAGATCCTTTTTCGCTAAATGTTACTCTGTGCTTTAAAGTAAATAACAACGACAAAAACAACAGAAATTGTACTTACTTGTAAATATATTGTGGCATTACGTTCCCCACTGTTCCCATTGAGTAATGAACAGTCACATCTCCATAGATACATCTTGTACTTTTTTTTTTATATATACCACAACTTTTTTTCCAGAATATAATAGGAAAACTCAGTGGAGATATTACATAGGCCTGGTATAAAGTCACATGTATGTCTCATTGTTCTAATATTTGTGAGTGTCTATGTAACATAACTTTCTTTCAATATAAATATATGTAAATCATCCACTGGGTTTTTTGAAAAGAAAAAGTTTGTTTGCGATTTTGGATGAATGCAAAAAATAATAAATAAGTAAAGTTTATCATTTGAAGATTGTGAAATTAAATGTCTTCCAAGTTTTAAAGGAATACATGCCAATCATGACATATTATCCACCGAAGATATTTTGAAATATATACATATTGCAATGCCTCCCTTTAACAAATTTGGCCAATATTCATATTTGCACTCATTCTGAAATCGTAAAGAAAGAAAAAAATTCCCCATTTGTTTATGTCTATATTAAGATATGCTTTAGTCTAGCTTCTGTAAATATGTGTTGTATTATATTTAAATACATATTTGACGCATATTTTATCATATAACTGTACGGTTTGCTGAGGGGTGGCCCACCCCGACCCTCACAAACCTATGACGGGGTGAATAAATGGATCACCATTAATTTGGTGTTTGAAATTAAAAAAGAAAATATTTCAACTTTACAAAATTCAAACTGTTTTAGCCGGCGAAATAAAGGTTTTATTTTATAACCCCAGCCAACACCGTTTCCGCTTCTCGGACCACGTAAAGTTAGATGAAATATATCTCATGCTTCTAAAGAGATCACAAACTTTGATTGTTGATCCATTTAAAGCCGTGACAGCCATTTGTATTATGTAGTAACTTAAGTTTTAACCATGTACAACAAGTTATTAAACGATCCTAAAAAATCCTAAAGAAAAAAAGAAACGCAACTCCGGAATTTCCAGATATATTCATATATTGTACACTGTTCCACGTAATTATTCCAGTTTTGTAAAAAAAAAAAAGAAAAAAAGAAAATAAAAAAAAAAAGAATTGCAGTTAGTTAAAGAAAGGACATAACTGTGCGGTTGTAACCCTTTTAATCACAGTACACTTCGTAACACGAAATTCTTCAATAATGTTGAAATTCCGCTTTCAAATTTTGTTCCATTTCAGTATTGTTAATGGGTTAATGTGAAGAGATTGCATTAGGGATAACAGTTGGTGTGCTATGTTTGTTTAAGTGTTATTTTCCAGAAAGCAAACGTCTAATGTAGTCACGATTCGATTAACAGCAGGATATGATACATACAATATAATGCGATAATGCTTGAGCTGTGTTTCTTTTTTCCTTTAGTTTGTATGGCCGCCTGTCGGCTATCTTGTAAACCTCATCAAATGATACATGCATTTTATTTATGACCAAACACACATCATGTCCATTTATATTTAATGAAGATCTTGTATGTAACGGTTTTAAAGGAGAAACGCGATCACACATCTTCGTTACGTTTTCCGCCATGGCGGCAGTTTTGAATAGTTTTATCCAGAAGCAGCATTGCATCATAAGGAGCTATCCAGCGAAGTTCTGTGCATATCTAAGAAGAAATAAACTAAGAGTGTGTCCACCCATGGTTTCATTTGTCAACCCATGATCACATCTGTCCATACATGGTTTCATCTCTCCACCCATGGTTTCATATGTCCACCCATGGTTTCAGCTGCCAATCCATGGTTTCATCTGTCCACCTATGGTTTCAGCTGTCAATCCATGGTTTCATTTGTCCACTAATGGTTTCATCTGTCCACCCATGGTTTCAACTGTATGTGGACATAACATAATGTGCATTAAGGATATACGGTTCTGATCCGTATAACATTTTTCTTTCAAAAAGTGATTTCGCATACCTTAGGTATTAAATTACAAAGATGGAAGTATTAATATTAATAGGTTCCCATTAATTGTCTAATTGTAAGCAATAATTCCAAATTAATAATCAACCTAATTTAGAAATTAATACAACTTAATATGAGTCTATATAAGTCCTACCCTATATAAAATAGGCTCGTGAGAATAACTTTGCGCCGTATTCCTGAAATTACCTAGAACAAGGAATGCATTATTAATATGAATTGCTATTTCAAGACCGCACTTGTTTTCTTGTTAACGAATTTGTGATTTCCCCTATGTATCGTCATACGAATATCATGTGACGCACTGCACACATGATTCACCCATGATTACCATGTAATTTAGCTGATTCGTACCTAATATAACTGTTATCGTCTCACCAGTGTCTTAGAATTTATTCAAGTATTCTCCATTAATCTCTGACTTACTACATAAAATCACGTCACCTCAATAGAATTCAGGATAAATGTTATTTTCTATGTTGACAAGATGTGTCATTTTACAGTTTCGGAGAAGACGATTTGAAATCTATAAATACAGAAATTATACTGAGTCAAACATGAAAGAGAGCACATCTATTTTGGAAATATTCAAAAGGTTGCAATGACAAATTTAGCAAACCAATTTTTTTTTTAATATACACCATGTGTATTTATAAAGTAGGGATACGTTCCTTCGCTAAAATAGTCTGAGTTCTTCAAAGTCACGACATAGCAAAACAAAAATTGTAAAATGCATGAAGTTGAATATTGTCCATGCCGCTGAATTGGAATAAAAATAATCTTGTTGCTTGCTGGTTTTCGGGAATTTCTCAAAGGCCAAATTTTTAGTTTTAAGGTTACCGTAGACAATTATATTCAAGACTGTACTCCGGAAAAGTCTGCGAATCCATGTTATTTTTAACGTTGATATAAACTAATTTTATTTTTATTTTGCCATTTGAGTTGTTCCAAAGAACATTGTACAACATATTCTGAATAAATTTAATGTTATCTGCTGCCGGGTTTGGAATTTCAGTTATTAAATAATTAAGTCAGAAAGAAAAATAACTACACTAAATACAAACTGTTTCTGGTAGGCTATGAGCCAAGTGGAGTGGTCAGTACCATTTTGGGGGACAAAGGCTCACAGTGATTTTTAGTAAGATATAACCCCCCAGTGTTGGAAAATGTATGATAGCATTTTGTAACTCTTTGCCAAACATTTGTTATCGCCCCTTGTTTTACCATACCCTTAAAAACACACAGAACTTAAATGCTCTATAACTAATTTACTTTGCTATACAAAGCTAGTTTTGAAAACCTTAGCTTAATAATTTATGTAGATTCATGAAATTCACACATAGTAGAGTGATGACATACATTTGCTCTTTGGTAATTGAATGGAATTGGGTTTTAAGGCGCATCAAAACATGAAAGGTGATATGGTGCCTAACAGGAATGAACATGACAGGCTCATCCTCCATTTACTTCGCGATAAAATATGGAGAATTGGCCTATAGAACCTTCTCACCTGCAGAACTGCAGAGTTGTTGCGAATTATATTGTAGACATCCATTTACCCTTTATTGTTTTTCTGCCACTGCTCTAGTGGTTGGGGCGAGATGGCACCTGAAACAACGCAGGGGTCATGATGAAGACCTTTAATGAGCATGAACAAAAAAATGATCAAATGAAGGGTTCTACCCCTCTGCCTACTCCTCGAACGGGATCTGCAGTGGTCCTATTCTTTGCCCGGAAACCACGCTGGGCTTTGGTAAAACAAAAACAATCTAATTAACAGAAATATTTTACTCTTTGTTTACCAATAAATAAACTCTACAAGGCCTTTTCTTATTCATTGTTTTACGAACCATCCTCTCAGAAAAATCCCATTTTCAGGAAAAGAAAATTGGAAAAATATTATGTTTTTGCTCACCGTTAAATTCAAGGAGCATATAGTCGCCGCCTCGTGCAATACTTCTCTGGGCTATTTCTATATATCCCCTTGTTAAAATGTCGCGAAACTTGCTAGGAAGTATCAATATCAAGTGCAGATGCATATTGCCGTGACGTTCCGATTTTATAATTTTCCACTAAGTTATGGCCCTTTGCATTTGTAATGCATATATACATAGTAGACAAATAGAAAAAATTTGTCCGGGCTATTTCTCTATAACCCCTTGTTTGAATTATTGTTAGGAAGTATCAATATCAAGTGGAGATACGCATATTGTCGTGACATTCCGGTTTGATAATTTTTCACTGGGTTATGGCCCTTGTATTTCTAATGCATATATACATAATAGTCAAATAGAAAATTATTGTCCGGGCTACTTCTCGATAACCCCTTGTTAGAATTTCGCGAAACTTGCTAAGAAGTATCAATATCAAGTGGAAATGTGCATATTGCCGTGACGTTCCGGTTCGATAATTTTCCACTGAGTTATGGCCCTTGTACTTTTGATGCACATATGCAGAGTAGTCAAATGGAAAATAATTGTCCGGGCTGTTTCTCTATAAGCCCTTGTTAGAATTTCACGAAACTTGTTAAAAAGTATCAAGTGGAGATGCGCATATTATTGTTATGGTCCGGTTCAATAATGTTCCACTGAGTTATTGTCCTTTGTATTTTAATGCATATATACATAGTAGTGAAATAGAAAATTCTTCGAAAGTACTTATGGGACTGCATTGAACTTCACACAATATGATAACGGGAAATAAAAGAAAATGCAAAGCACAAGAACTGTAACACTTTCTTCATTCAAACTAGACTTATTGCCCTTTGTTATTTTAGACTTATAATTCTAGTCTGGAGAATAACTTTAAAGCTATGAATAAGTCTTCGCAATGAAACTTCACACTATGATAAAGTGCAATGAGAGTAAGTGCAGAATATAGGAACCATAACTCTATCTTTATTTAAATTAGAGTTATTGCCCTTGGTAAGTTTTACTTATAACTCTTGTCTGGAGCATAACTCAAATCCTAATAATGGAACTACAAAGAAACTTCACACAATAATAGAGGAATATGAGAGGAGGTACAGAACATAAAAACATTTACTTTATCTTCATTCACATTAGAGTTTAATTCCCTTGGTAATTTTGTACTTATAATTCTTGTCCGGAATATGACTCGAAAACTACTAAAGTTACTGTAATACAAATTCACACAATGATAAAGGGCAATGCGAGAGAGCATAAGAACCATAGCTCTAGCTTCATTTAAATGATATTGCCCTTTGTAATACAAAGCACCCAATTCGGGGAGCGTCCATCGGTTCTACCGATGTTTTTGCTTTATTCCTGCCATTTACAAATAAACATGGAAAACTTGCGCAAGTAAAAAGTAGCATGAACGTGTCGATAGTCAAATAATAAGCACAAACGTATCGATAGACTCATATATCCAATCAAAAATGACCGTTATAATTATTAGAACGTATCGACGAATTTCATTGGACAGTGGCGTTTGCAGACAAAATGGACGACTGGTGGCTGCAATTAGGTGCGCTATGTTGCTGGCCAAAAACAAACGCATTCATCAGCAAATCCGTGACCCGCGGGAACAGTTTGGCACAGTAAGACCAATATATACACCATGCTTCCAGAATGGCAAAGAACCATCCACCAGAAACAAACGAGTCAAGAAAAACTAATCTGATCATTTGAACTAAACATTGTACAAAACTAAAAGTTTTACAAACAATCAGATTTGCAAACAGTATCTAAAATGGAAAATTGAAAGTTGCAAAATGCTCACAAATTTGTGAAACTATATTACTGGTTATTCCATGTACATTCTCTAGAACGATTTTATTTTATTCAAATGATATTTAGTATTATACTTAAATATTATTCGGCAAGCATAGTTCATCTTCTGATTTTTATTGGGATCATTTTAATAGTGCCTATTATATGCCATTTTAAGCATGCATGTGGGTTTACAAAGCCACACAAGAATTTGTCAAGAAGTTAAAAAAAATGTCAGGTATAATGTCAAATACATTTAAAGTATATATAAACAAATAATTTGCATGTTTTAGTTGTTTGTTTACCGAAAAACAAAACTTGAAGTTTCCATTGACAATTAAAGTTAATTAAAAAGGTGCTGTCAGTACGTATTATCACATAATAATTTGTTTTCCGACCAAACAATAAAATCATTGAAATCAAATGGAATTTTATTTTATTTTTTTCCTCCTACGGCATTCATGGATCCTGGCCGTTCGTAAAACATAGAATAAAAAAAGGCCCGAAGAAACTTTATCAATTCATCAAGCAATATGTGTTTTTTTAAAGAAAGCTTCTAAAATAACAGATTATACAAACATAAATAATAAATGTACGTCTTTCATTAATTGTTTTTCCTCACAGAGCTGATATAAAGAGACTAATGGTTATATGGGGAAATCATTGGTAGATATATGGTGTCGGATCTGTTTATATCTCTAATCTCCCACTTAGTTTTAGCAACATATCTACATGTATTATACTTGTAAAGCCTTAGTTTAAAAGTAATAATGCTGTTACCCAGGAAGTGTATTTATAAACAAGGATTTGAGAAGATAGATTGCCAGTATTTACATGCATTTTGTAACTTCTTTGTGTAGCTTAGCAGCAGCAGCCGTAAGAAATGCAATTCAACAAAAACAAGAAACATTTGTCCTTGAATGCTACATTTCAAGTTCGAATTTGATATCTACTGTTAATGCAAACACAATGGCAGATGCTCCTTAAAAGGGAAATAGTACTGATTAAAACAAACTAGGTATTTCTACAATATAGTTAGAATAGTTATTAGTTATTAGTTATTAGATAATCATGAAAGGTAAATAAAGTAAGAATATCACGAAACTGTTCGCTACATGCGAAGTTTTTTTATAACAACTGTATACTGAATAAATTAAAAGAAAATGTCGACATACTCAATTGAGCACTAACCTGTTTGAATGTAGAGAAACAATAGTTTAGTAGTAGAACATTCAATAAGATCAGTTAATGAACTAAATATCGAACTGATGCACTTCGCACTTGTTCTCGAACTCATTATGTTTAATTAATACTTAATCAATAGATGATCATTTAATCAGTCTAAAGACATTTGAGTCCTGCACAGACTAAACAACATCAACCCATATTTGATATATCAATATACGATTAAAGACAATCAAAAAACTAGTATATATTACCGTACACAATAAAGAATTGTATTCATATGTGAAGAGACTTAGAGAAATGAAAAGCTGGGGGGTAATTATTATAGATAAAGCTCCGATCAGGTTCTTTGGCAAAAACGGTCAGCAAGGAGGTCTTCGACAGAGTCCTGAACATGTATATAACCAGAGTACAGTTTATTTTGTTAGCAGACAAAAACGTACTATAAGGGCATTTCAACGCTATCCAGATTTGCAGCTGAAACATTATGGAAGCGTAGGCAAGGCTATTCAAACTATTTCACTCATTCCTTACAGAAGACTTATTTTCTTACTGAAAACCCTTTTCGTGCTTGTATGTCGTTCCACTGTGTTGTATTATATGTCAGAGACTACAGCAACCTTGTATCTGTCTCGTTCCACTGTATACGTCATTCCACTGTGTTGTATTATATGTCAAACGACTACAGCAACCTTGTATCTGTCTCGTGTAACCATATGTTACCATTTCACATACTAGGTTTTAAATGTTATATTTAAGATCATTTCCGCGACACACCATATTAATCTGCGCCAGGAAATGTCATAGAGATAACGAGCCAGTTAGTGTAATATGATATAGACGAAGAAACAAAATGTTAAGTGCTGAGCAGACTTTAGCTTACAATAGTAGTACTTTTGTTTAAATAGGTCATGAATTGTGTCAAAACGGGCACTTGAGAATTTACAAAAGTATTATTGAAATACCATAATTGTATTTGTTCGTGACTTTCTGCAGTTCCTTATTTCTGTAATTTCTTGTATAAAATTAGTTAAGGTAACTTTCTGTTAGTATTTACATGTGACTATGCACTTATAAGACTGACAAAGAATAACGAATGCAGCCATTATCTTCCCAACAATTTGAGTAAAACATAGATAATCACAACACGCTTGATCGTTTGTGTATTGTTCACAAAAACAATTCACTTCATAAAAATGTGTGATGTCTTTCTGCATTTTGATAATGAACATAAACACTAATGAACATAAACACTGGTACACACGTTCAACTTTTTAATAGAAGAATTCGTTTTTTCAGCCCCTATTTTGACTAAGTCAAGGGCCATAACTCTGTAGTTCTTGTCCAAAAAACAACAAAAAACTCAAGTGCGCATCTTCACTTGTTGGTCAACATTCCTGTAAAGCTTGGTGACCGTGGGTTAAATAGTTATGGAAGATCACGCGACAAATGTTTTCCAGCCCCTATTTTGACAAAGACAAGGGCCATAACTCTGTGGTTCTTGGTCCAAAATAAAAATGTAAACCCAGGTGCACATCTTCCCTTGCTGTTCAACATTGGTGTAAAGTTTGGCGACAGTTGGTTAAATTGTAATGGAGAAGGGCGCAACACAATTTTTTCCAGCCCCTATTTTGACTACGTTAAGAGCCACAACTCTGTGATACTTGGTCCAAAATAAAATAAAAATCAGATGCGCATCTTAACTTGCTGGTCAACATTCCTGTAAAGTTTGGCGACTGTGTGTTAAAAAGGTATCGAGGATCACCCACACAAGTTTTTCAGCCGCTATTTTGACTAAGGCAAGGCCAATAACTCTGTGGTTCTTGTTCCAAAATAAAAATGAAAACCCAGGTGCGCATCTTCACTTGCTTGTCAACATTCCTGGTTAAATAGTTATGAAGGATCGCGTACCACCAGTCGTTGGGACTTACGGACGTACGGACGGACAAGTGCAAATCTATATACCCCAGATCCATTCATAACACTAGTGACTATTAATCAAACAGCTCTCTGCCAGGAAGCGATATACACTGGTTAAATTGCACAATTTGAAAGATCAGCTACTCGTATTTTTTATCGAAATATGTTTGTCTTGATAAGGCAAATTCTTAGCATTTTATCTTCAATCCAACGACTGCTGTTGCTGATAAGCCACTAATTAATTATTGTTCAAATTGAGCAGATATGTTACCCCTAGTCGTAGGATTGTCTTGGAATGCTCTTAATGTCGTTTATATAAACATTCGCCTTCATCGGATTGACTAACACCCACACAAAGGAACAATTAAATTATCTATAGAACAGCTGAGCTTGTTCTCTCGGAATACCCCAAATACCGGATGACTTGCAGCAATACCGATAATTATTAAAGAAACAACAATAAAATCAAACTTGAAGTAATGTTTAAAAACAAGAAGTAATAGATAGAGTATGGTCTCATCGTGTTGGTTGGGTTAAACATCGAGAGAGGTGTTTAAATTAAGCAACGAGATGATACCAGACTGTATTTGATTTATAGCATGTCCATTTTATCTGTCTGCATTCTCTAACTTCCAAAAGCTGGTAAATGTTATTCTGACAGATGTTATTGTCAATTAAACGATATAAAGCTGTATAAATAATAAGGAAATTTCAGCGATCAAGCTTAAAATGAAAATAAATTAATGTCTCATCTACCAAAGACAATAAACTTGTAATAGGGTAAGTTGAGGGTAGTTGCACCCTAGAACTTAACAGATTTTTGTTTTTGTACCGTTCAAAGGCGGTAGCCCTATTTTCATCCTTTGTATGTTTGTCATGTCTTATACCTTAATTATATTTATTCTTGTAAATGTTGTTTGTTTTGGTGTGTGATTTAGATTGACTGTGGCACTTCAGCGCTACAATTCCTGTTCGACTTGTACATCTACTTTTATATCAAGCAATATAAATGAATACCGAAACACCATGTCAATAGTTATAGCACAAAATATATGTTAAATAGTTTGCATTTTGAACTTCAGGATTTATTTTACACACAACATATCATTTATAGATCAGGCTACGTTTTCTATTACAATAGTATAAAAGGGTGTTATTAATCGTTTATTATGAAAGCGTATTTGAGATATTTTATTGACAGATCTTTTTCTGTATGCTAAGCTGATATTCTAACAAATACCATTATTTTATGTGAGTACAAGCTGCCCTTCTTAAAGCAAAATATCGTTCTCTCGACCAAGAGTAATGTCGGACGAACTCAAGGCTAATTGAAAATAATGCTCGACTTACAGGTTTTCATTGAAAACACTATTTTTCATTTAGCTATATTTTATAATGAACCGACAGTTTCTGATAAGAAAATTAGTACCCTTCAGAAATTCCAAAGGCTGGAGAAAACCTAGAGTCAATCGGAAGGGAAATTTGATTTGAACTTGTAAATTCTTCAACACATTAACCATAGAGTGCCCCCAAATAACTCTTTATTACAATAATAACAAAGAAAATAATATGCCAAGACAACTGAGTGTACAAATTCAACATATTAATTACTTTTTTACAAACAACTATTAAACAAATTACACTTTTTACTATTTTCAACACGTTTTGGCGGCCATTTTGAAAACGGTAGCAATTGTGAACTTAAAATATACCCAGATTGTATTTCATGACCCTTTGTCTATCATTTTGTGGAATTTATTGCGATTGCCATAATATATGTTGTTAAAACCTGATACATATAGGTTCAACTGATTATTTATTATATATTTGGCGGCCATTTTGGGTCCATAGCCAATTTTTTTCAGCATGGTATTGTCTAGCTATGTGCAAAGTTTGGTGCTTTTGTCAAACAATGCACATTTTTTTCACCAATCTGCCCCACTATAAGTCAATACATAGGCTAAGTCTCTAATACTATATTCAGAAAATTGCGAAGTTTAAAATTGATGTTGTGAAGTTGTATAGGGCTTTGCATTCCTCCGCTTTAATTACATTTTAGTGTAATAAAGATATAAAATCGAACATGAAAGTAGCAATCAATGATTGTGTGCATATGTTTTATTCATGTTCTAAGCTATTTGCATAGGCTATATTTCATTGAAGAGAACGCTTGTCCTGTATTTCATTTTAGAAAAGATGATGAAGTGTATCTTTTTTTTATATAGGACTATGCATTTCTCATTTTTTATAAATGATATTTTCTTTGAACGGAATTAAACTTGGTATAATTTTGCTAATATTATTATTAATCATATAAATAGTGTGCATTATAATACAATGTACGAGGAGGTAATGAAACGAACAAGCACACATGCCCTATACCTTTCATATATGTACATATATTCTATACGAATGTGCAGTTAGGTGTCGAATATCCATAAAATAATTATATGCTCGTTCTTAGGAAACCAACTGCTTAATTGGCTTATTGTCAGAAATGTAATCTGCTCCTCGAAGTATCATTGACTGATCGAAGAGAATAGCAGCACGACACAATTACTTGTCATCGTACAAGATAGATAGGTGCCTTGACAATTTCTTTCTTATTTTAATTGGAAAATGAACACTATTGTTACATCTTCACCATTTGGTTGGAGACGCTGCGTACAAATAATTGATTCCTGTTCATGGCAGAGAAGTTATGTTCCATGTTGTGCACATGGTTCAAACTGTGGTAAGAGTTGTCTAATTAAACGAGAGTAAAAGAGAGAACGTGAGGTATTCATTGTGTCAATATGATGCAGAATAACATAGTACTATCGTAAAAGCATTATCAGAGAATAAAACTTTTTCTCTTCTATTTCCCTTGAGTTTTAAGTATTTCTACTTTTGCGATCTTTGTCCGAAGTTGGTGACATATACATTTTTATTTTGGTGTGCGACTCAGCCTATTGACAAAACATACATAGACATTTAATTTCCTTTCTCAAGCGGTTTAGGAATAATATATATGTCATGCAAATGTCATGACCTTGACGCACGTCCTCGACCTACAACATGCGACTTCGAAATAAATTAAGAATTCATACATATGGAGCTCCACCGCAATAACTCGCGGTAACGTTTGTTCACTGTCAAAGTTCATCTAACAATTATTGGAAGACATGTTCAGATCAAGTTTAGTAAAAGTGTGAAACTGTTTACCAAGTAGGCATAAAAGTCGAGGGTATCGAATTCCCAAGTTTACAGTCGGGTAATTTTTAATAAGCAAGTACTCTAGAAAAGCACATGGTCGGGCTCATGTGAGATGTTATTCAAAACATCATTCTCTGTTTGCTCTGGCTTCTGCCAAGTCATTGAGTACTTACTTTGTGGCTTTCTAGACTTGTTTTATATATTATATATATACTCGGTAAAAAATGTTTTGGACCAGGGTATATAAAGTCATATAAAAATAAAACTCGTGGACAAAATTTAAGTATTATTTTATCGTAACCAAGGTCTACCCTACCCGGTTATTTTGGTACCAGAAACATTAAATTCCAAACAAGATTTGATTTTTAAAAAATATCGTGAACACACAAAGGGTCTGTACAAAATGTTGCAAAGTCAATACAAAGTAACAGTTACGGACACATTCGAGTAACCAATAAAAATATTATTAGTTTTTCGCAAACTAGTGGTGGTGCACCCTAGAACCGGTTTAAACCCCCAGTGGCCTACTTTGCCACTGACCGTTCCAAGGCGGTAGCCCTATTGTCAACCCTTTTGTGTTTGTGATGTCGTTTGTATTTTTTATTACTTTTGTCTTTTCGTTTGTCTGTTTGCGTGTTTGTTTTTGTGTTTTGTGGTTGACTGTCGTCCTTGAATGCTGCTTTCCCTGTCCGATATTTTTATCCTTTTTTGCATTGTAAACGATAATTATTGTTGATTGTTGATCTATTGTGAATTATCAACTGAGATAATAAGGGTTATGGTCGAATGTCATGGTTGAGCGATCATTGTACGGGTTCGAACACTGCCATGGTCCAAAACTTATTTTACAGAGTATATTATCATGTTCATTTATGTGTTTTACTCATATTGCTTATTAATGCTGCGTTGTTTGTTAGATATTATAACCTGGCGCTGTGTGATGTCTTATTTCGCCTTTCATTAATCTTTAATGTTGTTCTTTGTCTCTGTGTGTGTTTGTGGTTGACTGTCCTCCTTGAATGCTACGTTTCCTGTTAGATTATTATATATGCTTTTCATGTCAACATTGATGAACATTAGAACCCGTTTACTAAAGTAATCGCGTTCACTACATGGAATGTGCATTATTTTAAATAACCAAGTGCAATAATTCTGAGACTAAAGTTATCGTACTCTCAAAACGAATTTTAAAGAATGGACAATATTTCGTTCGCAATCAAAGGAGCGAGTTAACTAAAGTGAAAAAGGTATTTTTAAGTTAACACAAAATTAAGCAAGACTGAAATGTCTATTTACCTATAATTATCGATCCCTGCCATCCATGATAAAAGTCCTTTGAAATAAAAACAACAATGTATGGCATCCTTCATAATGTTCATGTTTGATAATGTTCAGCCTTTCGAAAGCATATCTTGTCTTTATATTGAAACATAATCAACGAAGTTTGCATATACCATGTATACTGTCGGAAAAAAAGGATTTTGTTCTTTTAACAGCAACATAAATATAGGTTTAACAATGTAGAGAAAACGACGAGACAGTATTGTTTTATATCTTGGCATAAAATAAAATGTTAGCAATCTTAAAAAGTATCAAATGTAATTCAAATAGGCATCTTTGAGCATTATTATGATGAATCCGCTGTATCAGGCGGGAAGGGTTCCGTTCCACAGAAGATGGTCAAGATGAATAAAATGCAAGATATGACATCACAAACATAAAATAGTTGACAATATTGCTACCGCCTTGAAACGATCAATGGTAAAAATACTGATAGGGGTTTAAACCAGGTTCTAGGGTGTACAAACCTCACATTTACCTTATTGCCATCCCAATAAATCGGGACAGACAGTGTAAATAATAATATTTTCACCAGGTTATATTCTCTAACATACCAGGTAGCATTAATTGTCAATATAATTACAACATGCAGATGATCATGTATATATGACTATAAAAACTAGAGACTGAAAAGCCACAAAGCAAGTACTCAGTGAGAAACGAGAGCAACAAGAGAACAAACCATTAAGGGTACGACAAGACAAGATTTATTTAAGACGAACTTCAAACGCTACCGTCCTTTGAGGATTTAGGTAGACATCACCATAGGGTCAACAATCTGTCCAGTCATAGCACAAGGAGGAAAGCATAGCGGCGAACTGTAAATGGGTCATCCACTTAACATCAGTGCGTTGCAAAATGATAGTGTCCTAACCTCATTTGATAAACATAATCGCTGATATCACAATATGTAAATTGCACATTTCACTGTATCACCTTACTGGTCTATATCGCTTCTGTGACCTTTTAATTACCAGTGGAATGGGTTTCTGGATGTGTCGGGGGCTACTTACATTATGTAGTTGGAGTGGTGAGACCTAAATATGCGGTGTTTAGAATTTATGGTGACAGTTCAATCTAAATACAAACTAGATCGTGATAAGTTCCCATCAGTAGTAAGCGTAGAACGACGTGTGAGCGACATGTAGCTTGAAGTAACTATGGAAGCAACTTATAAGAAATCATCAAAATCGCAGAGAACATAGAACTCGTGCGCTATCTGAAAACTACTTTGATAACGGAACATAATTTCAGTATCGGACACTGCAACAATAGCTTCCGAGAACAAATGATTTGGTGGACTTTGCAACTTAATATACCCACGTTTTTTTATAAAAAACAGGGTATATTAAAATCGCCTTCGTTTGTCCGTCCGTCCGTCCGTCCGTTACTGCATCTCCTCCTAAACCGCTGAACGGAATTTAACCAAACTTAGGTTATGACTTTACCATATGATGACGGCAAGAGCAACTTTATTTTTGGCTCCGAGCCCAGGGGCCCTCAGTGGAGTCAAAAGGTTAAATACACTAAACATTCAATTACAGTGTCATTTTTCCATATTTTTGCACATAACTTGGTGTATGTAATCGTCTATGAAAGAATACCAACATATCAAACGATTTTATTATTTCGAACTCGGACATCTGCTCGGGGGGCCCCAAGGTGGGTAGGTCGGATTTTTTTTTTGGTAATTATGTCTCAAATGAAACATTATGATGATGGCTCCACACCCAGGGCCCTCAGGAGGGTCAAAAGGTCAAATACACTAAAAAATCAATTACACGGTCATGTTTCCATTTCTTGCATATAACATGGTGTATGTAATTTGCCTATGAACATGATGAAAGATTAAACAACATATCAAACGATTTTATTATTTCGAACTCGAACGTCTGCCTGGGGGCCCAGGATGGGTGTGAAGGGGAGGGAATTTGGGGCAATCCTTTTTGTAATTATGTCTCAAATGAAATATGATGATGATGGTAGTGGGGGAAGGATAACAAGGGATCAATTATTTTTATAACCACGTTTTTGAAAAAACGGTGTATATTAAAATTGCCTCCGTTTGTCCGTCTGTCCATCCGTTACCGTATCTCCTCCTAAACCGCTGAATGGGATTCAATCAAACTTAGGTGTACGATAACCGGTCAGGCTGTGGACCCTATTATGACGCCTACCTAAAGCCCATTGGGACGGTGGCGTTTGATGTTTGTCCATGATCTTTCTTGTCGTGCCCTTAATGGTTTATTCTCTTACTGCTCTGGCTTCTGCCAAGTCAATGAGTACCTTCATTGTGGCTTTCTAGGCTATTGTTTTTTTGTATTATATTTACACGAGCATATTTGTGTTTTACTTATATTGCCTATTGATGATGCCTTGTTGGTTAGAGATTAGATCATGGCGGGGATTTCTTTATTTACACTGTCCTGTTTTAATGGGATGACAGTAGGGTAAGTGTGAGGTTTGGTGCACCCTAGAACCGGTTTAAACCCCCAGTGGCCTACTTTGCCACTGACCGTTCCAAGGCGGTAGCCCTATTGTCAACCCGTTTGTGTTTGTGATGTCGTTTGCATTTATTATTGCTTTTGCCTTCTTGTTTGTCTGTTTGTGTGTTTGTTTCTGTGTTTTGTGGTTGAATGCTACTTTCCCTGTCCGATCTTTTTATATTTCTTTTTAGGGTATGACTTCAGCATATGATGACGTCGTGCAAGAGCAACACTATTTTGGCTCCGCACCCAGACGGGTCCTGCGGGGGTGGTGGGGGTCAAAATGTCAATTACACTACAAATTCAATTACACTTTCATTTTTCCATATTTGTGCACATAACTTGGTGTATTTAATCGTCTATGAAAGATAAACAACATATCAAACGATTTTATTAGTTTGAACTCGGACATCTGTTGTTTTTTTAAATTATATCTCAAATGAAACATTATGACGATGGGATTATACTGTATACATTTGTTTCCTCCTACTTCATCGGTGGGGGCCTGACGGAAGGGGCATCAAATACACTAATAATTCAATTACAGTGTTATTTTTCCATAATTTTGCAGATTAGTTGGTATAATAGTCATCTATGAAAGAGATGCACGCGTGTCAAATGATTTATTATTTAAAACTAAGGTCGTCTTTCCTGTGGGTGTGGTTGGAGGAGGTGGGTGCTGTGGGGATGGTATCAGGGGGTCAACTGTTTTTTTAATTATGTCTCAAACGAACGTATTGATGAAGAGATTACAGTGTATAATAATATGTTGTTTTCCTGTATGTGTGTGTGTGTGATGGTGGATGTGGATGGGGTGGCCTGTGTGAAGAAAACGTGGGTATTTGCGATGGCGTGCCGTCGAAATCGTTGTAGTTTACGATGAGTCGAGATATAACAGTATCGTTGTAGTTTGGAAATATATTAATAGCTCTGTGTTGGCGTATCGCCGAAATAAATCACTGACATGTCAAAAGGTTTGTCTATGAAGGGTTTCATGGCGTCACAGTAGTGAATATATACCATTAAATCAAGACAACTTCAAAGTGCCCGTTTCTAATAATTGAACTTTCGTCCTACCAATCGGACCATTTGATAATAAATCAACAAACTATATAACTATATTGCTGTTCAGTAATTGCCATTTTGTCTTTCTTGTATAGTGGACGTGTTGCGCATTGATTTCAAAGCATATACTACTGACACAGTAACACAGTTAGTATTATATTTGTGCTGATACCATTTCGATATTAGCCATTTATTTCATTCAAGTATACCACTTGACTGGAAAGACAAATAAAGAGCATGGAAATGGTGTGTTAAGGTAAGGTTCATGCATTAGTACACATGTTTATGCAAAGTTCTAACAGAAAACGTAAACATATCTCAGAACGAAAAAAGATTTAGGCTTGAAACGAATATGTCTAAAACCAATTTAATGAATTATAAGTCAGACTTATATAGCATTTCAGTATAAATATCGTATGCGAAATTAAATTACTCTCCGTGATTTCTGGAATATGCACGTGGAAATGTTTCACACCACTTCTGAGAACGCCATATTGTTCAGAGATTTTGGTCGCAATTACAAATAATTCTACGAAGCAAAAGGTTTAAAATTACCTTTTACTTAAATACTGTATTGTGTGTTTTATATAAAAATAAGTATAAAAGTCGAACAGGAAATACCGCCTTGGAACTGTCAGTGGCAAAACAGGCCGCTGGGATTTAACCAGGTTCTAGGGTGCATCAAACCTCACACTTACCCTACTGTCATCTCAATAAAACGGGACAGTGTAAATAAAGAAATTCCCGCCATGAACTATTCTCTAACCAACAAGGCACAATTAATAGTCAATATAAGTAAAACACAAATATGCTCGTGTATATAAATACAAAAAACAATAGCATCGAAAGACACAAAGAAGGTACTCAGTGACTTGGTAGAAGCCAGAGCAACAAGAGAATAAATCATTGAGAGCAAGACAAAACAGCAGAAATACTTGTATTTTGAACTTGCTGTTGAAAAGGTATACATACAGAAAGCCAATTCCGAATACTCGATACATATTCCGAATTATCGACACGCCATTTTCAAATTTGTAACTGGAGGGGCCACATTACGTGGTCCGAGTATTAACTTTCATACCACATCCAACCCCTTCTCCAAGAAGCGAAAACAGGGTTGGCTGGGGTATGAAATAAAACCTTATTTGCGGCTTAAAATGTTTTCATATTATATATTTAAAATATTTAGTACATACTTGTAAACAGGTTCTTGCATTTTTCAGTAAAAATTGATTTTAAACGTGTTTTATTGTCGAAATATCCGTTATGTAATCCTGCTAATATAAACTTTCCCATCGCTTAATGGAATTAAGGCGGAACCACGTAATGATTTACAACTATATTTCAAGTATCGTTTTTTGTTTGTTCTGGATATAAGAGATTAAATTTATAAAAAGAACAGTAATTCTTTTTCTAACGTCCTCTCTGTTTCATCCAGTTATCTGTATTAAACTAAACGTTTCTTTCACTGCATTACAGTAGTTTGTTGGTGCACATCATTGTATAACAATTGTATTGTTAAGTACATTGGTGAATTGAAAAATAATGTCATGTTTACCATGTCTTTACATCAGACCTGACTTATACAGATAGCCTGGCGAGCTTTTCCATATTTTACACTGTTCAGTTTAAGAATGATGACAATAGTGTAAGACAGAAGTTGTTTGGTGTACGATTTTAACTAAGTTCTAGGGTGCATAAAACCTCACTCTTACAAGTACCCTATTATCATTACAATAAAGCGCGACAGTGTAAATAAAAAAACTCCCAGGCGGTATTAAGACTAGATTGATGCAGAGATTGTGTTCAGTGCTACAACTAATTCTACAAAGAAAAGGTTTACAAAATAAGTTGTATGTTGTACATTATTGTTTAGCTATTGTATCATAAAAGTACATTGTTGTATTGGAAAGTAATATAATGTTAACAACAAACAAGACTTGGCAGGCTACCAAAGGCCTTTACATCAAGCTTGACTAAGAGGATACCGACTGGTGATTTTTCTTTTAAACTGTTCAGTTTAATTATAATTACACTAGAGTAATAGAAATATTTGTTGCACTCTAAAACCTGGTTTTAACACCCAGCGGCTGTTTTGTTACTGTTGACAATTGGGGTACCGCATTGGAACGATCGATGGCAAACGGCCGATAGATTTTAACTAAGTTCAAGGGTGCACCAAACACCACTCTTACCCTTTTATCGTCCCAAAACAACGATACAGTGTAAATAAAATAACACCCCATGCTGTAATAAGGCTGCGTTGTTACATTTTGCGAAAATATGAAACACTAATATGAGAGGTTAAGAAGTTAAATCTAGCCCTTGTCACTACTTGTGTATTAATTCAAAAAGTAAATCAATACGATTTCCCAGCTTGGTTAGTTACTTTCAGAAATAAATGGCAATTAATTGACTATGCTCTCCATGTTGCGAACATCGCTATGCATTAGTCGCTCATTGCATATGAGGCATGATCGACATTATGTTGATGTGAATGACCGTTATGGACTATATCAAATGACAATTATTGCTGAAACTTAAATAGCATTGTCAACAAATACATTGCTATCAGTATAATGGATTTGTCGCATAAACATCAAATCTATACAGGTAGTTATGTATTTTATGCAACATTAAACAGTTTGAAAAATAAAAAGATACATGTGTGAGGTGCATATACATATACTGATATTTTTCTTAAATCTGTTCGATCTCTTGTATATTGTTTTTTGTAATGTTAGCGTATGTCGTACTTGATATTAAGTTGTTTAATGTTTTGGCAAAGAAACTATTAGAAAAAGATATTTTAACTAGACGGAGTTGTTTTTGTGACAAAAACATATGTTTCCCCATAATTTATGAACCAACCTGGCTAAAAGTTGCGCTCTCTGCACGTCGTAAGATATGGAGCGGACATGAAATACAGTGCATATGACATTCGACCTCTACATGTGACCTTGACATTGAACGGACGTGGCTTGAAATTACGCTCTGCACGTCGTCTTGATATGGTAAACATGTGTGGCAAGTTATTTCAAAATCCCTCAAGCGGTTCAAGAGATATGGAGAGGACACGAAATATAGTGCATATGACCTTCGACCTCTAAGTGTAACCTTAACCTTGAACGGACGTGGCTGGATTTGCGCTTTGAACGTCGTCTTGATATGGTGAACACATGTGCCAAGTTGTTTCAAAATCCCTCAAGCGGTTCAAGAGATATGGAGAGGACACTATTTGTGACGGACAGAGAGACAGACAGACATCCAAGCTAAAACAAATATGTCTCCCAAGTATGGGGGCTGGGGAGACATAATTCATCTGTAAATATGAGACCTGACCTTATTCGTTTTATTAGTTCGCATGCAAGTGATAAACAAAACTGTTGCTGTTACATATAACACAATAATGTTATATAACTTCTAATGTATGGCATTTAACATACGCTTGATTGATTTCTATTGCCTTTGCACTTGATTTCTATTGCCTTTGCACTTGATTTCTATTGCCTTTGCACTTGATTTCTATTGCCTTTGCACACTCTTACATGTGATGATTTAAACATAATCAGTTAGTTATATACAAAATAAAATTTAATGAAATGTTATCAATTAGTGGAATGTTCATACATTTAAATGATCAACTACTAGCACGTGTGTGTGCGTGCGTACGTGCGTGCGTGCGTGTTTGTACGACTACTAACGGCCCCAATCACTGGTATACACTGAAATAATTCAAAACTTCTTCCTTATTTACAAATAGAAATGAACACTTGTACTCTAGTACTATTCCCAGGATGGTGCACATATAGTACATCAACAAGACTAAAAGGGAGATATATAGATATTCCTAGGAATGAAAGGGTATGCAAACATTGTCGGAACAAAGTAGAAAATGGATATCACTTTATATTTTAATGCAAACTGTATGATGATTTAAGACTGAAATATTTACCAGTAACATTTACACAAACGTATTCTCTTTATACATTAAATCATCGTTGTCAAATGAAAATCCATTAATTATAAAACAAAACAAAAAGTACTTACCTATGCGTATATTTCATGCTTTTCACAACAGAACATGTTTTTACACGCTTGAATAAAGTATCTAGTTGTTCACGTTGATTACTTTAAATAATGGTATTGTTATATATATGTAACTCATGTATATAACTCATCGTATATATGTTGGGTGCACCAGTTACATGTGTTTGTATATATATGGGCCGGTGACCAAAATTGCAATAAAGAAATTAAAATTGAAATTCTCAGACTAGTTGCCTGTCCGTTACCTGGCGTTCCCCAGTCCGTAAAGTATAACATTCCTGTATTAGTGAACAATTAAATATACTTATTTATTTTGGATTTATATGGGAAAAAACGGATTGGGAAACCTGTATATCAACAAAAAAGTTAACCATATTAGGTCAAAACGTCGTATAGGAAACGTTCATCTGATATACGTGTACGCGTTTCCCATACTTTGCCTGCCAGTGTATATCAAAACCGGTTGTTCACATAATCAATGTTGTTGTTTTATTCAAAGAATGTAGTAAGATTTTAAAATGACAAATATGCTGCGGCGTCGGGAAATGTCGATATTGTTATAATTTCTAAATACTCTTAAGACGAATGTATTAGATAAACTTAATGGCTTGACGGGTAAGCGGAAATTAATAATAAAGGACATAGAGTTGCTTAAATATAATTGATTATTGCGCGATTTGATTATCTTAGAACACTAAAAATATGATAGATATAAATACGGCCCAAGAATAAAAGAAGTGAGGCACTATACGTGTTTTCTTGCCTGAAGACTCGTAAGCTCCTTCTCGATATTCATTATGTGCAATTAATGGCTGGCATGGCGGCAATCGTAGATTTAGATGAGCCCTTACTGGACCGGCATTCAAGGTCTGAGGCTCTCAGATCCAAACATCGTGTCTTTCTCGCAATTTGTTCATCCATGTGAAATTTCCTTTATGCTGATATATACTGAAGGAAAAGAGAAACGCAACTCGGGAATTTCAACTATATAATTAATACACAGTACACTTAATCACACGTACTATTCCAGAGTAATACCAAGATGTTTTGTGAAACAAAATGGTTGCAGCTAGTTAGAGAAATGACAAAACGATGGTGTTGTAGACTTCTTAACCATAGTACACGCTGTAACATGAAATTTATAAATGCTGAATTTTCGCTTTAAAATGTGATCTTATTTTAATACTGTATTTAATGTAAAGAGATTGCAATAGTTTACATTCTAAGATTGCTCACCTGCTTGAGCCAAACGCGTATTCTATCAATTATAATGAACCGTTGAAGGCAAAGCAGTCTGTCATTTTATTGTCGAATAATTGCAAGGCAATAAATGTAATATTCCTCTTTATTCACTCGTATATCATGCATTGTTTTCATATGTAATGTATACTTTCATATTGTCCCGTTTATTTTTCATTGAGCTAATTATGCAGTTCTCTACGATACTGCGCACATTGATATTGCACTTTTTCTCGCGCTTGTTAAGAGCCGCGAAATACAAAACAGAACTAAATGCCGGAACTACTTTTGATTTTTGACATTGTAAACAATCTGTCAAAATGGAAACCGACAAAATAGAAAAAGCAAACGAAGTACCCATATACAATATTAAAAATAAAGATTATTTAAGCAATATTATATCTACATAAACAGCCTGATATTTGACTGTTTTCTCACAAGTATAAAATTATGAAATATAAACAAACTACTCTATTATAATATATATTTGACGGTGGTAGTTTATGTTTTGTATGCTTAAATTGAGCCATTTATATTTTTCAAGTATTATCCAAGACCCATGGGAGAAAGTAGTCTGGGAACAATAATCAAACAGTTGCTTCTGCAGCTGGAATTGAGAAGAAAATTACAAATAACAGAATTAGAAAAACAACTGTGACATCACTCTCTAGGGCTGGATTTTCCCCACAGAAGATAATGAAAATTAATGGGCATAAAAACATTCAATCAATAACACATTATGACGCTGCACTAACAGAAACTGAACACAGAAATCATGCAAAACTGTCCCGAAAAGCAAACCCCAGAACCCTTAAAAAATAAAATAGACAACATGCAGAAACCCCTATTTCAAATGCCTCACAATCCAGTCCAAACCAAGCAACTGGACCAAGAACCAAGCCTCATTTCCTCCTGGGTGTCCCTTTAACAACAAGAACCAAGACTCATTTCCTCCTGGGTGTCCCTTTAACAACTGCACATTCGGCTTTTGAATACCTAAAGAATGCAAATAAACATGATCATGGACCAGGTGTGTTGTCACTAGCAGATATTAATATTGTTTGTTGTTATGTGTTTTTATTCATCTTGCTGCATTTAGATATAATGCATGGAAACAGTTGTGTTGAGACAAGTGTTCAAATGAATTTCAAGTAAATTTATATATACTTCAGAGAAAAAGATGAATAGCCTATATTTATCAAGGAGGTGTTATTAGTAACAGTTATTAATGTTGTTTTTTGTAATATTATGTGCATTTAAATATAATGCATGGAAACAACATTTGTTTTATGTTATTCAGCATATATGTTTTCATGGAAATAGACAAGTAGAAACAAGAACAGAATTATATTACTCATTACATGTAGCCTACTGGATACCTTCATTCCCAAAACCTCCATTTTATTTAGATCTACACCTATGCCCAAAATGGCAAACACAAATCAACTGGGCAGAATAAAATATAAAAATATTATTTCTTTCCATCAAAACATCAGTATCTTATTGGGATCATAGTGAGTCAGTCTTTTATAATTTAACTAAATTGTATTACTCACTACATGTAGCCTGCTGGATAGCTTCATTCTCACAACCTCCATTCTTATTTAGATGTACACCTATAATCAAAATGGCAAACAAAAATCAACTGGGCATAATAAAATATAAAAATAATATTTCTTTCCATCATTACATCAGTATCTTATTGGGACCATATTGTGTCAGTCTCTCTCTCTCTCTCCCCCCCCCAACCCCCCTCAACCCCCCCCCCCCCCACCCCTCCCTCTCTCTCTCTCTCAATGTATTTTACAGAAACATTATAGCAGTAAGTGAAATACATCTATCATAAGCTAAGACCAACGTGCCGGACTTAAGTGTTTACAATTTGTTTCCGTTCGTCCAAAATTGCGGTCATCCGAAAAAGAGTTACTTCGGTTTAAAAGAACATGAATGTCATCCGACGCATAATAAAATACAAACAACATATGGTCAATATTTTATTCCAAAAGATTCCGAATGAAACGTAAATTCCAAGCCAATGCACGAATGCAAATCGAACGCCGGCAGCCGGACAAAATTCAGCGAGATACATTTTTGACGCTATTCATCCGCACTATATTAAATGAACGGTAGGAAACGAATTTAATCCAACGTTGAAGAAAGAACACATTTAATCAAATGATTAATATCGGTCAAAAACAATATGAAAGTATACAATAAAAAAATTATTGAATTTGTATGGCTAAATATTACTTGGAACTCGTTGTTTTGGCGCAGGACGACGACAACTCGTTCCAAATAATTTTAGCCATACAAATTCAATAACCTATAGAATAGGATCATATATAGAGAGCTTGAATAAACTCAATGTTATTCGACTTGGTTTTTTGTAACTTAATTCCTTGTGTGTTGTTTTAGGATTTTTTTTTCAAAAGTAGTAATGTATCGTTCAAGTATAAGCGGCATATTTTACATACAATATATAGCGGAATTTCGCGAGTAACGTTTCTTTGTTTCTTTAGTATATATCATTTTACAAAGGGGATACTGCATATGGACTTTATCATTATATGATTATGGGTCTTTAAAGTTTTTGAATTTAATTAATGAAAACACATTGTAAGCTAAACACTCTAAAGCACCATACAACCCCGTAAATTAAAGAAAAGACATACGTTTAAGCCCTTTATAATTCTTTAATTGTATTCGTTAATGTCATTACGTGGTCCCAACTTAATTCCATTAAGCGACGAGAAAGCTTATGTAAGCAGGATTTTATAATGGATATTTCGAAAATAAAACACGTTTAAAAGCATATTTTACAGAAAAAAATGCGCCAACCTGTTTAAAAATAATTCTTAAATAATGTAATTTTACATTATGCCAGTTTTTAAAGCCCGAATTAAGGTTTTATTTCATACCCAGCCAAACCCGTTTTCGCTTCTTGAAGAAGGGGTTGGATTGGGTATCAAAGTTAATACTCGGACCACGTAATGTTGAGCCATAAAATCTCGAAAAATGTTTGTATTTGTTTTATTTGATCAACTATCTCCGGTTTTCTACTCCCATGCAAACCCGCACACTTCCAGCTAATGGAAATTGATTGATTTTGAATTTCTTTAATTTAACTTCTATTTTATTTGGTTTTAATGGCAAATTTGTATTAGAAAAAATAGAACATTATTAATCAAAGTCGAAGGCAGCTTATTTCGTTTCCATTTTATTAACTGAAGCTGAGCGTATTTGAAGTTCAAAGTTTCTAATTATAGTGCTTTATAACTCACTTCTGTTTTATGTCAACATCAGAGGTTTGAACATTTGAGCAAGACAGAAACGTGGTAAATGTTTTTGAGCATTATTTATCTAAAGCAATCGCGCGGTCTTTTCCGGTCAACATGGTATAGCCTCAACGATTTCAGTATCTCGAACAATACTTAGGATGCCATGGCTTATCTCGATTTAAATGATTGCATGCATATTAAAATATATCATCTATGATAATAGAGATGACTTTAATTTTGTCATCGTTAACTATCCACATTTAGATGGGGAGGTACCCCGTGCTACATCATATGGTTTTATATCTCCCAGCTAATTTGTTTTACTGGGGAATGTAACGATGTTAAGGATTTCAGTTATCGTAACACTACAAGTAAACTTCTTCGGAAACGTTTCGTCATCAACTACGCAGATCTTTCTCAAAGTTCTATCGCCGCAATGAAAACCTGCTGAAGATGTACAGCACCAACCTAAAAACTGTTATGCGACTAGGAATATCACAACCTTTATTTTTTGGAGATATGATTTATAAACTTCGGAAATTAAAGGGTTCTAAACTTACTTAAGTTCCTTAATCATGAACTTCGTCAGAAAAGTATAAGGCCTTTTAGTATTAAATAGCACTTCATGCGTGCTGACTGACGCATCTACAGTCAGTCACTACGCTTCAAATGTTTCTTGTGCAATGACCGGAAAATCTCGTGGGATTCTATGATGGCACCTTCTGAAACCCTGAAAGGAGAGCTTGGTGTATGGACTTTCGTCGCTCGGGGTTTTCGGTCTTACCTTAGATTGGGTTTCTCTTT